>JAQJVK010000029.1:0-600000 GCA_035578135.1 Flexamia atlantica
CTCTTGGACGAGTTCGTAAACCATTCAGATCGACATATTCTAAGTGGGGTAAAGGCTCCATTTTACCCTCCAAAAATGGGTTTTTCGAGTTTTTAAGATTGGAAAATGATACGTATCTGATTGTTGTTTGCTCTATTGGATTTAGCTCGAAAAAACAAACAATTTAGTATGTTAAATCATTCCTCTAAGTCCATTGGTCTCCGAGGTATAAGCGGAAATACCTGTGGAAGGCCCCTTTTTGCCAACCAAAAAATGGTTTTTTTTAGATTTTCAAATTGAAAAATTAAATTTATCAAATTATAGCTTTCACCTTTGGATTCAGCTAAAAAAACAAACAATTTGGTAGCTTCAATCATTGCTCTAGGTCCATCGGTCTCTAAGTTATTAGCGAATTTCCTTAGAAAAGCTATTACCGTCGTTTTAGCAGAACAGAATCTGGACAAAAACTATCCGTTCAGGGTAACCTCAGCAATCATATTAATATTTATATTAATTGACAGCTTTTTATGTGTACTTTCTAGATATGAAGGGAGTTTATTGTTAAAGCGCATTTTTACCTGCAAAAATCACGATTTGTTTCCAAATTTAACATGGGCTTATATGGGAAATAGAATTTTCACTTTTTGAGTGTCTGTAACCACGATAACTCTCGTTAATATCCTCCGATCGCAACAACATTTAATACAAACATGTAAAACTAGATTCTCTTGGACGAGTTCGTAAACCATTCAGATCGACATATTTTAAGTGGTGTAAAGGCTCCATTTTACCCTCTAAAAATGGGTTTATCGAGTTTTCAAGATTGGAAAATTATACGTATCTGATTGTTGTTTGCACTATTGGATTTAGCTATAAAAAACAAAAATTTAGTATTTTAAATCATTCCTCTAAGTCCATTGGTCTCCGAGGTATAAGCGGAAATACCTGTGGAAGGCCCCTTTTTGCCATCTACAAAATGGGTTTTTTTTGAGATTTTCAAATTGAAAAATTAAATTTATCAAATTATAGCTTTCACCTTTGGATTCAGCTAAAAAAACAAACAATTTGGTAGCTTCAATCATTGCTCTAGGTCCATCGGTCTCTAAGTTATTAGCGAATTTCCTTAGAAAAGCTATTACCGTCGTTTTAGCAGAACAGAATATGGACAAAAACTATCCGTTCAGGGTAACCTCAGCAATCATATTAATATTTATATTAATTGACAGCTTTTTATGTGTACTTTCTAGATATGAAGGGAGTTTATTGTTAAAGCGCATTTTTACCTGCAAAAATCACGATTTGTTTCCAAATTTAACATGGGCTTATATGGGAAATAGAATTTTCACTTTTTGAGTGTCTGTAAGCACGATAACTCTCGTTAATATCCTCCGATCGCAACAACATTTAGTACAAACATGTAAAACTAGATTCTCTTGGACGAGTTCGTAAACCATTCAGATCGACATATTCTAAGTGAGGTAAAGGCTCCATTTTACCCTCCAAAAATGGGTTTTTCGAGTTTTTAAGATTGGATAACTATACGTATCTGATTGTTGTTTGCTCTATTGGATTTAGCTCGAAAAAACAAACAATTTAGTATGTTAAATCATTCCTCTAAGTCCATTGGTCTCCGAGGTATAAGCGGAAATACCTGTGGAAGGCCCCTTTTTGCCAACCAAAAAATGGTTTTTTTTTTAGATTTTCAAATTGAAAAATTAAATTTATCAAATTATAGCTTTCACCTTTGGATTCAGCTAAAAAAACAAACAATTTGGTAGCTTCAATCATTGCTCTAGGTCTATCGGTCTCTAAGTTATTAGCGAATTTCCTTAGAAAAGCTATTACCGTCGTTTTAGCAGAACAGAATCTGGACAAAAACCATCCGTTCAGGGTAACCTCAGCAATCATATTAATATTTATATTAATTGAGAGCTTTTTAGGTGTACTTTCTAGATATGAAGGGAGTTTATTGTTAAAGCGCATTTTTACCTGCAAAAATCACGATTTGTTTCCAAATTTAACATGGGCTTATATGGGAAATAGAATTTTCACTTTTTGAGTGTCTGTAAGGACGATAACTCTCGTTAGTACCCTCCGATCGCAACAACATTTAGTACAAACATGTAAAACTAGATTCTCTTGGACGAGTTCGTAAACAATTCAGATCGACATATTCTAAGTGGGGTAAAGGCTCCATTTTACCCTCTAAAAATGGGTTTTTCGAGTTTTTAAGATTGGAAAATTATACGTATCTAATTGTTGTTTGCACTATTGGATTTAGCTCGAAAAAACAAACAATTTAGTATTTTAAATCATTCCTCTAAGTCCATTGGTCTCCGAGGTATAAGCGGAAATACCTGTGGAAGGCCCCTTTTTGCCAACTAAAAATGGGGTTTTTTGAGATTTTCAAATTGAAAAATTTAATTTATCAAATTATAGCTTTCACCTTTGGATTCAGCTAAAAAACAAACAATTTGGTAGCTTCAATCATTGCTCTAGGTCCATCGGTCTCTAAGTTATTAGCGAATTTCCTTAGAAAAGCTATTACCGTCGTTTTAGCAGAACAGAATCTGGACAAAAACTATCCGTTCAGGGTAACCTCAGCAATCATATTAATATCTATATTAATTGACAGCTTTTTATGTGTACTTTCTAGATACGAAGGGAGTTTATTGTTAAAGCGCATTTTTACCTGCAAAAATCACGATTTGTTTCAAAATTTAACATGGGCTTATATGGGAAATAGAATTTTCACTTTTTGAGTGTCTGTAAGCACGATAACTCTCGTTAATATCCTCCGATCGCAACAACATTTAGTACAAACATGTAAAACTAGATTCTCTTGGACGAGTTCGTAAACCATTCAGATCGACATATTTTAAGTGGGGGTAAAGGCTCCATTTTACCCTCTAAAAATGGGTTTATCGAGTTTTTAAGATTGGAAAATTATACGTATCTGATTGTTGTTTGCACTATTGGATTTAGCTATAAAAAACAAACAATTTAGTATTTTAAATCATTCCTCTAAGTCCATTGGTCTCCGAGGTATAAGCGGAAATACCTGTGGGAGGCCCCTTTTTGCCATCTACAAAATGGGGTTTTTTTGAGATTTTCAAATTGAAAAATTAAATTTATCAAATTATAGCTTTCACCTTTGGATTCAGCTAAAAAAACAAACAATTTGGTAGCTTCAATCATTGCTCTAGGTCCATCGGTCTCTAAGTTATTAGCGAATTTCCTTAGAAAAGCTATTACCGTCGTTTTAGCAGAACAGAATCTGGACAAAAACTATCCGTTCAGGGTAACCTCAGCAATCATATTAATATTTATATTAATTGACAGCTTTTTATGTGTACTTTCTAGATATGAAGGGAGTTTATTGTTAAAGCGCATTTTTACCTGCAAAAAACACGATTTGTTTCCAAATTTAACATGGGCTTATATGGGAAATAGAATTTTCACTTTTTGAGTGTCTGTAAGCACGATAACTCTCGTTAATATCCTCCGATCGCAACAACATTTAGTACAAACATGTAAAACTAGATTCTCTTGGACGAGTTCGTAAACCATTCAGATCGACATATTCTAAGTGTGGTAAAGGCTCCATTTTACCCTCCAAAAATGGGTTTTTCGAGTTTTTAAGATTGGATAACTATACGTATCTGATTGTTGTTTGCTCTATTGGATTTAGCTCGAAAAAACAAACAATTTAGTATGTTAAATCATTCCTCTAAGTCCATTGGTCTCCGAGGTATAAGCGGAAATACCTGTGGAAGGCCCCTTTTTGCCAACCAAAAAATGTTTTTTTTTTAGATTTTCAAATTGAAAAATTAAATTTATCAAATTATAGCTTTCACCTTTGGATTCAGCTAAAAAAACAAACAATTTGGTAGCTTCAATCATTGCTCTAGGTCCATCGGTCTCTAAGTTATTAGCGAATTTCCTTAGAAAAGCTATTACCGTCGTTTTAGCAGAACAGAATCTGGACAAAAACTATCCGTTCAGGGTAACCTCAGCAATCATATTAATATTTATATTAATTGACAGCTTTTTATGTGTACTTTCTAGATATGAAGGGAGTTTATTGTTAAAGCGCATTTTTACCTGCAAAAATCACGATTTGTTTCCAAATTTAACATGGGCTTATATGGGAAATAGAATTTTCACTTTTTGAGTGTCTGTAAGCACGATAACTCTCGTTAGTACCCTCCGATCGCAACAACATTTAGTACAAACATGTAAAACTAGATTCTCTTGGACGAGTTCGTAAACAATTCAGATCGACATATTCTAAGTGGGGGTAAAGGCTCCATTTTACCCTCCAAAAATGGGTTTTTCGAGTTTTTAAGATTGGAAAATTATACGTATCTAATTGTTGTTTGCACTATTGGATTTAGCTCGAAAAAACAAACAATTTAGTATTTTAAATCATTCCTCTAAGTCCATTGGTCTCCGAGGTATAAGCGGAAATACCTGTGGAAGGCCCCTTTTTGCCAACTAAAAATGGGGTTCTTTGAGATTTTCAAATTGAAAAATTTAATTTATCAAATTATAGCTTTCACCTTTGGATTCAGCTAAAAAAACAAACAATTTGGTAGCTTCAATCATTGCTCTAGGTCCATCGGTCTCTAAGTTATTAGCGAATTTCCTTAGAAAAGCTATTACCGTCGTTTTAGCAGAACAGAATCTGGACAAAAACTATCCGTTCAGGGTAACCTCAACAATCATATTAATATTTATATTAATTGACAGCTTTTTATGTGTACTTTCTAGATATGAAGGGAGTTTATTGTTAAAGCGCATTTTTACCTGCAAAAATCACGATTTGTTTCAAAATTTAACATGGGCTTATATGGGAAATAGAATTTTCACTTTTTGAGTGTCTGTAAGCACGATAACTCTCGTTAATATCCTCCGATCGCAACAAAATTTAGTACAAACATGTAAAACTAGATTCTCTTGGACGAGTTCGTAAACCATTCAGATCGACATATTCTAAGTGGGGTAAAGGCTCCATTTTACCCTCCAAAAATGGGTTTTTCGAGTTTTTAAGATTGGAAAATGATACGTATCTGATTGTTGTTTGCTCTATTGGATTTAGCTCGAAAAAACAAACAATTTAGTATGTTAAATCATTCCTCTAAGTCCATTGGTCTCCGAGGTATAAGCGGAAATACCTGTGGAAGGCCCCTTTTTGCCAACCAAAAAATGGTTTTTTTTAGATTTTCAAATTGAAAAATTAAATTTATCAAATTATAGCTTTCACCTTTGGATTCAGCTAAAAAAACAAACAATTTGGTAGCTTCAATCATTGCTCTAGGTCCATCGGTCTCTAAGTTATTAGCGAATTTCCTTAGAAAAGCTATTACCGTCGTTTTAGCAGAACAGAATCTGGACAAAAACTATCCGTTCAGGGTAACCTCAGCAATCATATTAATATTTATATTAATTGACAGCTTTTTATGTGTACTTTCTAGATACGAAGGGAGTTTATTGTTAAAGCGCATTTTTACCTGCAAAAATCACGATTTGTTTCAAAATTTAACATGGGCTTATATGGGAAATAGAATTTTCACTTTTTGAGTGTCTGTAAGCACTATAACTCTCGTTAATATCCTCCGATCGCAACAACATTTAGTACAAACATGTAAAACTAGATTCTCTTGGACGAGTTCGTAAACCATTCAGATCGACATATTTTAAGTGGGGTAAAGGCTCCATTTTACCCTCTAAAAATGGGTTTATCGAGTTTTTAAGATTGGAAAATTATACGTATCTGATTGTTGTTTGCACTATTGGATTTAGCTATAAAAAACAAACAATTTAGTATTTTAAATCATTCCTCTAAGTCCATTGGTCTCCGAGGTATAAGCGGAAATACCTGTGGGAGGCCCCTTTTTGCCATCTACAAAATGGGTTTTTTTTGAGATTTTCAAATTGAAAAATTAAATTTATCAAATTATAGCTTTCACCTTTGGATTCAGCTAAAAAAACAAACAATTTGGTAGCTTCAATCATTGCTCTAGGTCCATCGGTCTCTAAGTTATTAGCGAATTTCCTTAGAAAAGCTATTACCGTCGTTTTAGCAGAACAGAATCTGGACAAAAACTATCCGTTCAGGGTAACCTCAACAATCATATTAATATTTATATTAATTGACAGCTTTTTATGTGTACTTTCTAGATATGAAGGGAGTTTATTGTTAAAGCGCATTTTTACCTGCAAAAAACACGATTTGTTTCCAAATTTAACATGGGCTTATATGGGAAATAGAATTTTCACTTTTTGAGTGTCTGTAAGCACGATAACTCTCGTTAATATCCTCCGATCGCAACAACATTTAGTACAAACATGTAAAACTAGATTCTCTTGGACGAGTTCGTAAACCATTCAGATCGACATATTCTAAGTGTGGTAAAGGCTCCATTTTACCCTCCAAAAATGGGTTTTTCGAGTTTTTAAGATTGGATAACTATACGTATCTGATTGTTGTTTGCTCTATTGGATTTAGCTCGAAAAAACAAACAATTTAGTATGTTAAATCATTCCTCTAAGTCCATTGGTCTCCGAGGTATAAGCGGAAATACCTGTGGAAGGCCCCTTTTTGCCAACCAAAAAATGTTTTTTTTTTAGATTTTCAAATTGAAAAATTAAATTTATCAAATTATAGCTTTCACCTTTGGATTCAGCTAAAAAAACAAACAATTTGGTAGCTTCAATCATTGCTCTAGGTCCATCGGTCTCTAAGTTATTAGCGAATTTCCTTAGAAAAGCTATTACCGTCGTTTTAGCAGAACAGAATCTGGACAAAAACTATCCGTTCAGGGTAACCTCAGCAATCATATTAATATTTATATTAATTGACAGCTTTTTATGTGTACTTTCTAGATATGAAGGGAGTTTATTGTTAAAGCGCATTTTTACCTGCAAAAATCACGATTTGTTTCCAAATTTAACATGGGCTTATATGGGAAATAGAATTTTCACTTTTTGAGTGTCTGTAAGCACGATAACTCTCGTTAGTACCCTCCGATCGCAACAACATTTAGTACAAACATGTAAAACTAGATTCTCTTGGACGAGTTCGTAAACAATTCAGATCGACATATTTTAAGTGGGGTAAAGGCTCCATTTTACCCTCCAAAAATGGGTTTTTCGAGTTTTTAAGATTGGAAAATTATACGTATCTAATTGTTGTTTGCACTATTGGATTTAGCTCGAAAAAACAAACAATTTAGTATTTTAAATCATTCCTCTAAGTCCATTGGTCTCCGAGGTATAAGCGGAAATACCTGTGGAAGGCCCCTTTTTGCCAACTAAAAATGGGGTTTTTTGAGATTTTCAAATTGAAAAATTTAATTTATCAAATTATAGCTTTCACCTTTGGATTCAGCTAAAAAAACAAACAATTTGGTAGCTTCAATCATTGCTCTAGGTCCATCGGTCTCTAAGTTATTAGCGAATTTCCTTAGAAAAGCTATTACCGTCGTTTTAGCAGAACAGAATCTGGACAAAAACTATCCGTTCAGGGTAACCTCAACAATCATATTAATATTTATATTAATTGACAGCTTTTTATGTGTACTTTCTAGATATGAAGGGAGTTTATTGTTAAAGCGCATTTTTACCTGCAAAAATCACGATTTGTTTCAAAATTTAACATGGGCTTATATGGGAAATAGAATTTTCACTTTTTGAGTGTCTGTAAGCACGATAACTCTCGTTAATATCCTCCGATCGCAACAAAATTTAGTACAAACATGTAAAACTAGATTCTCTTGGACGAGTTCGTAAACCATTCAGATCGACATATTCTAAGTGGGGTAAAGGCTCCATTTTACCCTCCAAAAATGGGTTTTTCGAGTTTTTAAGATTGGAAAATGATACGTATCTGATTGTTGTTTGCTCTATTGGATTTAGCTCGAAAAAACAAACAATTTAGTATGTTAAATCATTCCTCTAAGTCCATTGGTCTCCGAGGTATAAGCGGAAATACCTGTGGAAGGCCCCTTTTTGCCAACCAAAAAATGGTTTTTTTTAGATTTTCAAATTGAAAAATTAAATTTATCAAATTATAGCTTTCACCTTTGGATTCAGCTAAAAAAACAAACAATTTGGTAGCTTCAATCATTGCTCTAGGTCCATCGGTCTCTAAGTTATTAGCGAATTTCCTTAGAAAAGCTATTACCGTCGTTTTAGCAGAACAGAATCTGGACAAAAACTATCCGTTCAGGGTAACCTCAGCAATCATATTAATATTTATATTAATTGACAGCTTTTTATGTGTACTTTCTAGATATGAAGGGAGTTTATTGTTAAAGCGCATTTTTACCTGCAAAAATCACGATTTGTTTCCAAATTTAACATGGGCTTATATGGGAAATAGAATTTTCACTTTTTGAGTGTCTGTAACCACGATAACTCTCGTTAATATCCTCCGATCGCAACAACATTTAATACAAACATGTAAAACTAGATTCTCTTGGACGAGTTCGTAAACCATTCAGATCGACATATTTTAAGTGGTGTAAAGGCTCCATTTTACCCTCTAAAAATGGGTTTATCGAGTTTTCAAGATTGGAAAATTATACGTATCTGATTGTTGTTTGCACTATTGGATTTAGCTATAAAAAACAAAAATTTAGTATTTTAAATCATTCCTCTAAGTCCATTGGTCTCCGAGGTATAAGCGGAAATACCTGTGGAAGGCCCCTTTTTGCCATCTACAAAATGGGTTTTTTTTGAGATTTTCAAATTGAAAAATTAAATTTATCAAATTATAGCTTTCACCTTTGGATTCAGCTAAAAAAACAAACAATTTGGTAGCTTCAATCATTGCTCTAGGTCCATCGGTCTCTAAGTTATTAGCGAATTTCCTTAGAAAAGCTATTACCGTCGTTTTAGCAGAACAGAATATGGACAAAAACTATCCGTTCAGGGTAACCTCAGCAATCATATTAATATTTATATTAATTGACAGCTTTTTATGTGTACTTTCTAGATATGAAGGGAGTTTATTGTTAAAGCGCATTTTTACCTGCAAAAATCACGATTTGTTTCCAAATTTAACATGGGCTTATATGGGAAATAGAATTTTCACTTTTTGAGTGTCTGTAAGCACGATAACTCTCGTTAATATCCTCCGATCGCAACAACATTTAGTACAAACATGTAAAACTAGATTCTCTTGGACGAGTTCGTAAACCATTCAGATCGACATATTCTAAATGGGGTAAAGGCTCCATTTTACCCTCCAAAAATGGGTTTTTCGAGTTTTTAAGATTGGATAACTATACGTATCTGATTGTTGTTTGCTCTATTGGATTTAGCTCGAAAAAACAAACAATTTAGTATGTTAAATCATTCCTCTAAGTCCATTGGTCTCCGAGGTATAAGCGGAAATACCTGTGGAAGGCCCCTTTTTGCCAACCAAAAAATGGTTTTTTTTTAGATTTTCAAATTGAAAAATTAAATTTATCATATTATAGCTTTCACCTTTGGATTCAGCTAAAAAAACAAACAATTTGGTAGCTTCAATCATTGCTCTAGGTCCATCGGTCTCTAAGTTATTAGCGAATTTCCTTAGAAAAGCTATTACCGTCGTTTTAGCAGAACAGAATCTGGACAAAAACTATCCGTTCAGGGTAACCTCAGCAATCATATTAATATTTATATTAATTGACAGCTTTTTATGTGTACTTTCTAGATATGAAGGGAGTTTATTGTTAAAGCGCATTTTTACCTGCAAAAATCACGATTTGTTTCCAAATTTAACATGGGCTTATATGGGAAATAGAATTTTCACTTTTTGAGTGTCTGTAACCACGATAACTCTCGTTAATATCCTCCGATCGCAACAACATTTAGTACAAACATGTAAAACTAGATTCTCTTGGACGAGTTCGTAAACCATTCAGATCGACATATTTTAAGTGGTGTAAAGGCTCCATTTTACCCTCTAAAAATGGGTTTATCGAGTTTTCAAGATTGGAAAATTATACGTATCTGATTGTTGTTTGCACTATTGGATTTAGCTATTAAAAACAAACAATTTAGTATTTTAAATCATTCCTCTAAGTCCATTGGTCTCCGAGGTATAAGCGGAAATACCTGTGGAAGGCCCCTTTTTGCCATCTACAAAATGGGTTTTTTTGAGATTTTCAAATTGAAAAATTAAATTTATCAAATTATAGCTTTCACCTTTGGATTCAGCTAAAAAAACAAACAATTTGGTAGCTTCAATCATTGCTCTAGGTCCATCGGTCTCTAAGTTATTAGCGAATTTCCTTAGAAAAGCTATTACCGTCGTTTTAGCAGAACAGAATCTGGACAAAAACTATCCGTTCAGGGTAACCTCAGCAATCATATTAATATTTATATTAATTGACAGCTTTTTATGTGTACTTTCTAGATATGAAGGGAGTTTATTGTTAAAGCGCATTTTTACCTGCAAAAATCACGATTTGTTTCCAAATTTAACATGGGCTTATATGGGAAATAGAATTTTCACTTTTTGAGTGTCTGTAAGCACGATAACTCTCGTTAATATCCTCCGATCGCAACAACATTTAATACAAACATGTAAAACTAGATTCTCTTGGACGAGTTCGTAAACCATTCAGATCGACATATTCTAAATGGGGTAAAGGCTCCATTTTACCCTCCAAAAATGGGTTTTTCGAGTTTTTAAGATTGGATAACTATACGTATCTGATTGTTGTTTGCTCTATTGGATTTAGCTCGAAAAAACAAACAATTTAGTATCTTAAATCATTCCTCTAAGTCCATTGGTCTCCGAGGTATAAGCGGAAATACCTGTGGAAGGCCCCTTTTTGCCAACCAAAAAATGGTTTTTTTTTTAGATTTTCAAATTGAAAAATTAAATTTATCAAATTATAGCTTTCACCTTTGGATTCAGCTAAAAAAACAAACAATTTAGTAGCTTCAATCATTGCTCTAGGTCCATCGGTCTCTAAGTTATAAGCGAATTTCCTTAGAAAATCTATTACCGTCGCGTCGTTTTAGCAGAACAGAATCTGGACAAAAACTATCCGTTCAGGGTAACCTCAGCAATCATATTAATATTTATATTAATTGACAGCTTTTTATGTGTACTTTCTAGATATGAAGGGAGTTTATTGTTAAAGCGCATTTTTACCTGCAAAAATCACGATTTGTTTCAAAATTTAACATGGGCTTATATGGGAAATAGAATTTTCACTTTTTGAGTGTCTGTAAGCACGATAACTCTCGTTAATATCCTCCGATCGCAACAAAATTTAGTACAAACATAGAAAACTAGATTCTCTTGGACGAGTTCGTAAACCATTCAGGTCGACATATTCTAAGTGGGGTAAAGGCTCCATTTTACCCTCCAAAAATGGGTTTTTCGAGTTTTCAAGATTGGAAAATTATACGTATCTAATTGTTGTTTGCACTATTGGATTTAGCTCGAAAAAACAAACAATTTAGTATTTTTAATCATTCCTCTATGTCCATTGGTCTCCGAGGTATAAGCGGAAATACCTGTGGAAGGCCCCTTTTTGCCAACTAAAAAATGGGGTTTTTTGAGATTTTCAAATTGAAAATTAAATTTATCAAATTATAGCTTTCACCTTTGGATTCAGCTAAAAAAACAAACAATTTGGTAGCTTCAATCATTGCTCTAGGTCCATCGGTCTCTAAGTTATTAGCGAATTTCCTTAAAAAAGCTATTACCGTCGTTTTAGCAGAACAGAATCTGGACAAAAACTATCCGTTCAGGGTAACCTCAACAATCATATTAATATTTATATTAATTGACAGCTTTTTATGTGTACTTTCTAGATATGAAGGGAGTTTATTGTTAAAGCGCATTTTTACCTGCAAAAATCACGATTTGTTTCCAAATTTAACATGGGCTTATATGGGAAATAGAATTTTCACTTTTTGAGTGTCTGTAAGCACGATAACTCTCGTTAATATCCTCCGATCGCAACAACATTTAGTACAAACATGTAAAACTAGATTCTCTTGGACGAGTTCGTAAACCATTCAGATCGACATATTCTAAGTGGGGTAAAGGCTCCATTTTACCCTCCAAAAATGGGTTTTTGGAGTTTTTAAGATTGGAAAATTATACGTATCTAATTGTTGTTTGCACTATTGGATTTAGCTCGAAAAAACAAACAATTTAGTATCTTAAATCATTCCTCTAAGTCCATTGGTCTCCGAGGTATAAGCGGAAATACCTGTGGAAGGCCCCTTTTTGCCAACTAAAAAATGGGGTTTTTTGAGATTTTCAAATTGAAAAATTAAATTTATCAAATTATAGCTTTCACCTCTGGATTCAGCTAAAAAAACAAACAATTTGGTAGCTTCAATCATTGCTCTAGGTCCATCGGTCTCTAAGTTATTAGCGAATTTCCTTAGAAAAGCTATTACCGTCGTTTTAGCAGAACAGAATCTGGATAAAAACTATCCGTTCAGGGTAACCTCAGCAATCATATTAATATTTATATTAATTGACAGCTTTTTATGTGTACTTTCTAGATATGAAGGGAGTTTATTGTTAAAGCGCATTTTTACCTGCAAAAATCACGATTTGTTTCCAAATTTAACATGGGCTTATATGGGAAATAGAATTTTCACTTTTTGAGTGTCTGTAAGCACGATAACTCTCGTTAATATCCTCCGATCGCAACAAAATTTAGTACAAACATGTAAAACTAGATTCTCTTGTACGAGTTCGTAAACCATTCAGATCGACATATTCTAAGTGGGGTAAAGGCTCCATTTTACCCTCCAAAAATGGGTTTTTCGAGTTTTTAAGATTGGAAAATGATACGTATCTGATTGTTGTTTGCTCTATTGGATTTAGCTCGAAAAAACAAACAATTTAGTATGTTAAATCATTCCTCTAAGTCCATTGGTCTCCGAGGTATAAGCGGAAATACCTGTGGAAGGCCCCTTTTTGCCAACCAAAAAATGGTTTTTTTTTTAGATTTTCAAATTGAAAAATTAAATTTATCAAATTATAGCTTTCACCTTTGGATTCAGCTAAAAAAACAAACAATTTGGTAGCTTCAATCATTGCTCTAGGTCCATCGGTCTCTAAGTTATTAGCGAATTTCCTTAGAAAAGCTATTACCGTCGTTTTAGCAGAACAGAATCTGGACAAAAACTATCCGTTCAGGGTAACCTCAGCAATCATATTAATATTTATATTAATTGACAGCTTTTTATGTGTACTTTCTAGATATGAAGGGAGTTTATTGTTAAAGCGCATTTTTACCTGCAAAAATCACGATTTGTTTCCAAATTTAACATGGGCTTATATGGGAAATAGAATTTTCACTTTTTGAGTGTCTGTAACCACGATAACTCTCGTTAATATCCTCCGATCGCAACAACATTTAGTACAAACATGTAAAACTAGATTCTCTTGGACGAGTTCGTAAACCATTCAGATCGACATATTTTAAGTGGGGTAAAGGCTCCATTTTACCCTCTAAAAATGGGTTTATCGAGTTTTCAAGATTGGAAAATTATACGTATCTGATTGTTGTTTTCACTATTGGATTTAGCTCGAAAAAGCAAACAATTTAGTATTTTAAATCATTCCTCTAAGTCCATTGGTCTCCGAGGTATAAGCGGAAATACCTGTGGAAGGCCCCTTTTTGCCATCTACAAAATGGGTTTTTTTGAGATTTTCAAATTAAAAAATTAAATTTATCAAATTATAGCTTTCACCTTTGGATTCAGCTAAAAAAACAAACAATTTGGTAGCTTCAATCATTGCTCTAGGTCCATCGGTCTCTAAGTTATTAGCGAATTTCCTTAGAAAAGCTATTACCGTCGTTTTAGCAGAACAGAATCTGGACAAAAACTATCCGTTCAGGGTAACCTCAGCAATCATATTAATATTTATATTAATTGACAGCTTTTTATGTGTACTTTCTAGATATGAAGGGAGTTTATTGTTAAAGCGCATTTTTACCTGCAAAAATCACGATTTGTTTCCAAATTTAACATGGGCTTATATGGGAAATAGAATTTTCACTTTTTGAGTGTCTGTAAGCACGATAACTCTCGTTAATATCCTCCGATCGCAACAACATTTAGTACAAACATGTAAAACTAGATTCTCTTGGACGAGTTCGTAAACAATTCAGATCGACATATTCTAAATGGGGTAAAGGCTCCATTTTACCCTCCAAAAATGGGTTTTTCGAGTTTTTAAGATTGGATAACTATACGTATCTGAGTGTTGTTTGCTCTATTGGATTTAGCTCGAAAAAACAAACAATTTAGTATGTTAAATCATTCCTCTAAGTCCATTGGTCTCCGAGGTATAAGCGGAAATACCTGTGGAAGGCCCCTTTTTGCCAACCAAAAAATGGTTTTTTTTAGATTTTCAAATTGAAAAATTAAATTTATCAAATTATAGCTTTCACCTTTGGATTCAGCTAAAAAAACAAACAATTTAGTAGCTTCAATCTTTGCTCTAGGTCCATCGGTCTCTAAGTTATAAGCGAATTTCCTTAGAAAATCTATTACCGTCGCGTCGTTTTAGCAGAACAGAATCTGGACAAAAACTATCCGTTCAGGGTAACCTCAGCAATCATATTAATATTTATATTAATTGACAGCTTTTTATGTGTACTTTCTAGATATGAAGGGAGTTTATTGTTAAAGCGCATTTTTACCTGCAAAAATCACGATTTGTTTCAAAATTTAACATGGGCTTATATGGGAAATAGAATTTTCACTTTTTGAGTGTCTGTAAGCACGATAACTCTCGTTAATATCCTCCGATCGCAACAAAATTTAGTACAAACATAGAAAACTAGATTCTCTTGGACGAGTTCGTAAACCATTCAGGTCGACATATTCTAAGTGGGGTAAAGGCTCCATTTTACCCTCCAAAAATGGGTTTTTCGAGTTTTCAAGATTGGAAAATTATACGTATCTAATTGTTGTTTGCACTATTGGATTTAGCTCGAAAAAACAAACAATTTAGTATATTTTAATCATTCCTCTAAGTCCATTGGTCTCCGAGGTATAAGCGGAAATACCTGTGGAAGGCCCCTTTTTGCCAACTAAAAAATGGGGTTTTTTGAGATTTTCAAATTGAAAATTAAATTTATCAAATTATAGCTTTCACCTTTGGATTCAGCTAAAAAAACAAACAATTTGGTAGCTTCAATCATTGCTCTAGGTCCATCGGTCTCTAAGTTATTAGCGAATTTCCTTAGAAAAGCTATTACCGTCGTTTTAGCAGAACAGAATCTGGACAAAAACTATCCGTTCAGGGTAACCTCAACAATCATATTAATATTTATATTAATTGACAGCTTTTTATGTGTACTTTCTAGATATGAAGGGAGTTTATTGTTAAAGCGCATTTTTACCTGCAAAAATCACGATTTGTTTCCAAATTTAACATGGGCTTATATGGGAAATAGAATTTTCACTTTTTGAGTGTCTGTAAGCACGATAACTCTCGTTAATATCCTCCGATCGCAACAACATTTAGTACAAACATGTAAAACTAGATTCTCTTGGACGAGTTCGTAAACCATTCAGATCGACATATTCTAAGTGGGGTAAAGGCTCCATTTTACCCTCCAAAAATGGGTTTTTGGAGTTTTTAAGATTGGAAAATTATACGTATCTAATTGTTAATTGCACTTTTGGATTTAGCTCGAAAAAACAAACAATTTAGTATCTTAAATCATTCCTCTAAGTCCATTGGTCTCCGAGGTATAAGCGGAAATACCTGTGGAAGGCCCCTTTTTGCCAACTAAAAAATGGGGTTTTTTGAGATTTTCAAATTGAAAAATTAAATTTATCAAATTATAGCTTTCACCTCTGGATTCAGCTAAAAAAACAAACAATTTGGTAGCTTCAATCATTACTCTAGGTCCATCGGTCTCTAAGTTATTAGCGAATTTCCTTAGAAAAGCTATTACCGTCGTTTTAGCAGAACAGAATCTGGATAAAAACTATCCGTTCAGGGTAACCTCAGCAATCATATTAATATTTATAAATTGACAGCTTTTTATGTGTACTTTCTAGATATGAAGGGAGTTTATTGTTAAAGCGCATTTTTACCTGCAAAAATCACGATTTGTTTCCAAATTTAACATGGGCTTATATGGGAAATAGAATTTTCACTTTTTGAGTGTCTGTAAGCACGATAACTCTCGTTAATATCCTCCGATCGCAACAAAATTTAGTACAAACATGTAAAACTAGATTCTCTTGGACGAGTTCGTAAACCATTCAGATCGACATATTCTAAGTGGGGTAAAGGCTCCATTTTACCCTCCAAAAATGGGTTTTTCGAGTTTTTAAGATTGGAAAATTATACGTATCTGATTGTTGTTTGCTCTATTGGATTTAGCTCGAAAAAACAAACAATTTAGTATGTTAAATCATTCCTCTAAGTCCATTGGTCTCCGAGGTATAAGCGGAAATACCTGTGGAAGGCCCCTTTTTGCCAACCAAAAAATGGTTTTTTTTTTTAGATTTTCAAATTGAAAAATTAAATTTATCAAATTATAGCTTTCACCTTTGGATTCAGCTAAAAAAACAAACAATTTGGTAGCTTCAATCATTGCTCTAGGTCCATCGGTCTCTAAGTTATTAGCGAATATCCTTAGAAAAGCTATTACCGTCGTTTTAGCAGAACAGAATCTGGACAAAAACTATCCGTTCAGGGTAACCTCAGCAATCATATTAATATTTATATTAATTGACAGCTTTTTATGTGTACTTTCTAGATATGAAGGGAGTTTATTGTTAAAGCGCATTTTTACCTGCAAAAATCACGATTTGTTTCCAAATTTAACATGGGCTTATATGGGAAATAGAATTTTCACTTTTTGAGTGTCTGTAACCACGATAACTCTCGTTAATATCCTCCGATCGCAACAACATTTAGTACAAACATGTAAAACTAGATTCTCTTGGACGAGTTCGTAAACCATTCAGATCGACATATTTTAAGTGGGGTAAAGGCTCCATTTTACCCTCTAAAAATGGGTTTATCGAGTTTTCAAGATTGGAAAATTATACGTATCTGATTGTTGTTTGCACTATTGGATTTAGCTATAAAAAACAAACAATTTAGTATTTTAAATCATTCCTCTAAGTCCATTGGTCTCCGAGGTATAAGCGGAAATACCTGTGGAAGGCCCCTTTTTGCCATCTACAAAATGGGTTTTTTTGAGATTTTCAAATTGAAAAATTAAATTTATCAAATTATAGCTTTCACCTTTGGATTCAGCTAAAAAAACAAACAATTTGGTAGCTTCAATCATTGCTCTAGGTCCATCGGTCTCTAAGTTATTAGCGAATTTCCTTAGAAAAGCTATTACCGTCGTTTTAGCAGAACAGAATCTGGACAAAAACTATCCGTTCAGGGTAACCTCAGCAATCATATTAATATTTATATTAGTTGACAGCTTTTTATGTGTACTTTCTAGATATGAAGGGAGTTTATTGTTAAAGCGCATTTTTACCTGCAAAAATCACGATTTGTTTCCAAATTTAACATGGGCTTATATGGGAAATAGAATTTTCACTTTTTGAGTGTCTGTAAGCACGATAACTCTCGTTAATATCCTCCGATCGCAACAACATTTAGTACAAACATGTAAAACTAGATTCTCTTGGACGAGTTCGTAAACCATTCAGATCGACATATTCTAAATGGGGTAAAGGCTCCATTTTACCCTCCAAAAATGGGTTTTTCGAGTTTTTAAGATTGGATAACTATACGTATCTGATTGTTGTTTGCTCTATTGGATTTAGCTCGAAAAAACAAACAATTTAGTATCTTAAATCATTCCTCTAAGTCCATTGGTCTCCGAGGTATAAGCGGAAATACCTGTGGAAGGCCCCTTTTTGCCAACCAAAAAATGGTTTTTTTTTTAGATTTTCAAATTGAAAAATTAAATTTATCAAATTATAGCTTTCACCTTTGGATTCAGCTAAAAAACAAACAATTTAGTAGCTTCAATCATTGCTCTAGGTCTATCGGTCTCTAAGTTATAAGCGAATTTCCTTAGAAAATCTATTACCGTCGCGTCGTTTTAGCAGAACAAAAACTATCCGTTCTGGACAAAAACTATCCGTTCAGGGTAACCTCAGCAATCATATTAATATTTATATTAATTGACAGCTTTTTATGTGTACTTTCTAGATATGAAGGGAGTTTATTGTTAAAGCGCATTTTTACCTGCAAAAATCACGATTTGTTTCCAAATTTAACATGGGCTTATATGGGAAATAGAATTTTCACTTTTTGAGTGTCTGTAAGCACGATAACTCTCGTTAATATCCTCCGATCGCAACAAAATTTAGTACAAACATAGAAAACTAGATTCTCTTGGACGAGTTCGTAAACCATTCAGGTCGACATATTCTAAGTGGGGTAAAGGCTCCATTTTACCCTCCAAAAATGGGTTTTTCGAGTTTTCAAGATTGGAAAATTATACGTATCTAATTGTTGTTTGCACTATTGGATTTAGCTCGAAAAAACAAACAATTTAGTATTTTTAATCATTCCTCTAAGTCCATTGGTCTCCGAGGTATAAGCGGAAATACCTGTGGAAGGCCCCTTTTTGCCAACTAAAAAATGGGGTTTTTTGAGATTTTCAAATTGAAAATTAAATTTATCAAATTATAGCTTTCACCTTTGGATTCAGCTAAAAAAACAAACAATTTGGTAGCTTCAATCATTGCTCTAGGTCCATCGGTCTCTAAGTTATTAGCGAATTTCCTTAGAAAAGCTATTACCGTCGTTTTAGCAGAACAGAATCTGGACAAAAACTATCCGTTCAGGGTAACCTCAGCAATCATATTAATATTTATATTAATTGAGAGCTTTTTAGGTGTACTTTCTAGATACGAAGGGAGTTTATTGTTAAAGCGCATTTTTACCTGCAAAAATCACGATTTGTTTCCAAATTTAACATGGGCTTATATGGGAAATAGAATTTTCACTTTTTGAGTGTCTGTAAGCACGATAACTCTCGTTAGTACCCTCCGATCGCAACAACATTTAGTACAAACATGTAAAACTAGATTCTCTTGGACGAGTTCGGAAACAATTCAGATCGACATATTCTAAGTGGGGTAAAGGCTCCATTTTACCCTCCAAAAATGGGTTTTTCGAGTTTTTAAGATTGGAAAATTATACGTATCTAATTGTTGTTTGCACTATTGGATTTAGCTCGAAAAAACAAACAATTTAGTATTTTAAATCATTCTTCTAAGTCCATTGGTCTCCGAGGTATAAGCGGAAATACCTGTGGAAGGCCCCTTTTTGCCAACTAAAAATGGGGTTTTTTGAGATTTTCAAATTGAAAAATTTAATTTATCAAATTATAGCTTTCACCTTTGGATTCAGCTAAAAAACAAACAATTTGGTAGCTTCAATCATTGCTCTAGGTCCATCGGTCTCTAAGTTATTAGCGAATTTCCTTAGAAAAGCTATTACCGTCGTTTTAGCAGAACAGAATCTGGACAAAAACTATCGGTTCAGGGTAACCTCAACAATCATATTAATATTTATATTAATTGACAGCTTTTTATGTGTACTTTCTAGATATGAAGGGAGTTTATTGTTAAAGCGCATTTTTACCTGCAAAAATCACGATTTGTTTCAAAATTTAACATGGGCTTATATGGGAAATAGAATTTTCACTTTTTGAGTGTCTGTAAGCACGATAACTCTCGTTAATATCCTCCGATCGCAACAACATTTAGTACAAACATGTAAAACTAGATTCTCTTGGACGAGTTCGTAAACCATTCAGATCGACATATTCTAAGTGGGGTAAAGGCTCCATTTTACCCTCCAAAAATGGGTTTTTGGAGTTTTTAAGATTGGAAAATTATACGTATCTAATTGTTGTTTGCACTATTGGATTTAGCTCGAAAAAGCAAACAATTTAGTATTTTAAATCATTCCTCTAAGTCCATTGGTCTCCGAGGTATAAGCGGAAATACCTGTGGAAGGCCCCTTTTTGCCAACTAAAAAATGGGGTTTTTTGAGATTTTCAAATTGAAAAATTAAATTTATCAAATTATAGCTTTCACCTCTGGATTCAGCTAAAAAAACAAACAATTTGGTAGCTTCAATCATTGCTCTAGGTCCATCGGTCTCTAAGTTATTAGCGAATTTCCTTAGAAAAGCTATTACCGTCGTTTTAGCAGAACAGAATCTGGACAAAAACTATCCGTTCAGGGTAACCTCAGCAATCATATTAATATTTATATTGATTGACAGCTTTTATGTGTACTTTCTAGATACGAAGGGAGTTTATTGTTAAAGCGCATTTTTACCTGCAAAAATCACGATTTGTTTCCAAATTTAACATGGGCTTATATGGGAAATAGAATTTTCACTTTTTGAGTGTCTGTAACCACGATAACTCTCGTTAATATCCTCCGATCGCAACAACATTTAGTACAAACATGTAAAACTAGATTCTCTTGGACGAGTTCGTAAACCATTCAGATCGACATATTGTAAGTGGGGTAAAGGCTCCATTTTACCCTCTAAAAATGGGTTTATCGAGTTTTTAAGATTGGAAAATTATACGTATCTGATTGTTGTTTGCACTATTGGATTTAGCTATAAAAAACAAACAATTTAGTATTTTAAATCATTCCTCTAAGTCCATTGGTCTCCGAGGTATAAGCGGAAATACCTGTGGAAGGCCCCTTTTTGCCATCTACAGAATGGGTTTTTTTGAGATTTTCAAATTGAAAAATTAAATTTATCAAATTATAGCTTTCACCTTTGGATTCAGCTAAAAAAACAAACAATTTGGTAGCTTCAATCATTGCTCTAGGTCCATCGGTCTCTAAGTTATTAGCGAATTTCCTTAGAAAAGCTATTACCGTCGTTTTAGCAGAACAGAATCTGGACAAAAACTATCCGTTCAGGGTAACCTCAGCAATCATATTAATATTTATATTAATTGACAGCTTTTTATGTGTACTTTCTAGATATGAAGGGAGTTTATTGTTAAAGCGCATTTTTACCTGCAAAAATCACGATTTGTTTCCAAATTTAACATGGGCTTATATGGGAAATAGAATTTTCACTTTTTGAGTGTCTGTAAGCACGATAACTCTCGTTAATATCCTCCGATCGCAACAACATTTAGTACAAACATGTAAAACTAGATTCTCTTGGACGAGTTCGTAAACCATTCAGATCGACATATTCTAAGTGGGGTAAAGGCTCCATTTTACCCTCCAAAAATGGGTTTTTCGAGTTTTTAAGATTGGATAACTATACGTATCTGATTGTTGTTTGCTCTATTGGATTTAGCTCGAAAAAACAAACAATTTATTATGTTAAATCATTCCTCGAAGTCCATTGGTCTCCGAGGTATAAGCGGAAATACCTGTGGAAGGCCCCTTTTTGCCAACCAAAAAATGGTTTTTTTTTAGATTTTCAAATTGAAAAATTAAATTTATCAAATTATAGCTTTCACCTTTGGATTCAGCTAAAAAAACAAACAATTTAGTAGCTTCAATCATTGCTCTAGGTCCATCGGTCTCTAAGTTATAAGCGAATTTCCTTAGAAAATCTATTACCGTCGCGTCGTTTTAGCAGAACAGAATCTGGACAAAAACTATCCGTTCAGGGTAACCTCAGCAATCATATTAATATTTATATTAATTGACAGCTTTTTATGTGTACTTTCTAGATATGAAGGGAGTTTATTGTTAAAGCGCATTTTTACCTGCAAAAATCACGATTTGTTTCCAATTTTAACATGGGCTTATATGGGAAATAGAATTTTCACTTTTTGAGTGTCTGTAAGCACGATAACTCTCGTTAATATCCTCCGATCGCAACAAAATTTAGTACAAACATATAAAACTAGATTCTCTTGGACGAGTTCGTAAACCATTCAGGTCGACATATTCTAAGTGGGGTAAAGGCTCCATTTTACCCTCCAAAAATGGGTTTTTCGAGTTTTTAAGATTGGAAAATTATACGTATCTAATTGTTGTTTGCACTATTGGATTTAGCTCGAAAAAGCAAACAATTTAGTATTTTAAATCATTCCTCTAAGTCCATTGGTCTCCGAGGTATAAGCGGAAATACCTGTGGAAGGCCCCTTTTTGCCAACTAAAAAATGGGGTTTTTTGAGATTTTCAAATTGAAAATTAAATTTATCAAATTATAGCTTTCACCTTTGGATTCAGCTAAAAAAACAAACAATTTGGTAGCTTCAATCATTGCTCTAGGTCCATCGGTCTCTAAGTTATTAGCGAATTTCCTTAGAAAAGCTATTACCGTCGTTTTAGCAGAACAGAATCTGGACAAAAACTATCCGTTCAGGGTAACCTCAGCAATCATATTAATATTTATATTAATTGAGAGCTTTTTAGGTGTACTTTCTAGATACGAAGGGAGTTTATTGTTAAAGCGCATTTTTACCTGCAAAAATCACGATTTGTTTCCAATTTAACATGGGCTTATATGGGAAATAGAATTTTCAACTTTTTGAGTGTCTGTAACCACGATAACTCTCGTTAATATCCTCCGATCGCAACAACATTTAGTACAAACATGTAAAACTAGATTCTCTTGGACGAGTTCGTAAACCATTCAGATCGACATATTGTAAGTGGGGTAAAGGCTCCATTTTACCCTCTAAAAATGGGTTTATCGAGTTTTTAAGATTGGAAAATTATACGTATCTGATTGTTGTTTGCACTATTGGATTTAGCTATAAAAAACAAACAATTTAGTATTTTAAATCATTCCTCTAAGTCCATTGGTCTCCGAGGTATAAGCGGAAATACCTGTGGAAGGCCCCTTTTTGCCATCTACAGAATGGGTTTTTTTGAGATTTTCAAATTGAAAAATTAAATTTATCAAATTATAGCTTTCACCTTTGGATTCAGCTAAAAAAACAAACAATTTGGTAGCTTCAATCATTGCTCTAGGTCCATCGGTCTCTAAGTTATTAGCGAATTTCCTTAGAAAAGCTATTACCGTCGTTTTAGCAGAACAGAATCTGGACAAAAACTATCCGTTCAGGGTAACCTCAGCAATCATATTAATATTTATATTAATTGACAGCTTTTTATGTGTACTTTCTAGATATGAAGGGAGTTTATTGTTAAAGCGCATTTTTACCTGCAAAAATCACGATTTGTTTCCAAATTTAACATGGGCTTATATGGGAAATAGAATTTTCACTTTTTGAGTGTCTGTAACCACGATAACTCTCGTTAATATCCTCCGATCGCAACAACATTTAGTACAAACATGTAAAACTAGATTCTCTTGGACGAGTTCGTAAACCATTCAGATCGACATATTCTAAGTGGGGTAAAGGCTCCATTTTACCCTCCAAAAATGGGTTTTTCGAGTTTTTAAGATTGGATAACTATACGTATCTGATTGTTGTTTGCTCTATTGGATTTAGCTCGAAAAAACAAACAATTTATTATGTTAAATCATTCCTCGAAGTCCATTGGTCTCCGAGGTATAAGCGGAAATACCTGTGGAAGGCCCCTTTTTGCCAACCAAAAAATGGTTTTTTTTTTAGATTTTCAAATTGAAAAATTAAATTTATCAAATTATAGCTTTCACCTTTGGATTCAGCTAAAAAAACAAACAATTTAGTAGCTTCAATCATTGCTCTAGGTCCATCGGTCTCTAAGTTATAAGCGAATTTCCTTAGAAAATCTATTACCGTCGCGTCGTTTTAGCAGAACAGAATCTGGACAAAAACTATCCGTTCAGGGTAACCTCAGCAATCATATTAATATTTATATTAATTGACAGCTTTTTATGTGTACTTTCTAGATATGAAGGGAGTTTATTGTTAAAGCGCATTTTTACCTGCAAAAATCACGATTTGTTTCCAAATTTAACATGGGCTTATATGGGAAATAGAATTTTCACTTTTTTAGTGTCTGTAACCACGATAACTCTCGTTAATATCCTCCGATCGCAACAACATTTAGTACAAACATGTAAAACTAGATTCTCTTGGACGAGTTCGTAAACCATTCAGATCGACATATTTTAAGTGGGGTAAAGGCTCCATTTTACCCTCTAAAAATGGGTTTATCGAGTTTTTAAGATTGGAAAATTATACGTATCTGATTGTTGTTTGCACTATTGGATTTAGCTATAAAAAACAAACAATTTAGTATTTTTAATCATTCCTCTAAGTCCATTGGTCTCCGAGGTATAAGCGGAAATACCTGTGGAAGGCCCCTTTTTGCCATCTACAAAATGGGTTTTTTTTGAGATTTTCAAATTGAAAAATTAAATTTATCAAATTATAGCTTTCACCTTTGGATTCAGCTAAAAAAACAAACAATTTGGTAGCTTCAATCATTGCTCTAGGTCCATCGGTCTCTAAGTTATTAGCGAATTTCCTTAGAAAAGCTATTACCGACGTTTTAGCAGAACAGAATCTGGACAAAAACTATCCGTTCAGGGTAACCTCAGCAATCATATTAATATTTATATTAATTGACAGCTTTTTATGTGTACTTTCTAGATATGAAGGGAGTTTATTGTTAAAGCGCATTTTTACCTGCAGAAATCACGATTTGTTTCAAAGTTTAACATGGGCTTATATGGGAAATAGAATTTTCACTTTTTGAGTGTCTGTAATCACGATAACTCTCGTTAATATCCTCCAATCGCAAGAAAATTTAGTACAAACATGTAAAACTAGATTCTCTTGGACGAGTTCGTAAACCATTCAGATCGACATATTCTAAGTGGGGTAAAGACTCCATTTTACCCTCCAAAAATGGGTTTTTCGAGTTTTTAAGATTGGAAAATTATACGTATCTGATTGTTGTTTGCACTATTGGATTTAGCTCGAAAAAGCAAACAATTTAGTATCGTAAATCATTCCTCTAAGTCCATTGGTCTCCGAGGTATAAGCGGAAATACCTGTGGAAGGCCCCTTTTTGCCATCTAAAAAATGGGGTTTTTTGAGGTTTTCAAATTGAAAAATTAAATTTATCAAATTATAGCTTTCACCTTTGGATTCAGCTAAAAATAACAAACAATTTGGTAGCTTCAATCATTGCTCTAGGTCCATCGGTCTCTAAGTTATTAGCGAATTTCCTCAGAAAAGCTATTACCGTCGTTTTAGCAGAACAGAATCTGGACAAATACTATCCGTTCAGGGTAACCTCAGCAATCATATTAATATTTATATTAATTGACAGCTTTTTATGTGTACTTTCTAGATATGAAGGGAGTTTATTGTTAAAGCGCATTTTTACCTGCAAAAATCACGATTTGTTTCCAAATTTAACATGGGCTTATATGGGAAATAGAATTTTCACTTTTTGAGTGTCTGTAAGCACGATAACTCTCGTTAATATCCTCCGATCGCAACAAAATTTAGTACAAACATATAAAACTAGATTCTCTTGGACGAGTTCGTAAACCATTCAGGTCGACATATTCTAAGTGGGGTAAAGGCTCCATTTTACCCTCCAAAAATGGGTTTTTCGAGTTTTTAAGATTGGAAAATTATACGTATCTGATTGTTGTTTGCACTATTGGATTTAGCTCAAAAAAACAAACAATTTAGTATGTTAAATCATTCCTCTAAGTCCATTGGTCTCCGAGGTATAAGTGGAAATACCTGTGGAAGGCCCCTTTTTGCCAACTAAAAAATGGGGTTTTTTGAGATTTTCAAATTGAAAAATTAAATTTATCAAATAATAGATGTCCCCTCTGGATTCAGCTAAAAAAACAAACAATTTGGTAGCTTCAATCATTGCTCTAGGTCCATCGGTCTCTAAGTTATTAGCGAATTTCCTTAGAAAAGCTATTACCGACGTTTTAGCAGAACAGAATCTGGACAAAAACTATCCGTTCAGGGTAACCTCAGCAATCATATTAATATTTATATTAATTGACAGCTTTTTATGTGTACTTTCTAGATATGAAGGGAGTTTATTGTTAAAGCGCATTTTTACCTGCAGAAATCACGATTTGTTTCAAAGTTTAACATGGGCTTATATGGGAAATAGAATTTTCACTTTTTGAGTGTCTGTAATCACGATAACTCTCGTTAATATCCTCCAATCACAAGAAAATTTAGTACAAACATGTAAAACTAGATTCTCTTGGACGAGTTCGTAAACCATTCAGATCGACATATTCTAAGTGGGGTAAAGACTCCATTTTACCCTCCAAAAATGGGTTTTTCGAGTTTTTAAGATTGGAAAATTATACGTATCTGATTGTTGTTTGCACTATTGGATTTAGCTCGAAAAAGCAAACAATTTAATATTTTAAATCATTCCTCTAAGTCCATTGGTCTCCGAGGTATAAGCGGAAATACCTGTGGAAGGCCCCTTTTTGCCATCTAAAAAATGGGGTTTTTTGAGGTTTTCAGATTGAAAAATTAAATTTATCAAATTATAGCTTTCACCTTTGGATTCAGCTAAAAATAACAAACAATTTGGTAGCTTCAATCATTGCTCTAGGTCCATCGGTCTCTAAGTTATTAGCGAATTTCCTCAGAAAAGCTATTACCGTCGTTTTAGCAGAACAGAATCTGGACAAATACTATCCGTTCAGGGTAACCTCAGCAATCATATTAATATTTATATTAATTGACAGCTTTTTATGTGTACTTTCTAGATATGAAGGGAGTTTATTGTTAAAGCGCATTTTTACCTGCAAAAATCACGATTTGTTTCCAAATTTAACATGGGCTTATATGGGAAATAGAATTTTCACTTTTTGAGTGTCTGTAAGCACGATAACTCTCGTTAATATCCTCCGATCGCAACAAAATTTAGTACAAACATATAAAACTAGATTCTCTTGGACGAGTTCGTAAACCATTCAGGTCGACATATTCTAAGTGGGGTAAAGGCTCCATTTTACCCTCCAAAAATGGGTTTTTCGAGTTTTTATGATTGGAAAATTATACGTATCTGATTGTTGTTTGCACTATTGGATTTAGCTCAAAAAAACAAACAATTTAGTATGTTAAATCATTCCTCTAAGTCCATTGGTCTCCGAGGTATAAGTGGAAATACCTGTGGAAGGCCCCTTTTTGCCAACTAAAAAATGGGGTTTTTTGAGATTTTAAAATTGAAAAATTAAATTTATCAAATAATAGATTTCACCTCTGGATTCAGTTAAAAAAACAAACAATTTGGTAGCTTCAATCATTGCTCTAGGTCCATCGGTCTCTAAGTTATTAGCGAATTTCCTTAGAAAAGCTATTACCGTCGTTTTAGCAGAACAGAATCTGGACAAAAACTATCCGTTCAGGGTAACCTTAGCAATCATATTAATATTTATATTAATTGACAGATTTTTATGTGTACTTTCTAGATATGAAGGGAGTTTATTGTTAAAGCGCATTTTTACCTGCAGAAATCACGATTTGTTTCAAAGTTTAACATGGGCTTATATGGGAAATAGAATTTTCACTTTTTGAGTGTCTGTAATCACGATAACTCTCGTTAATATCCTCCGATCGCAAGAAAATTTAATACAAACATGTAAAACTAGATTCTCTTGGACGAGTTCGTAAACCATTCAGATCGACATATTCTAAGTGGGGTAAAGACTCCATTTTACCCTCCAAAATTGGGTTTTCGAGTTTTTAAGATTGGAAAATTATACGTATCTGATTGTTGTTTGCACTATTGGATTTAGCTCGAAAAAGCAAACAATTTAGTATTTTAAATCATTCCTCTAAGTCCATTGGTCTCCGAGGTATAAGCGGAAATACCTGTGGAAGGCCCCGTTTTGCCATCTAAAAAATGGGGTTTTTTGAGGTTTTCAAATTGAAAAATTAAATTTATCAAATTATAGCTTTCACCTATGGATTCAGCTAAAAATAACAAACAATTTGGTAGCTTCAATCATTGCTCTAGGTCCATCGGTCTCTAAGTTATTAGCGAATTTCCTCAGAAAAGCTATTACCGTCGTTTTAGCAGAACAGAATCTGGACAAATACTATCCGTTCAGGGTAACCTCAGCAATCATATTAATATTTATATTAATTGACAGCTTTTTATGTGTACTTTCTAGATATGAAGGGAGTTTATTGTTAAAGCGCATTTTTACCTGCAAAAATCACGATTTGTTTCCAAATTTAACATGGGCTTATATGGAAAATAGAATTTTCACTTTTTGAGTGTCTGTAACCACGATAACTCTCGTTAATATCCTCCGATCGCAACAACATTTAGTACAAACATGTAAAACTAGATTCTCTTGGACGAGTTCGTAAACCATTCAGATCGACATATTTTAAGTGGGGTAAAGGCTCCCCCCCCATCCATTACCCTCCAAAAATGGGTTTTTCGAGTTTTCAAGATTGGAAAATAATACGTATCTAATTGTTGTTTGCACTATTGGATTTAGCTCGAAAAAGCAAACAATTTAGTATTTTAAATCATTCCTCTAAGTCCATTGGTCTCCGAGGTATAAGCGGAAATACCTGTGGAAGGCCCCTTTTTGCCAACTAAAAAATGGGGTTTTTTGAGATTTTCAAATTGAAAAATTAAATTTATCAAATTATAGCTTTCACCTTTGGATTCAGCTAAAAAAACAAACAATTTGGTAGCTTCAATTGCTCTAGGTCCATCGGTCTCTAAGTTATTAGCGAATTTCCTTAGAAAAGCTATTACCGTCATTTTAGCAGAACAGAATCTAGACAAATACTATCCGTTCAGGGTAACCTCAGCAATCATATTAATATTTATATTAATTGACAGATTTTTATGTGTACTTTCTAAATATGAAGGGAGTTTATTGTTAAAGCGCATTTTTACCTGCAAAAATCACGATTTGTTTCCAAATTTAACATGGGCTTATATGGGAAATAGAATTTTCACTTTTTGAGTGTCTGTAACCACGATAACTCTCGTTAATATCCTCCGATCGCAACAACATTTAGTACAAACATGTAAAACTAGATTCTCTTGGACGAGTTCGTAAACCATTCAGATCGACATATTTTAAGTGGGGTAAAGGCTCCATTTTACCCTCCAAAAATGGGTTTTTCGAGTTTTCAAGATTGGAAAATTATACGTATCTAATTGTTTTTTGCACTATTGGATTTAGCTCGAAAAAGCAAACAATTTAGTATTTTAAATCATTCCTCTAAGTCCATTGGTCTCCGAGGTATAAGCGGAAATACCTGTGGAAGGGCCCTTTTTGCCAACTAAAAAATGGGGTTTTTTGAGATTTTCAAATTGAAAAATTAAATTTATCAAATTATAGCTTTCACCTTTGGATTCAGCTAAAAAAACAAACAATTTGGTAGCTTCAATCATTGCTCTAGGTCCATCGGTCTCTAAGTTATTAGCAAATTTCCTTAGAAAAGCTATTACCGTCGTTTTAGCAGAACAGAATCTGGACAAAAACTATCCGTTCAGGGTAACCTCAGCGATCATATTAATATTTATATTAATTGACAGCTTTTTATGTTTACTTTCTAGATATGAAGGGAGTTTATTGTTAAAGCGCATTTTTACCTGCAAAAATCACGATTTGTTTCAAAATTTAACATGGGCTTATATGGGAAATAGAATTTTCACTTTTTGAGTGTCTGTAACCACGATAACTCTCGTTAATATCCTCCGATCGCAACAACATTTAGTACAAACATGTAAAACTAGATTCTCTTGGACGAGTTCGTAAACCATTCAGATCGACATATTCTAAGTGGGGTAAAGGCTCCAATTTACCCTCCAAAAATGGGTTTTTCGAGTTTTTAAGATTGGAAAATTATACGTATCTAATTGTTGTTTGCACTATTGGATTTAGCTCGAAAAAGCAAACAATTTAGTATTTTAAATCATTCCTCTAAGTCCATTGGTCTCCGAGGTATAAGCGGAAATACCTGTGGAAGGCCCCTATTTGCCAACTAAAAATGGAGTTTTTTGAGATTTTCAAATTGAAAAATTAAATTTATCAAATTATAGCTTTCACCTTTGGATTCAGTAAAAAAACAAACAATTTGGTAGCTTCAATCATTGCTTTAGGTCCATCGGTCTCGAAGTTATTAGCAAATTTCCTTAGAAAAGCTATTACCGTCGTTTTAGCAGAACAGAATCTGGACAAAAACTATCCGTTCAGGGTAACCTTAGCAATCATATTAATATTTATATTAGTTGACAGATTTTTATGTGTACTTTCTAGATATGAAGGGAGTTTATTGTTAAAGCGCATTTTTACCTGCAAAAATCACGATTTGTTTCAAAATTTAACATGGGCTTATATGGGAAATAGAATTTTCACTTTTTGAGTGTCTGTAACCACGATAACTCTCGTTAATATCCTCCGATCGCAACAAAATTTAGTACAAACATGTAAAACTAGATTCTCTTGGACGAGTTCGTAAACCATTCAGATCGACATATTCTAAGTGGGGTAAAGGCTCCATTTCACCCTCCAAAAATGGGTTTTTCGAGTTTTCAAGATTGGAAAATTATACGTATCTAATTGTTTTTTGCACTATTGGATTTAGCTCGAAAAAGCAAACAATTTAGTACTTTAAATCATTCCTCTAAGTCCATTGGTCTCCGAGGTATAAGCGGAAATACCTGTGGAAGGCCCCTTTTTGCCAACTAAAAAATGGGGTTTTTGAGATTATCAAATTGAAAAACTAAATTTATCAAATTATAGCTTTCACCTTTGGATTCAGCTAAAAAAACAAACAATTTGGTAGCTTTAATCATTGCTCTAGGTCCATCGGTCTCTAAGTTATTAGCAAATTTCCTTAGAAAAGCTATTACCGTCGTTTTAGCAGAACAGAATCTGTACAAAAACTATCCGTTCAGGGTAACCTCAGCAATCATGTTAATATTTATATTAATTGACAGCTTTTTATGTGTACTTTCTAGATATGAAGGGAGTTTATTGTTAAAGCGCATTTTTACCTGCAAAAATCACGATTTGTTTCAAAATTTAACATGGGCTTATATGGGAAATAGAATTTTCACTTTTTGAGTGTCTGTAACCACGATAACTCTCGTTAATATCCTCCGATCGCAACAAAATTTAGTAAAAACATGTAAAAATAGATTCTCTTGGACGAGTTCGTAAACCATTCAGATCGACATATTCTAAGTGAGGTAAAGGCTCCATTTTACCCTCCAAAAATGGGTTTTTCGAGTTTTTAAGATTGGAAAATTATACGTATCTGATTGTTGTTTGCACTATTGGATTTAGCTCAAAAAAACAAACAATTTAGTATGTTAAATCATTCCTCTAAGTCCATTGGTCTCCGAGGTATAAGTGGAAATACCTGTGGAAGGCCCCTTTTTGCCAACTAATAAATGGGGTTTTTTGAGATTTTCAAATTGAAAAATTAAATTTATCAAATAATAGATTTCACCTCTGGATTCAGCTAAAAAAACAAACAATTTGGTAGCTTCAATCATTGCTCTAGGTCCATCGGTCTCTAAGTTATTAGCGAATTTCCTTAGAAAAGCTATTACCGACGTTTTAGCAGAACAGAATCTGGACAAAAACTATCCGTTCAGGGTAACCTCAGCAATCATATTAATATTTATATTAATTGACAGCTTTTTATGTGTACTTTCTAGATATGAAGGGAGTTTATTGTTAAAGCGCATTTTTACCTGCAGAAATCACGATTTGTTTCAAAGTTTAACATGGGCTTATATGGGAAATAGAATTTTCACTTTTTGAGTGTCTGTAATCACGATAACTCTCATTAATATCCTCCAATCGCAAGAAAATTTAGTACAAACATGTAAAACTAGATTCTCTTGGACGAGTTCGTAAACCATTCAGATCGACATATTCTAAGTGGGGTAAAGACTCCATTTTACCCTCCAAAAATGGGTTTTTCGAGTTTTTAAGATTGGAAAATTATACGTATCTGATTGTTGTTTGCACTATTGGATTTAGCTCGAAAAAGCAAACAATTTAGTATTTTAAATCATTCCTCTAAGTCCATTGGTCTCCGAGGTATAAGCGGAAATACCTGTGGAAGGCCCCTTTTTGCCATCTAAAAAATGGGGTTTTTTGAGGTTTTCAAATTGAAAAATTAAATTTATCAAATTATAGCTTTCACCTTTGGATTCAGCTAAAAATAACAAACAATTTGGTAGCTTCAATCATTGCTCTAGGTCCATCGGTCTCTAAGTTATTAGCGAATTTCCTCAGAAAAGCTATTACCGTCGTTTTAGCAGAACAGAATCTGGACAAATACTATCCGTTCAGGTTAACCTCAGCAATCATATTAATATTTATATTAATTGACAGCTTTTTATGTGTACTTTCTAGATATGAAGGGAGTTTATTGTTAAAGCGCATTTTTACCTGCAAAAATCACGATTTGTTTCCAAATTTAACATGGGCTTATATGGGAAATAGAATTTTCACTTTTTGAGTGTCTGTAAGCACGATAACTCTCGTTAATATCCTCCGATCGCAACAAAATTTAGTACAAACATATACTAGATTCTCTTGGACGAGTTCGTAAACCATTCAGATCGACATATTCTAAGTGGGGTAAAGGCTCCATTTTACCCTCCAAAAATGGGTTTTTCGAGTTTTTAAGATTGGAAAACTATACCTATCTCGTTGCTGTTTGCACTATTGGATTTAGCTCGAAAAAACAAACAATTTAGTATTTTTAATCATTCCTCTAAGTCCATTGGTCTCCGAGGTATAAGCGGAAATACATGCGGAAGGCCCCTTTTTGCCAACTAAAAAATGGGGTTTTTTGAGATTTTCAAATTGAAAAATTAAATTTATCAAATTATAGCTTTCACCTTTGGATTCAGCTAAAAAAACAAACAATTTGGTAGCTTCAATCATTGCTCTAGGTCCATCGGTCTCTAAGTTATTAGCGAATTTCCTTAGAAAAGCTATTACCGTCATTTTAGCAGAACAGAATCTGGACAAAATCTATCCGTTCAGGGTAACCTTAGCAATCATATTAATATTTATATTAATTGACAGATTTTTATGTGTCCTTTCTAGATATGAAGGGAGTTTATTGTTAAAGCGCATTTTTACCTGCAAAAATCACGATTTGTTTCCAAATTTAACATGGGCTTATATGGGAAACAGAATTTTCACTTTTTGAGTGTCTGTAAGCACGATAACTCTCGTTAATATCCTCCGATCGCAACAAAATTTAGTACAAACATGTAAAACTAGATTCTCTTGGACGAGTTCGTAAACCATTCAGATCGACATATTCTAAGTGGGGTAAAGGCTCCATTTTACCCTCCAAAAATGGGTTTTTCGAGTTTTAAAGATTGGAAAATTATACGTATCTGATTGTTGTTTGCACTATTGGATTTAGCTCGAAAAAACAAACAATTTAGTATTTTAAATCATTCCTCTAAGTCCATTGGTCTCCGAGGTATAAGCGGAAATACCTGTGGAAGGCCCCTTTTTGCCAACTAAAAAATGGGGTTTTTTGAGATTTTCAAATTGAAAAATTAAATTTATCAAATTATAGCTTTCACCTTTGGATTCAGCTAAGAAAACAAACAATTTGGTAGCTTCAATCATTGCTCTAGGTCCATCGGTCTCTAAGTTATTAGCAAATTTCCTTAGAAAAGCTATTACCGTCGTTTTAGCAGAACAGAATCTGGACAAAAACTATCCGTTCAAGGTGACCTCAGCAATCATATTAATATTTATATTAATTGACAGCTTTTTATGTGTACTTTCTAGATATGAAGGCAGTTTATTGTTAAAGCGCATTTTTACCTGCAAAAATCACGATTTGTTTCCAAATTTAACATGGGCTTATATGGGAAATAGAATTTTCACTTTTTGAGTGTCTGTAACCACGATAACCAACGTCAATATCCTCCGATCGCAACAAAATTTAGTACAAACATGTAAAACTAGATTCTCTTGGACGAGTTCGTAAACCATTCAGATCGACATATTCTAAGTGGGGTAAAGGCTCCATTTTACCCTCCAAAAATGGGTTTTTCGAGTTTTTAAGATTTGAAAATTATACGTATCTAATTGTTGTTTGCACTATTGGATTTAGCTCGAAAAAACAAACAATTTAGTATCTTAAATCATTCCTCTAAGTCCATTGGTCTCTGAGGTATAAGCGGAAATACCTGTGGAAGGCCCCTTTTTGCCAACTAAAAAATGGGCTTTTTTGAGATTTTCAAATTGAAAAATTAAATTTATCAAATTATAGCTTTCACCTTTGGATTCAGCTAAGAAAACAAACAATTTGGTAGCTTCAATCATTGCTCTAGGTCCATCGGTCTCTAAGTTATTAGCAAATTTCCTTAGAAAAGCTATTACCGTCGTTTTAGCAGAACAGAATCTGGACAAAAACTATCCGTTCAGGGTAACCTCAGCAATCATATTAATATTTATATTAATTGACAGCTTTTTATATGTACTTTCTAGATATGAAGGGAGTTTATTGTTAAAGCGCATTTTTACCTGCAAAAATCACGATTTGTTTCAAAATTTAACATGGGCTTATATGGGAAATAGAATTTTCACTTTTTGAGTGTCTGTAAGCACGATAACTCTCGTTAATATCCTCCGATCGCAACAAAATTTAGTACAAACATGTAAAACTAGATTCTCTTGGACGAGTTTGTAAACCATTCAGATCGACATATTCTAAGTGGAGTAAAGGTTCCATTTTACCCTCCAAAAATGGGTTTTTCGAGTTTTTAAAATTGGAAAATTATACGTATCTAATTGTTGTTTGCACTATTGGATTTAGCTCGAAATAACAAACAATTTGGTATTTTAAATCATTCCTCTAAGTCCATTGGTCTCTGAGTTCTCATTTTTTCCCTGTTTTTATAGTATCATGTCAGCAGAATGTTGGCTTAGTCAATTTTCTATTTACTCTCTACTTAGGTTTTTAAGGAATCGCTTTGAGTAATTTCTCAGTCTATCAATTTTTTTTAATAGAATTTTGGTGTTAAACAATTTTATGTTAATGTAATTTAAAAAATAAACACTCTTTCCTACTTCATTATATGAAATCTTTGTGTGTTTTCATCTAAGACATTTACCAATATTATTTTGCAAAGGTTTCTTTTAAACAGGCTGTAATAGCTTTAATTTTAATATATAAATTTATAACCTGTTTATTTGTTTTTTCATCGTAATAATGAGATTAATTACTGGATATTTTGTTATTGGAAATTCGCTGAGGACGCAGGTTTGCAGCGACGGGGGTATTGTGTTTCTTATGATTACACGAAATATCCCTGCTGTATCTTGTAAACCATTCCACATTTTTTGTTCTGATTCCTATTTTGTAATTCATTCTTGTAAACTTAGCTTTAAAATAATAGGTCACATGCCATCCCTGATACAATTTTAATTTATAAAAAATCCCAAACATTTTATCTTTTTTTTAAGATATAGCATGTCAAGTATATCATTTCTAAGCCAAGGTTATAATGATTACAAATCTGGAACCTCAAGAAAAAATCGACACAAATTAGGAAAAAAGATGGTTCACAAGATTTAGGGTATTTTGTGATTTTTTGTTTAAAAATTCTCAACTACCAGTCGCCATGGGCCAATTAGCCTGTGTGGCGATCTAAAGATAGCGAGGTACCGTAGCGACAATAGTCACCCAGGCCAGCCAGAGGTGACTGCTTATGATGGAACAGGAGTCGCCTTCCGCTGGGACTGACGGGTAAATAGTTACTGATGGTAATAATTCCATTCCGTTTTCACCTAAACTTTTCTTTTTAAGAGATTTTAAAATGATCTATAATTTGCCATAAGTTCAAACAGATAACTGTAAGATTCACACCCCGTACCTTTTAATTTCTGGAACAACCAGATTCCACCTAAATCTCAACTCATCCTTTGGGGACTCAGAACAGTGTTCAGATGGGTCTAACAAACAAATCTGTGCCAATTGTAGGCCTTCCGGCCAGAGTTTTGTTTCCTTTGATTATTAAATAAATAAATAAATAAAAATGCCTTTATTCAATTAAGCGTTTCTCTGGAAGACCAGCTTTTCAGAACAACTATCGTCACAATATTTACAACTTAAAACTAAACACGTGTACACTTTTTTACAAAAAAACAAACTAAAACTAAACATTTCCAATTAAGATTCTTTTTAATTTAAGTTTAAATGAAACAGAGTTCAAGCATTTAAGGTCATCGTGGAGCTCATTGTACAACCGGGGGCCAAAGTATGAAAAGCTCCTCCGCCCGAGCTCAAGATTGACTCTGGGAAAGTGAAGCCTCCCACCATGGCGAGTCCTGCACTGAGAGACCTCATCGCGGAAGAAGAGCCTCTCGCAAAGGTAGTCGGGCTCGCTTGTCATATCAAAACCCCATGTATCATGCAGCATGTTATTCGAGCTTATGCTGATGGGCTAATCTTAAAACGATAAAAAATTATCTAAATTTTTTTTGCGCAAAAACCCTTAGGGTCTTATAAATTAAATTAAAAGAAAATATTCGTTAAAAGAACATATTCGTTATTTTTCTTTTAAATGCCATAAACAGAAAAACTACAGCTACATCTATCTGTAGCTAAGGATTGCAGCATATGATATTTTGTCCGGTTAAATTAGGCGTCGTCCATATGTTATCGCTTTTGGCCATTTTTGGGCTAACTGTACATACCGTCGGTACTCTGTTGTAAAATGACTGTTGTCGTGGAAAGAATAAAATAAAAATAAATAAATAAATAAAAATTAAATATAGTATGCGACTGGATTATGTAGTTTCTTTATAACTTAGTCAAATCGCCATGAGTCTGTTTTGAGTCAGACAAAAAACCTCCCAGATGTTTGGAATAAATTACATTGAAGGTCATGCGCATCAATCTGTCCATCCGACCACAAGGGGTGGAGGAAGAAGTGACGGCCATCTTATTTAGTTTCATGATATATCATCAACGTTGGCATAAATTAAAATTATTGTTGTATTTATAGTGTTACAGTGCAATAAACATCGGGGGCTGTATTTTATGAACTTCGAGGTGTAGTACTAATACACCTCATACTTTCCCTTGTTCTGGTAGAAAGTTGGGTTTGTAGATCTTGAAACCCTAGTCATATTTCAGCTACGATGAGTACCCGTGATGACGAATATGATTATTTGTTCAAAGGTATGTAATTTGATTGTTTGATTATTTAAAATATATTTTTAGTAATATAGCTCGTATGTCACTGTTTGAACATGCACCTCAAGAAGCTGTCATTTGATCTTGAAAAATGTAATCACACAAATGCAGTGTTAACATTTGATTTTGAGGTGATTAAGCCAATTAGAAAATAATTTGTCCTCATACAGACTGCCTGATTATTAAGTTAAGCATTGTTTTTTCTTTGTGAAAGTTAATTGTCTCCAGTAAATCTTGGAAAACATAATCACAAGAATCAAATAGGCCTAGGCCTACGTCCTGCAGTTTTGGTTAGATTCAAGGATTAGATTAAAACAGGCCTATTTAGTCAAGAGGCTAGACTGAGATGGATACAGGAATCTTTTAAGGTCTATGAGACTCAGGGAGGCACACAATGTCATGTTAATAGGATTTAGACACTAAAGCGTGATTAAAACTCAACATCTTAGGTAACATTCTCAGAGATAGGCCTAGGCATAGATGCCTAAGACATGTCAGCTGCAGTTTCTTTTTTTCATTCCACATCTACCTAACCTCAACAAACGACTGACTATCCGATTGCGATATGAGTACTGTGATTGATGTATTGAGTGGGCCTTAGTGCGATAGATGTAACGATTGTGTGCGATCGATGTATAGATTGCAATTGCATCATATCTAATGAAGGCTTTGTTTTAATTCCCTTTCGATAAACCGACATTGGCTGGACTTCTAATCGCTGCTTTGTCTCTCAACCAGTTAGCCTAATTTACCTCATCATAAGAGCATGGTCGTTGCCGACAGGCAATACTTAACTCGTAAGTTAAGTATTGGTATGCCTACATCGATGTCTCTAGTAATTTAGTTGTTATCAATTAGGCTACTTTTGATTATCAACAATTGAATCAGTAGGTACAATTTGTAGAGGTTAGGTGTGACCGGAAAGGAAACTGCAACTGACGTGTCTTAGCTGTATTAATAGGGATTTTATCAATCCCTTTTATTTTTTCAATCCCCACCCACTTTCAATGTTAGAATTAATTCATGATGGACTATGTCAATAAGGTCTGAATTAGGCTATATTGTTTTGGCCGGTCATCAATTGGACAGTAATCACTAAGTTAGGCCTACACTATAAATACTCTTACTTTCAAGTAAGGTACTTTATTCATTTGGAGTTCTGGCGTCAATTTGGGAACACTTTCCTGACGCTTTCTTTTAGGCGAAGTACTCAAAGTTTTTAGGGTAATGTACCTTCACCTTGTGATTTCTTGTAAGCATTCCTTAACCCTTGAGGGGGCGTTTCACCGGCAAAACGCGAGCGGGCGCATGCGGAGTCTTACTCCGCAACACTAGATTGCACAATTTTAACCGATTTTACTTTTTTTTTTACGAAATATTGTATTTAAATGTTGACAAACTTCATTAGGAATCACATTTCATCGTCGATTCAATTAATTGTTCAACTTAATAGGTGTAATATTTCAATTAAACATAGTAAGTTGTTTTCTAGTATAAAATATGTATTAATTATTATTTACATTTTTGGATTTTTCCTTTCGCTTCTTTTTTTCTAAAGCAAAAGGAAAAGTCCAAAAAATTAATAATAATTACAAATCCATTGCTATTATGAATTTTAAAAAAAAGGTAGCCTATCAGTGTCAGTGTAACGGGAGAGGGCGCTCCGCAAATTGAGACGGCATCTCTGAATTGCATATAACGAAGTACCAAGGGGGGGTGGGGGGTATAAATAGCTTTAGGATATTCCTAGAATAACGGGCATAAAGTACGCAGCCGGACACCACCGCCGACACCCATTATGTCTGTTTATTTTTACATAAAAAAACATGTGCGGAGGAAAACTCCGCGTGCGCCCGCTCGAGGGTTAAGCTATGTGTGACAATTAAGGACAGTGGCTTTCTAAGAGCACTGGTACTGCTAAAATATGGTAAATAAATGTTGAAAAAGTTATTGCAGTATTTGAGAATGAATGAGGATGGAAAACATTTTTTTCTTCTAATCTCTTACCTTTTTCTGCTAATCAAACTATCATGGGTTGCAATCTAAAAATCTCTTTTCCAATTTTTCGAACTATAGGGTCTAGCCTACCTAGCCTATTTAGTTTCAGGCATTGATCTGATGAACTTTTTAATACCTTACACACTCAATGTTAAATCACACACAAAACTCCCCAAGGTTAATGTACAGTCATGTAAACAACTTACATTGATAACAATAACAATTCAACAGAGTTTATGTATTATAAGCCTAAGTTAACAAACAAAAAGTAGCCTAAGATTAAAGACTTCACCACTTGTTTTTAATAATAAAAAATACACCTAAAAATACACCTGTGTCTTGACCTATTATTGTCAGGTAAGAATTCAATAAAGAGTTATAGGCCTAAGTTGAGAGTACACTTATTTGTTCTTGTGTGAAATGTCATGAGGTTTATATTTATCTTCCCCACAGCAAAACAATATTTATGTTTGGTATATACCATCACCTGAATCAAAATAGACTGGGATGACTAAGTGGTTAATATGTGTACGACAGGCAGCAATAACAACTAATATATTACGGAAATATTTATTTGTCAAATAAATATGACCAGTTACGAACGCTAAGAATGGCCTACAAACTACACGATGTAAGCATACTACTAGTACCTACTAGTATATGTCGAATGGTGCAATCTACCCCGGAGAGGGTGAGACCAGGCTGACAGGAAGTGGTGTGGTGGGCTTCCATGAGTGCCATGACTTTGGTATATTATTAGGTGATTTGGCGATTGGAGTTACAGGGTGTCTACTGATACTGGAAATCCTGGAGTTATACTGGAATTTTAGTTTGATACTGGAAATACTGGTAATTATACTGGAATTTTCAATTTTTTACAATTTTTGTTGAAATACAAATGTAAAAATCCCTAAAAAATAGTTTTGTCCAATACATTCAGATATAAAAAACTTTACAACACTTTTTAGCGAATTTCCCCTATAGGGAAGAAGCTATTACCTTAGGTCTCATGGTAAGACCTAAGCCCGAGACCATGATAACTTTTCGTTTTGGGGCCACCAGAAGCAGAAAACACCATTTGTTCGAATTTTCAGATATATCTATATATATATATGTGTCTGTAAGCATGATAGCGGCCGTAAAAATGGTCCGATCTTAATGAAATTTGGTGCAGACATGTAAAGTGGTAATCCCTCGGACGAGTCCGTAAACCAGCCCGATCGGACCATCGGAAGGGGGGTTAAAGGGGGATAAACTCCCCCAAAAATGGTTTTTTGAGTTTTTTACATAGGAAAATCAAATTTATTGAATGTTTGTGGGCACCATCGAATTCAGCTCAAAAAAACAAACAATTTAGTATTCTGAATCACCGCTCTATGTCCATTGGTTACCGAGATATTGAAAGTGGTAAACACAGTACGTTGTCCCAATGTTAACCTTATGGGAAATAAGTAAAATTCTATAGCTCGCTTATTTCTCAACATATCTTGATAAAACTTGGTAAATAGCTTCTTCTAGTTCAGATCTACTGAATATTGAATTAAAACCACCAGTTTTAATATACCTTTAGCAGCAAACCTGCATACTCATTCCCCTTGTTATTCTTATGGAGCTTACCAAAACATGACAAATCTCGCTATGTTGGATTGAAATATGTTGTTTTGCATTTGAAATTCGCTGAATATGCAGGTCTGCTGCAACAGGGGTATTTAACAATGTGTGTTTGAAAACCTAAATTAAACCACTTGTAGACTAATTCAGTTCCGTTACTAGACATCCTTAATCAGATTTACCTACAATTTTAAATGTTGTAGATAATTTTTATAAGATTGGAGATGCTCTCAACATTTCCTATAGCCTATTCGCATTTTTATATTATTTTTCTTAAACCAATAATGTTATATAAAAGTGAGAGACTGTGTCGAAAGACAGTCATAGTTAATTATAACTTTTTAATTTGTGATTGTAATTTTGTATTGATTATTTGGATAATATAGTGGGAGGAACGTAGGGCTGCAAGGGGACTTGGGATGTCCGGATAAAAATCTAATAGCCTAGATATGTTTTTCTTTGACGAGTTTTTATTCTTATTTTGTCAATGCTGTAAATCAGTTACTTAATTTTATCAATAAAAATTAATCTTGTCAATAAAAAAATTATTAATGGTGCTCTTTAATTAGGCCTATATAAATAATTGGTGAGTGATACTGGAATTTCGAAAAAAATTGCAGGTACTTGAAATACCGGAAATATACTGGATTTTTAAAATCAGATGTCAGTAGACATCCTGAGTTATCATTTGATTGGAGCTGTAATTAGGGAAGTATTACCGTAACAACATAATTATGGTAACCTGACCCAAAATAACCACAGAAGACCCTGTAATGTGTTGGTGTCCAAACAATGCCAAAGCTGTGATAACATTTTAAACAATCCAGCCGTTTGATTGAAAAGAAAAAATACCATGGTTTACTTCAAAACATCCAAATGAAAACGAAAACACTATAAACTACGGAGTGTTCCATAAGCAAATACATGCCAGAAGTTGTCCACCATGTTCACAAATGACAGCCATTTACAAAAAAATTGATGCCATAAAAAGTAGTGAAGTTCCTTATTTAATTAAAGTTTTCTCAAATCTAATAGTTACTGAGATGCCATTGGCGGCACAGTGAAGTTGGTCCCCCTTATACATGAAATATTATATAAAATTAATGCTCATTTTAGATACTGTACTTTTTTGTATTATTTTTAAGTTTGTTGGGAATAGCCCTATTGTCTTGAATTTGGATAACATCGCAAAACAAAATATTAATTGTACCTGTTCATCATGCATCGTGATTGCATTAAATCATACCAGTTGAATAGAATTTATCATCTATAGATAGATAAAAATGAAATGGTATAATAGTAGGATATCTCATATTGCGAATGAAAGAATGGAATTAGTTGGAGTCCAGATCAGGACCAGGAGGTAGTCTGAAGCCTACTTCTGATAATATGTCAAAAGTAAGATCTTTATTCAAGAATGCATAGGCTACCGGTAATATTTTTTATTTTAATTCATTTTAGTTGTGAAGGTATCCTTAGAAACCAGATTCGTGAATGTTGCTTAAATAAATCTTTTTTTCATTTTATTTATAGGATCTGTGTACCTATCTGTAGTATCCAAAGAATTAATTTGTGATTCGAAAAGTGCAAAGGATCCTCTTGTTACCGAAGTAAAGTTTTCAGTAGGGCCTATGGGCATTATAGTTAAATTGGGTAAAAACGACTTTTAGGTTTTGATTAAATATGGTTCTTCAGTATTTCCTGTAAATGTTTATTCTAGTGATAAGAATATGGTAGCCCAACCATTAAAAAATAAATATCAATTTAAGGTCGCATTTCCCAAATACGCAAGCTCACATTTGACAGAGTAGTCCATGGCATCTTAAAACTTGTTTCTCCTGACATCTATCGGTTGATGAGCTAACTACTAACGGTTCATTCTATAGGAGAATATTGTATACTCTAAATAACACTGCCCCAAGAGCGTATTTCTCTCCATTCTTCGGTATTATGCTTTCCGAAGGTAAACTTACTAGGCCTTTGAAAATTTAAGTGTTTCTATTAGTTTTTTAGTTTGTATACAAAGATTTAGTTTCGAGCTCAATGTTTTTACTGAATTTATTTTTTGAAATTTTCTTTAATGGAGTATTCTGTTATCAATTTAAGTTTTGGTCCTTTTTCTCAAAATACATCTTTTGATTTGATAAAATAATTCTATAGCCAGTTGGTAACTTAAACATAAATATTATACTAGGCCTATTATAAGGATGCCATCCTGAAATTTTCGTTCATGCAAAGCTCGAGAAGTAACGGTGGTAGTGCAATAATTTACATGTCAGGTTGTGAAGTGGACTCAATGCGTTTCAAGCTATGTGAGGCAGATCATCGTACTGCCGCACGTTTGCTAATAAAATAACTCTCTCCTCAAAACGTTAACGCCTCAATAAAAAAAATCCTGACACAATGGAGCTATGCTGTGTTTTTAGGTTTTTTTTTCAAAAACAGCAACTGATATTCTTCCTAAATTCTGTTAAGTGTAACATTCTATCATTATGAGTGAACGTGTTGTTCGTCGTAAGGACAAACATCCACAGTCAATAGATACGGTCTTTATAAGTGGAAGGACAAACATCCATAATGATAGAAGCAATGACTGTTGTCAATGATGACCTGGTGAACAAAGTGGATGAAACAAATTCGAAACATCGTTTCACAATCACAAATCTCTCCTTAAGTGTTTTATAGGAGATGGTGACCTGAACAGAATATACACACTGAGAGCTGTCTAGATAACGGGTTTCCCAGTTAAACCGACATTCTTTAAAACATGTTTAATCATAACTCTAATGCATGCTGAATAAGCCAATACTCTGATTTAAACTTGTGGTTATACTGGTCTGAAAACTTTCCTACGAGAATCGTCGGTTCAGGACTGTCCATTTTGTGCCGATCTTGTCCGGTTAAATCAATGTGTTGATTAAAATCATCCGGTTAAAAAGCTGCATGTCCGTGGAGTGTAGTCCGGTTGGACCAATATGTAATTGAAAGGTGTCAGGATAAGAGGGAGTCTATTGTAAAGAATACATTTTGTTGGCTGAGTGCTTGTAGAAAAAAAATCTTAAAATACAGACTAATTCCAATTTGGCAGGACCTTTTAATGAGGAGCTTATGTTTAGAGTTAATAAACACATGGCAGTATAATGTTTCACCTCACATAGCTAGAAGCAGACTGAGTCACTGCATATGATGATGTGTAAATTATTATGCTACTGCCTCTACTTTCTAACCTGCGCATGAACCCATGTAAATTATGTTTCAAATTACAGTACACCTCGGATTATCCGGATTAATGTGGCGGAACACCAATCCGGATCACAAAAAATCCGGATAATCCGGGGTCATTACAATATCGCCTAGATAGAGAGTGTGTATCTTAGCCCCTGCTAAATTGATGCTGAAAACGGTGTATCAAGACTGTTTAACATATTAATCTTTTAAATTTTACAGGGGTTTAATTTTGAAACAAATTTAAGACCCAAACTTCATTATCAATCGTATGAATATAATGTAAACTTTTACCGTAGACTACTTACGGTTTAGGTTTGGAATAAAACACCAAATTAAATTATATAATTTATTGAGATTAAATAATCATAACTCAAAATGACTCAAACTTAGAATAATAATGACGATACTTGATGTAACTCAAAACTTATTACATTTACTAATCTTAAAAAATAACGTAATGGACGAAATGCCAGCAATAAACTAACTCGCAAAATTGCCGTAGGCCTACGCCTTTGTTGATTACTGACAGCGCCCCAAGTAGCAATCCAGAAAACGTTGACAAAAATGCTGTAATGCACTGTTTAGGCAATGTGATTCCCTCAATTATTGTGATTCCAAATGCTTACAGTAATGTTTTGTTATTGCATTTTACTTTTAGAAGGCGCATTTCCCCCGTAAACTCTCTAAAATCATGTTTTTGCCGTGATTTTAATTTTAGAATTTCTCGGATGGACTGGTCCGAATAATCCGGGATCCGGATAATGCGGGGTCCGGATAATCCGAGGTCTACTGTATTCACCAAGCTGATGGTGGTGTTTCAAATTATTAATAACTCAAAACCAAATAATATCTGACAACAGGTTCCTTTTCACTTTCCTCATCGCATTTGTAACTCTCTCCCATCCTAAGCTTTTAATAAGTCAGGACTAATCCAAATAAAGGAAGTCGAGTAAAATCAAGAGTGCCTAGATAGAGGGAGGATTAAAAGATACAAAGACAAAGAACGGACTGAGCAGGACTAAGTACGGAAGGTAGGATTAATCAACTGTTAAAGTGGAGGGGCAGGTAACTCGATTCAAAGATGAATCGTCATTATGTCGTAAGTTTCCTCTTCCTCCATTGTTATCAAAAGTGCCACACTCTTCATCCCTTGTGATTCCACATAAAGCAAAAGTTATCGGCTGCTACTATAATGTTTAAAATCTATGTTCAGTTTTCATAATATCTATTTCAAAAAATTTAATTAGGCTACATCTATTTAAAAATTGTCCAATAAATGAAATGATTAAATACATATAATAATCACTAGGCCTAACTAGACATTCAATGATTAAATACATACCGTAATCACCAACTAGACATTCCGGCTGTGTGGATTATAAATATCTATTTCAGGTCGCTGAAAAGTGATTTAGATGCATGTTCTTGTCACAGGCTCAATTAATATCACTGCAGTATTGAAATTTTTTGTGTAAGCCATGTAAGGTGTAGAAATAATTAATCAATGCCTACACCTGATCAGTATCTTTGTTTTCAAGAAATTTAACAAAGTAAATTGTGTATTCAGATAGCAATAGTTAAATTTTTTTGACAGGCTTATTTACTCCAGTTGTTTAATGCTTGTATGTAATTTTCACAAAGGCTTATAGTTAGTATAAGTCAAAGTTACCTGTTGCCACCTCACTATCTGTCCTATCATCAATATTGGCTACAGGCCCTACTTTTTTCATTTGTCTTTAGCCCTGACATGTGATAATAATCTTGTTATCATTTTTTATTCGCTTTTTATTTAGAAAGCGTTATGACAAAGAAAGTTCCGTGGAAAGTAAAAATATTGTCTTTTGATGATAAATTACACCGAAGAACATTTACCATGATAGTTTCTCACGTTTTTGTACAACAATAACGTTTACTATAATTTGAATATTTACTCTGTTGTAAATAATTAAATTGCCAAATAATAAAAATAAATGGTATTAGTAAATCTACACTCACTCTCTCCCTTTATTTGAGAAAAACATTACCTTACGAAGCTCTTGTCATAATTTACAAATCAATGTTTGAATCAATAATTCGGTACGGGATAGAAATTTGGGGCGCGGCACCAAAATGTTTTTTAAGACGAATAGAAGCCTTGCAAACCAAAACGCTAATAATGATTTCAAAACAAAAATTTCCAGAAACTAACTCACTTGTCAGTATCTTCAAGATGTATAACACCCTCTACCCAGAGGATTTTTATAAGTATAAAATTATTAAACTTTTTTATAATAAGTGCACTTTCAAACAACCAAATGTAAAAGAGCAATATTCCTTTAGAAGTCTAGAAAAATACAAATTACCGAGATATTGCAACACCTATGGTAAGAACTCGCTCAGTCACGTGGTTCCAAAACTGTTCAATGAACTGCCTTTTAATTTAGAAAATGCAAGACGTTTTGATATTATAAAATTAGATTTGATTTTTGGTTACTAAACAAAAGCCAAAAGTACACAATATAATAATTTAAAAGGAAAATAATGTGTGAGTCAGTGAGAGAATGTGTGAGTGATTGCCATTGTTAAGCTGTTTTCAGTCTTGATTTTGATCTTGTCCTCTTAATTACTAAGTAGTAATCTGTATTTGTGGGTAGCTGTGTATGGTTTCTTTTGTGTTCTTTTTATTTTCAAACTTAGTGCATCATACGACCTTTTACGTAAACTTATGCTGAGTTTATTATTATATATTTTCGTTTTTTATAATATCATACCATATATTGATCTCAATTATTGGTTCTCCTTGAGATAATCGCTTCCTAGTTTAAATACGTTGCAATGTTCTGAGTTTAACCAGTAGGTAGAAATATATAGTTAGTTTGTGCACCGCCACCTGAGCGCTTTGTTAATTTTTGTATATTTTTAGTTTTATGTTTCTGTATCTCTATGTAATTATGAGCACCCAACGACAAATCATGTGGTTTGTTGGGACTCGAAGATTGTATGTTTTTATGGAAATAAATATTCTGATATTCTGATTCTGATTCTGAAAGCCAGAAAACTTTAATAATTAAATAAAATGAATTTATGATTATCTCACAGATACATGCCAAACTTTATCAAAAACAATAATTGATCAAATATTACAAAAAACATAAAAAGTGAAATATTTATAAATTAAAATACAATTCCATCATCTGATTTATATGTCAGAAATATTGATAAATTAATAAGTTTATATTTGAAAAATAATATTTCTTGTAAATAAATAGGCTAGATTGTTATTTTTTTTAGATCAAAATCAAAAATCCTATAAAAAATACTTTTGATAAACTCGTGAAATACTCTGCAGGGTTCAATGAAACAAAGTTTTGTTGGACAACATTCTGCTTCCCTGATACTAAAATACTTGACTAAAAAACGTGAAGCAGACATAACTTGGAGACCAATGGATTTAGAGCAACAATTCAAAATACCAAATTGTTTATTTTTTTTCAAACTGAATCCAATGGTGAAAAATATTAATTTGATTACTTTAATTTTTCAGTTTGAAAAAGCCAAAAAACCCATTTTTGGGGGGTAAAAGCAGCCTTTACCTCATTTGGATATGTCGATCTGGCCGGTTTACAAACTCGTCCAAGAGAACCTAGTTTTACATGTGTGTACCAAATTTTCTTACAGTTGGACGATTTTTACGAGAGTTATCAACAGACACTCAAAAAATGAAAATTCTATTCCCTATATAAGCCCATGTTAAATTTTGAAACAAATCGTGATTTTTGCAGGGAAAAATGCATTTCCGCGGTAAACTCACTTGACATCCAGAAAGTAGACATAACAAGCTATCAATTGATATAACAATTGATATGATTGCTGCGGGCACCCTGTACGGATATTTTTTGTCCATCCTGTTAAAACGATGGTAATAGCTTATCTCTAAGGAAATTCGTTAAAATCAGTTTGTAATTAACAAGAATATCAGTTTTTAAATATTTGCCTTAAGAATAATATAAGACAAGGTACTGCGTTTACCACCAAACTTAAATATCAATTATCTCCACAACAAGACTAATAATTCTAAATACTGGATTATTTATTTTTCAACCAAATATATTGGTTGCAAGTATATTTTGATTAATTATTATGAATTCAAGTAAATTTAAAGAATTTGAATTTTTTAACACTTAAACTTCTGAACTTGAATTTTTATATGCAGGTGGTGCAACTTTATTTTGCATCTTAAACAGTACAAACTAAGAAATTTTTATCAAAATCGTGAGGACTGTTTTTGAGATTTTTTTTATAAATAATCTTAGAATATCAAAAATAAAAAGCGCCTGGATCACGGCTTCATACTTACATGCCAAATTCCATGATAATCGGAACACTGGCGTCCTCTCTAGCTTTGTTTACATACACCCACACACACACACACCCACACACACACAGACACTACTTCGAAAAATCATGTTTTTCGATTCTGGAAACATTAAAATAATACTAAAACTCGAAAATTTTTATGAAAACAATACTTTTTCCATATTCTTTGTATAGGGAAGAGGAAATAAAATTCTTTCGTTGAATTGTTTTTATATGATTATTCGAGTGATTATTTATTTATTTAAGTTGTGTAACCCTTGTCAGATGGTACTTTTTCTATTGCCTCAAGGCCAGAGGTGTGGGTGCAGCGGTGCGAGAGACTGTGATATCGGCATACAAAGCAGACCAAGCCAGTTCCCGACCTATTGACCTCATTGTACCATCGATATGGGGCACAGTCACTAGTCACTAGTTCATGTTTAGTCTTCATCAGTTCACCTCATTGTCATGGTAGAGGTCTTGTTACTGAGTTTTAATTTTTGGAAAACAGTTGCAGAAAGGGATTAGGCTCCCAAATATCAGGGAGTTTTATCAAAATATAAAATAACTTAGGAAAATAGTTAATAGATAAAATAGATTGATTTGAAATAATTAAGCTATATAATTGTTAGGCTTCTAGCAGTTTTTATAAAAATATAAATTGCCTCGGGAAAATATTTAGTTGGGATTCATTTGAAATAATTGAGCTACCTATATAATTGTTAAGCAGAGATCAGTTAAAAAAAGCTAAATAGCCTACCTTGGGTAAATAGTTAGTTGGGATTCATTTGGAATAATTAAGCTTTATAATAAGTAAGAGATATTTAATCCCCCCCCCCAAACTTTTTTCCATTTATTTAAAAAAATACCAATCCTCCACCATTCTTAAACGTTGTTGGATGGTTATTACTTCATTTTGAGTGGGTACTCAATTTAAGCCGCCATCTTGGATCCGCCATATTGGATCCAAAATATTTTTTCAAATGTTAAAGTGGTGTTGTGACCCATTATGTCAACTAGATTTTTTCACTGATCACAATGCCGCAGTTCAATTTTCAATATCTTGATTGGTTAACAAGAAATGAGAACTTTTTATTAATTTTCAATTTAACATTACAAATTGATAAAAGGTCAATAATCACAAAATAATGCTAAATAATGCTGATTTAACCACCACTAGTCATTGTTGAGTGATTTCCATTTCATTTTTACTTCTGGAAATTTTTCGGCCGCTGTCTTGGATCCGCCATTTTTAAATGAGCGGAAATTAAACATAGGCTGTTACATACTTACACTTATAGTAAATTTAATCTACTTTCATTTTTCACTTTAATACATTCCAAATAGGTTTTAAAGTATTAGAAAAACTAAAATCCAAGATTGCGGCCATTTGCCGATCACCCATCATTGGGGCTTTTTGATATGTTAAATTATACACATTGGACGACATTTTAAAGCAAATTTCAGAACTGTAAAATATTCCACCTATTTAATATATTAAATGACTGGGCTGTTACGAAAATACAGTAGAGCCCTTACATCCAAGCTCAGTTTTACCAATCCTCGGGTCATCAGTCCCCTATTTAAAAACCAATTTCAAAATATATATCCTGTGGCTTACAGAAGTGCAGTTTCTCTGATACTCTTTTGGGTGTCTCTCTGTTTGTTTAGTTGTGTTATCTCTATTTTTTATGATTCCAGTTCACTTTTACCAAAATCAGGGCAAACCCAGGTGAATGCAAGCGTGCACCGGTGCGTTTGGCATGACTTGTTCTACATCACTCTCGTTAGGCCTCATGTGGCAAATTCTTACCTAATGTTTGGGCAAGTCGAATTCGCCCTGATTCAGCGATAATGAATTTTAGCCATCACTTTTTACTTGAAAAAGTGAATTAACAAATGTAAATTGTAATTCAATCCTATAAATGCCTCCAATAGTTGATTCAGTTGTAGTGGCTGGAAAAAATTACCCCGTTATTTTGGCTGTGGTAAGTAGTTGTTATGAAGGTCAAACCCCTCCAAGGTCGCCGTCCCCTTCTCAACGGAAAGCCAACATTCTGTCAAAACAACAACATCATCATTGGAAATAAAATTGTTTAGATAAACACATCATCAAAATTGTTGCTATAGCTTGTGATTTTAGAGTGAAAAACGTTAATTAACAGTACCATTGTCATAATCTCTCTTGTAAAAATCTGGACAGGAGATCCTTGATAAGACGACTTTCAAGGGGATTTGGAAAACGGACTTGTCATGAAGGGTCTCTTCTTGAGGGTCTTGATATCAAGGTTGTTTTGGCTATAAGTCCCATTATCAAGGTTACTGGAACCTCTGAAAACTTTTTGTTACAAATGTGATTTAGAGCAGCCCTCGCTAAAACGTTGGTTACAATCATGGTTAGTTTAAGTTATTCTTTTCCTATCTTTATAGGAAAAGAATAACTTAAACTAACCATAATTTAACTTCTTTAACTTTTTCAAGTTAGCAATTAATTGGGTTAACATGGGTGATGGCTTTTTCAAATTCGGGAGAAGGGTGGGTGACAGAATATTAATTTATTCAGCAGCATATCCTATTTATATTTTTTTGCATATTCTTTGACTATTTCGACCACTTTGTGTTTTAAAAATCAATAGTCAGCCTTTTTTCCTACATTGTTCTGTTAGGCAATAGTAACATAACACATATTAAGAACAATATTCTCATGATCTGTAATAACATATCTCTTTTGACAAGAAATGCACGACTGTCCTGTCATTTCTCCAAAAGTCTGAAGAGGGTAGGGAGAGGGAAGTGGGGATTCCAAGTTGGGATTTGTGTTCAAACGGACGTTCATTTTTTACCCCAAAACATCCGTTCTGGTTATTCATTCACCGTGAGAACCATTACCCATAAAAGTATGAGAACTGTGCAATATGAAGTTTAGGGTCGCCTCATCAAGGTTGAGTCGTAATAATGTAGGTTCAGAGCTTTGATGTGAATCGGGAAAAAGCGAGGTTGGCTGGAGGAAAATTGTTGAGTTATAGAGTGTTGAGAGTGTTGAGTTAAGAGTGTTGAGTTAACTTGAGTGTTATGGCAATTTCAAGTTGAAAATTAGACGTATTGTAGAGGTTTTCTTGTTATCGAATGTCGGATAACTGAGGTTCTACTGTGGTTCTAAACAGTTTAATTTCTGAATAAATATCATATCTTTGTCATCATCATTCATGGCAGTAGCAAAGTGTCCACTGCCGCCCCAGACCCACAATTAAAAAAATAAAATGACTATACTACAATATGAGCCCAAAAAAATATTAGAAGAATCAAAAGCTGAGAAAAATATAATAATATGAAACAACGTAGCATCGGTTTGATTTAAATTAATTTGAAGGCAAATTAACCTTTGCAATAGTTTACAACTTCCCATTGAATTTTTCAAGAAATGCAAAATAATTAACTACATTTATAATTTACAAATAAATATTACTTAACTATTTGGTGCTTAGATAAGAAACAAGATTTTATACTACTGCATCTTTCGAAAGGAGTTGATCTTTGAATATTTAGAATTTGATTATTAATCTTGATCACTGAATGCCTTTGGTTTTTGGGTAATTATTGATTTTCAGAAAACATAATAGCACATTTTGAATTAAAAAAAACTAACTTAATAGAAACTGAGCATGGTACAATCATAAAATTTAACATATTTAATTGCTTAGTTATGCAAGAATTGAAAATCATAACACTCTCTCTTTCTCTTCTCTTTAAAAAGAGAGTGGCGGCCTCTCTTTACCTTGCATTTGCCCCCCCCCCTCCACATGGGCCTCAGGCTGTGCTGGAAGTTACACGCACAGAAAACACACTCATCAGGGGGTTACACTGGAAAAACACACTTAACAACTCATTCTGAGGCTAAAATTCAGGTTATAAATATTCTCCGTGAAATTTCTGATTGGCTTACTCAAAATGGTCTTAGTCTAAATTGCTCCAAGACTAAAATATTATCATTTGCCACTAAAAACAGGACAGAACCATCTGAAGAATTTCTTATGCCAGATAATGAAATTTGTTTCAGCTCTCATAGTGTAAATTTTTTGGGTTTTACCCTATAATACAATTTAAAATGGCAGGAACAAGTCTCAATGATGCAAAGTAAACTTAGTAAATCTCTTTTTGCCCTAAGAACAATAGCAAATATTACAGATATAAATACAGGTCTTCAGGTTTATCATGGTTATTTTCTATCAATAGTTAGCTACAGTATAATTCTTTGGGGAGCAACATCTGAGGTTGATAAAGTCTTTAAATTACAAAAACAAACCATTCGTGCAATCTTCAAATTTGCAAACCAATTTTAAAAACTCACAATCTTTTAACTGTCCCAGCTTTATATATTTATGAAATATTAAATTTCTTGAAAAAATACCCCAAATATTTTGTTGGTAGCAATCTGGGCATGCAGGGAACAAGGAATATAGATACCCTGCGGTCCCCAAAACACAGATTAACATCATTTGAAAAAGGGCCGTATTACATAGCTCTAAAACTATTCAACAAATGTCCTGTGAAATTAAGAAGGGAGGCCAAAAAAGGCTTATTTCTGAGGGATCTCAAAAATTATCTTGTCCAAACAGCTCCTTACTCAGTTAATGATTTTATTTTGATGAATAAATAATCAACAACAATGTATGGTTAGCATATCTATTTTTGCATTGTATAATTGGGAATTTTAATGCATAAGATTTATGTAAATAGTTACAAAAGTATTTTAGTAAATTAAACAATGACTTGTCACCTGTTAAATGAGCTATGCTCAACTTGTAACTCTATTTGTGACGAATAAAAAGTTTGAGTTTGAGTTTAAGAGTCAAGATGTCAACTATCTGATTGTTTACAGTGCTAATTTGTCAACATTTTAAAGTTTCATTTTTATTGATAAGAAGTGTTAAAACTCCCCACCAAAATGAATTGGTTATGTATCTGGCTGAGTTTGAAAGATAAACATCATCCTAATTTATATAATAATCCATCAAAAGTGTAACATTTTTCCTTGCTGGAAATCACATGTTTATTGGGCTGAGAAAACTGATAAAAACACAGCATTTCTGCACAAAATAGCAACTAGAACTATCATAAAACATCAAGTGTCACTTCAAAATAGTTAATCTATTGATTCATGTTTAACACTGAAGTAATTTTATTTATTTAAATTATCAGAAGACAGGAAGGAGTAAACTACTTTGACTCTGGATGTGATCACTTCCTGTTACAACAAAGTGATCAGGCTGTGCTCCTACCACCCACTCGCAGCTTGAGCCTTATCAGTGAACTCTGAACCTACACATTCGACTGCTGTTCAAACCACCTGTCACCTTGTGTTTACAAACAAACTGATTATCAAGCAATCAGATCTTTGAAAGGGTTTTTAACTGAATTGCTTTTATTTAATCAGAATATTTTATTTCTGTATTTATTCTTGGATTTGTTAATAATTTAATGACAACCGAGTTTTAATTCATAATTGGTTATTAGTTGTGAATTGAATTACATAGAGCAAATGACAAATACAAATGACAATCTCTAATAATGATATAAAACCGAAATATAAAAAAGGCGATAAAGTATTTGCTAAGGTGAGAGGCCACTCCCCATGGCCAGCAATTATCGACAGTCATGAATCACACCCCAGTTATAAAGTTATCTTTTATGGCACAGCAGAAACAGCCATTGTTAAGGAAATTAACATCTATCCTTATCTAAAAAACAAATCTCGATTTGGTGGTCTGAAAAATAAAAACTTTCTTAAAGCAATAAAGGAAATTGAACGATCATTTAATAGAAGTGATGCCATGAATAAGTCACAGTCACAAACAACAAAATCAAACAATGAAGTAATTCCTTCAAATGAATCCTACACTACAGTCAAACCCTCTGCCTCCAGTAGCCCCATGCCTGCTACCCAGCAACTGTCAGTCCACGTTGATGTTCCCTTTGTAAACACTGTTGGTGTTCAAGATAGTACCACTGAAGCGATTGCTAATAAAGATGGCTCTATGAATGTACAGTCACCTCTAAACTGTATGACTGCTCCAGTACAAGGAAAACAAAATGCTCTCTGTATGTCACTAATAAACAATGAGTGGCTGACAGATGAGCTAATCCAAAAATATTTTGAGTTGCTGTCTTCAAAAATAGTTAAGAACACAAAAATCGTGCTGATCAATCCAATCATTGCACAGGCAATTAAATGCCTGCAGGACATTGATTTTATCCTGGAAAATTTGCATTTACAAGGGAGTGACTACATTTTAATACCAGTCAATAATTCATCAGCAGTTGATAAGCCTGGGGGTTCCGGTTCTCATTGGAGCCTTTTGGTATATGTAACCAACCAGAAAAAGTTCTTGTATTTCGACTCAGCGGGAACCACTAACTATGCACATGCACTAAGAATTGCCAATTCATTGCAAAAATACTTAAAACACACAGATAGCCTTGATATATCCACTGTGCCTGTCCCCAAACAGCTGAACACATACGACTGTGGGATATACCTATTGATGTTTACAGATATAATTGTGCAATTGATCCTGCAAAAGAAGCCGTATGTAACATGGAAAGCACTAATTCCTGAAATCAGTCAATGTGACTTGTTGACGAAGAGGGGCCAACTGGCTATTCTGTGCAACATGTCCCAGCTCAACCTTACAACAGACACTATTGCCACCATCATGTTTAAGCCTAAAACCAGTCATAATATAATGCCTGAGGAGAAGATTAAGGAAATTAACTTAGTAAACAACAATTTTACTGCTAAACCCGCAAAGAACAATCCCGACTCGGGAAAAGACAAGGAAAATATGAACGGTTGGATTCCTATTCCTATCACTCATAAAAATGGGGAAAATATTCCTAGAAATCAAAAGACCACCGGATATGACGACCAGAACTTGGTATTAAGCAACAAATATGAAATACTAAGCATTGATGAAAGTGATGAAAATGTTACCAAAGTTAAAAAACCACCTTCCACAAAAGTGTCCACTTAAAAAGCAAAAAACTTACAAACAAACAAAGTAAAAGTAAGAAGTGATAAGCAAGCCTTGAGACCTACATCTTTAAATGTAACTTTCTGTTCGGACAGTCAAGGGCATGATGTTTGGGCTAAAATTGAAAGCTTAAGTGTTAACATTATTAAAGCTTTTGGATATGTTCGTCCTAATGCTAGTTTTCTTCAAATAATAGATTCATCAAGTATAGAATCAGAGAATCCAGTTGTATTAATGGGTGGAACAAACGACTATTTAGATGGGAACCTGAATAACCTATATTCAGACTTAGAAAACAAATTAAATAAATTAAGTGAGAAAAGAACTGTTTTTATTACAACTATTCCCAGATGTTATCACAAGTCTTGCACTTTGAATGATGATAAGGAATTATCTCTAATCAACAACTACATAAGGGAATTGGTAGTGCGACATGAGAACTTATACTTAATAAATTTAGACAGGTTGAGAAGACAACATTTTAGTAGAGACGGAATTCACCTTAATGACCAAGGAAAAAATATACTCGTCCGCATGATTATCAACACTTTAAGCTGGAAATACAATCTAAATAAAACTGGAATTCAGGTGGTTGAGTCACATATGGGAAAATCAATCAAAAAGTTTCAAAATAAACAGTATGTTGCATTTGCACATTCAATATCGGCTGATGTTCATGATGAAAATCAAATGAGCGCTGGTGTGGCTTCGGTCTTTAAGAAGCATTTTGGTAAGCCGACATCCTCAGATTTTGTCAACAAACACTTAACATGTCAAGTGCCTGAAGGCGGTGCCACTGTGTATGGACTGGTTACCAAGGCTAAATATAATGGTAAACCAAGCGCTGTAGACTATGATACAGCATTTCATCAACTAACCCTTGACTTTAAAAAGAAGAATCTGAAAAAGCTAATTTGTTCGCCAATGGGTTGTTGTCGAGATAAAGTTCCCATGCATCACTTTGTAAGAAACTGGCTAAATTTCAACAGGACACAAAAGCCTCAGTCACAGTTGTGCTGTACCATGATAAAGCCAGGTACAGAAATAAATAACAATATTTTGAGTTTGTAAGGGAACTCAACCTAGAACTCTCACATGTTTTAAAGAAAGGGAACAATCCAGTAAACAGTGCCATAACACCACCAGACCACAGTGAAACCTGCTCTGAGGGAGAACTACCAACTTCCGCCAACAACCAACTGCCGGTTCCTGCCTTACGATGTGACCCAGATGTCCTGCAGCCCCTGTTAGTGCTGAGCTCAACTCTATCTGCTGTCCCCGATGAGGCTCAACAATGTATCCAGCCACCATCATCTCTAGAGAAAAGTGTTGTGTTTTGTGAAAGTTTGTCCATTCCAAATCCATGTGTCTCACGAGTGCAAGATAGCCTGTGCAATGTTCAAATTGAAGAATCGAGTTCCAAAAATGTCGAAAATTCATTGTCTGTGTCTTGTTCTGTAAATAATTCCTGTATTTAGTGTACATAATAACAATATTCTTATTGAATCGCTCCCAAATGGGCAGTCCTCTGATAGTGTAAATTTTTTATTTTTAAATGTTCAGGGTCTCGATAAGAAAGTTTCTGTTTTGGAGAGTTTTATAATTAATCTTAACATTTATGTAATTTGTCTTTCAGAGCACTGGTTAGGGGAGGATGAAATAAAACTAGCTTTTCCTGATAATTTTTATTGTGCTAGCACTTATTGCAGAAGTAAGCATATAAGGGGAAATACTTGTATATTTGTACATAACAAATTTAATTCTAGATTATGTGATGTAAGCCAGTTCTGTCAAGAAATATCACTCAGTGGTCCAATTACAATATTATTATTGGTGGAGATTTCAACCACAATTTTGATGTTACAAAAGATAAAAAAAAGTTAGAAAAGCTCTGAATCTGTTTAAACAATACAACTTTTATCATTTTAATAACAAACCTACCAGAGGAACAAACTGCCTTGACAATGTTTATGTTTATGTAAACAAAAAACCTGCCTGTATCACTTTTTTAAACCTGCTAAATTTTCCATATTCAGATCATAAGGGAATAATTGTTAATATGCAAACAGGTGATAAGTCTTTGGACGAATCTAACGATACCTCTACAGTCTCTAAAAAATATATTCAATTTTTCCTGCCCAGCAGAAATTTTAATTAACTGATTTTGAATTTAGCTTCTTATGATTGGTTGGCATGGCTCTCTAAGTATGTTAATGAAAAAGCAGAAGTACAATTTCAATCTTTATTTGACATTTTGATTAACAACATTAATTATCATACAGTACTAAAAAAATCAAATAGTCTCAAACCTGTCACTAAGAGGAAACAGAACCAGAAGTGGTATACTAAAGAGTTAGCTAGGATGAAAGATAATTTAATATTTATGGATTCCATAGTGAAAGGTACAAATCAAAACAATAATTTGAACCTAAAGAGTAAATATTTAGAGTTAAAAAGTCATTACAGAAAATGTATTAATGAGGCAAAAATGAAAATAATGAAAATTACATAGAAAAAAGCAGTAACAAGTGCAAAGCTGCCTGGGATGTAGTAAAGAATAATTGTGAATATAAAAACCCAGTTGCAACTAAAATTGAGCCCTGCACTTTCAATAATTGTTTTGTAGATTCAGTTAACCAAATTAAAAAAGTTACCATCAGTCTAGGTAATGGAATCTCCTGCAATGACTTTTTAAAGGGTAGTAACATTAATATTAATACTGAGTTTGAATGGTCTGACATCACCCCTAAAGATGTGCTAAATGCAGTTAAAAATGAGTAGGTCAGGTAGTGTTCATGTGTACCACATGTCAAACAATCTTTTAAAAGAAATTATTGACTGTTTAGCTGTCCCGTTATCAATATGTGTAAACAATTTGCTGAAAGCCGGTGTATTCCCAGACCAACTTAAACTCTCTAGAGTCTTACAATCATTTACAAAAGGGGTCCTAAGGACCAACCTGAAAGTTACTGACCAGTTTCAGTTATTCCTGTTGTGGGGAAGCTGATTGAAATTTTAGTATATGAGCAAATCAGGAACTATTTAGAAACTAATAACTACTTGAATAAAAATCAGTTTGGATTCAGAAAGGGAAAATCAACAATTAACGCATTGGACGATTTGATAAGACAAGTTCACCTCTCTTTTGAAAAAACCTTTGCTCAGGCCACCTTCTGTGACCTGAGCAAGGCCTTTGATTCTGTTGATAGCTTCACGCTCATTCTAAAATTAAAGTATTACGGTTTTAAGGATTCCTCTTTAAAATGTTTTGAATCTTATCTCCAGAACCGCAAGCAAGCTGTTTACATTGATGGAAAATGGTCTAATGAAGTGGTGGTGGAGTGGGGAGTGCCACAAGGCTCAGTCCTGGGACCTCTCCTATTTTTAATTTATATAAATGATTTACCTTTTGCTGTTGATTCTAAAACTATCCTTTATGCTGATGATTCAACATTTTTTTCCACGGGAAACAACCTAAATGAACTTGAAAGATTGGCAACCGAAACACTAACAAAAGCATCTGATTGGTCTCACAGTAATGGACTCTTGCTTAACAAAGACAAAACTAATAATTTAATTTTTCATGTGAACAATAATTCAAGAATTTTACAGGAGTATATTAATAATAAAAACAACTTTGTCTCTTCTACAAAATTTTTGGGCATATATGTAGACAGCAGGTTAACATGGGATTCACATATAGATTACATAAGCTCCAGACTATCTCGTGTCATATATCTTTTAAATCGGTTAAAAAATGTTGTGCCAAAAAGTTATGTAAAAGTAGCATATTTTGCATACTTTCAATCCATCTTTAGGTATGGACTAACTCTGTGGGGTAATGAAAAGCAGAGAAAAAAACACAGATTAACATCATGTCCCAACCATGACAAACACATTAAGATGGGAACCTAAAAGACAAGCAACAACCAAATAACACAAATGCAGGGTGTCGGGGTCTTTTGGGGAAATGTCTCTAGTTAGGATTTCACTAACTCTAGTACAGTTGTACTAGAGTTAGTGAAATCCTCATACTACAAAAAAAAAGCAATGAGAGTAATGTGTAATAAAAACCCACAGGAACATTGCAAACCACTTTTTCAGGAACTCCAAATTCTCACAATAATTAACTTATACATCTTTGATCTGGCCATATACATTATAGACAATCCAAACTTAATAATTTTCAAAAATAGTATTCATCAGCATAACACCAGAGGAAAGAATCACGCTTCAATAGAATATCACCGATTAACCAAAACATTAACAGCCATATTGTTATTTCACTCAAAATTTATAACACCTTAGAATCTTTAATAAAATCATATTCATTAAATGAATTCAAAAACAAATTCTTCATCTGGCTTTCCAATAATCCGTTTTATAGTATAGAAGATTTTTTTAAAATTAAAAAGATTCAATTTTAGTTCATTTAAATGAAAAAACACCATTTTCATTTCACCGAGACTGAATTGTTTGACTTGTGGATGCACGGGTTCTGTAATTTTATGAGGAACGCTCTACATAAATTTTATGTACTTACTCAGTTATTTATTTTGTTGTAAAATAATGTTTATTTTACAATAATTTTATATTTTGTAAAATGACAAATTGTAATTTTTTTTACTAAAATATTGTTTAACATAGTACAGTACTGAGAAAAAAAATGAATATATTGACTCAGCTATGAAAATATGCTTTGAGATGACGCTGTCAATGATTTGTATGAATTTGTACGACAATAAAGAATATTTGTATTTGTATTTTAAACCTGATTGTATTTTTGCATAAATACAAACAAGCACAACTAAGAGACATGACAGTTATACCTCTATAAAAAATCAAATAATCATCCAGAATAAAATTGTTTTGTTAATAATTTATTTTTACTGAATAACATGCAAAGAACGCTGAATTATCATAAGTTCCTGGATTGTATGCACATTTACTCTGGGTCATTCCGCGTCAAGTCAACCAGGACGTGACACCCACCTCTTCAGATTTTGATGAAATTTGACACAACTGTTCCATTTGCTAACCTAAAAACAAATCCCAATTTTTTTGCTCTATCTCTTATAGTTTATTTATTATTAATTTTTTAGTTTTCATAATTTAACATTATTTTCAGCCTCGGGAATCACGCCTTAATCTGTACTTTACGTCTTTAAAAATAATTTTCTATCAAACTATTTAAGATATCTCCATGAAATTTTGCAGACAGTTCAAGTATTACATCTATAAAATGGAAAAATGTCTTTGTTAACTTATCTCATTTCCCAAAAAATATAAAAGAATTAAATCAAAATTTTTTTGAAGTTTAAAAACCAAGATTGTCTTTTACTAAAACAGGGTGTCTACCAGTCGGGAATTCGGGAAAACTCGGGAAAATGTCGGGGATTTTGTAAGGTCAAGAATAGTCGGGAAAAAGTAATGAATTTCAACATATGGTCGGGAAATTCGAATTTCGCTATAAAAACGAAATAGCGGTTTTCTTCGTTATTGTCATCGTCTCGGCCGGCAAATCTTGAACGAATTGTGGCAGACAAATTTTTAGCTATATCACGACCATAAAATCTGTCGCTTATTCTGCTGCCGCAAGTTTCTCAGTCCTAATACAGCTGTAAAAACGCTCGCTCGTTTCGCGGCCGACAAGTCTCTCGCTCTTTACGCGGCCGACAAGTCTCGCTCTTTACGTGGCTGACAAGTCTCGCTCTTTACGCGGCCGACAAGACACGCTCTTTACGCGGCCGTCAAGTCTCTCGCTCTTTACGTGGCCGACGAGACTCTACGGTCTGTACTCGGAGTCTCTCGCTCTTTACACGGCCGACCAGTTTCGCTCTTTACGTGGCCGACAAGTCTCGCTCTTTACGCGGCCGACAAGTCTCTCGCTTTACGCGGCCGACAAGTCTCGCTCTTTACATGGCCGACAAGACTCGCTCTTTACGCGGCCGTCAAGTCTCTCGCTCTTTACGTGGCCGACGAGACTCTACGGTCTGTACTCGGACTCTCTCGCTCTTTACGCGGCCGACAAGTTTCGCTCTTTACGCGGCCGACAAGTCTCGCTCTTTACGCGGCCGACAAGTCTCTCGCTTTACGCGGCCGACAAGTCTTGCTCTTTACATGGCCGACAAGACTCGGTCTTTACGCGGCTGTCAAGTCTCTCGCTCTTTACGTGGCCGACGAGTCTCTACGGTCTGTACTCGGAGTCTCTCGCTCTTTACGCGGCCGACAAGTCTCGCTCTTTACGCGGCTGACAAGTCTCGCTCTTTACGCGGTCGACAAGTTTCGCTCTTTACGCGGCCGACAAGTCTCGCTCTTTACGCGGCCGAAGAGTACCTCGCTCTTCACGCGGCCGACAAGTCTCTCGCTCTTTACGCGGCCGTCAAGTCTCTCGCTAGTATTGCTACCTTAAAATCGTGTGCTCTTTTCGTGGTTATCACATCACATCTGTTGGCCACATGAAGGCCAGAATATCCATAACCCGGCCGGCAAATTCTTCGGTCGTTTCGGGGTCAGCAAACGTCTCGGTCACATTGGGGCCGTCAGATATCTCGCTCTCTTTGCGGCTGCAAATCTGTTGCTCTTTTCACGGCCATCACATCTTTCGCTTTTATTGCGGCCGGAAATATTTCGCTTGTTTTGCGGCCGGCAAATCTCTTGGTCGCACCTCGGCCGATGACTTCATCCCTCTTTTCGCGAGCGTTAGACCTCTTGGTCGTATTGCGGCCAGAAAATCGCTCACTCATTTTGGGACCAAAACATTTTTCGGTCGTCTCGTGGTAGACAAATTTTTTGCTCTTTTCGTGGCCGTCACATCTCTCGGTTGTATTGCGATAAGAAAATCGCTCGATCTTTTCACGGACGGAATATCTATCATTTTTACCATGGCCGGCAAGATTTTCGGTCTCGTTGCGATCGGAAATCTTTCGCTTGTTTTACGGCCGGCAAATCTCTTGGTCGCATCGCGGCCGATGAGAACCTTACTCATTTCGCGGCCATTAGACCTCGGTCATATTGCGGCCGGAAAGTCGCTCACTCGTTTTAGGAATGAAACATTTTTCGGTCGATTCGCAGCAGACGAGTTCCTTTTTTTTTGTGGCCGTTACATCTCCCGGTTGTATTGCGACAAGAAAATCGCTATTTTTTTTCAAAGCCAGAGATATTTTAATTTACAACACGGCTGGCAAATCTTTTGGACTTATTGCGGCCGGAAATCTTTGTTTTTCGGTTGTCCGATTGTTTCTTGATCGTATTATGTCGCTTACTCTTTTCATAGCCGTTACATGATTCGGTCGTATTGCAGCCGGCAAATCTCTCTGTCGTATCGTGGCTGTCAAATCTCGGTCGTTTATACCACGGCCGGAGAATCTATTGGTCACAATGCGGCCGGAAAATCGGTCATTCTTTCCGCAGCCGGAAATTTCGGTCGCATTACGGCAGACAAATCTATTGGTCTTATCGCGGTCATCTTGCTCATCTTTTGGCGATCTTTCCCTTGCATTGTAGCCGTCTAAATGTATTTATTTACAAATATCGTTCTCAATATTCGTTATAGGAGGCAATGGTCATGTTTCCTATGGTCGGGAATTTTTTTTTAAATTGTCGGGAAAAGTCGGGAAAAAGTCGGGAATTTCATATATGAAATTTGGTAGACACCCTGTAAAATTGCAATATCTAAAATATCAGACCTGGTAGAACATTCATCTTTTTTTTTAATGTTCCTAGATAAATGGACAATCAAAATAACACATAAGATGGTTGGCTTTTTGACTCTTTTATAGTTTATAGTACAGCATTATTTCCGAGTCATGAATACAACCCGTATCTAAATAAAATTCAAGTTCAAAAAATGTAGTTTGGAAGTAAATCGGAATTAAATCCATCCTAAAGCAAAAATATACTTTATATGTAAAATCAGTAGGTAAAGTAAGTTACTCAAGTGTTTTTGCTGTTTGGTAACGATTCCAAACAAAAAAATATTAAAATCTAAAAATGTTAACCTTATATTTTACTTACTGACATAAGCGTTCATATTTAAACTAGAATTTAATTGTTTTTTTTCAAAACTATTAATGTTTAGAATAATTTTTCCACTTCCTCCAGCAATCTTCTGTTTTTCTGATACACTCTTTTTTTTATATAATAGGCCCTACATTCTTCCGGTGCCACTAGCCTGTGGTGCGTCAACTACACTAATGACATGTTCTAAAGGCACTATACATAGGTCCTCTCTTTGGGGCCCATAAAAGCTGGAAGCTGGACCTGGAGGGTGAAGGAAAAGAATCTCAGCATCCTCTTCTTCATTAAAGACTGTTTTTACAAGTCCAAAATACCGATTACCATCATAATTTGCAGCCACATAATTATTGGAAGATGGTTGAACAGAGACCCACCCAGTAGTAGTTTGGAAAGAAAATATTAGAGCTGGATCAGCACTATCAGTAGTCCTTCTAATTTCAATTTCATTTGCATTGAGGGGCTTGAAATTATGAAAACTTCTAGTGCCTGGAATAGTCCTCGTGGTTGAAAAACGTGCTGCTAATTCGGATCTGAAAGCTTCAGCATTTACTTTGTCAATGAAGTGAAAATTAATTTTTTCAGTGTTTGCTTTGCAGAAGTCATAAACTGCATTGCTGACTGATTTTCATCTGATAACTGAAGGCTAGTCTTTCTTACAATTCTCTTGACTGTTCCTGCTAAACCTTCAAATATAGATTTCCTGTGACTTGTAGCAAAAAATGAATGCTCGGCTTTCATTTTAAAGTCCTGATAATGTTCTGTTAGGTTTTTAAAACTATTTCTATTTTTATACTGACCGGCACAGCCATCTGTAAAATAATGCACTTTGTTTACTTCTGGGTGATTTTCTTTGAGCCATCTTGTAATTTCCCTCTGAATATAGTTCACAAAACTCGTGTCGTGTTCAAGATCATCACTGATGAAACATTGGTTGGAAGTTTACAAATCTTCGGATCTGAGAACTTTGATAAATTAATAAAATCTAACAAAAATATCACTATTACACATTTCCTTAAAGAATAGCTAGATAATAAGCTGGGGAAAAAAATCTTATGCCGTTCCGTAATGCAATTAACATGCTTTTTATATGGAAATGAAAATTATGACATGTAACACATTATTGTAAAGCTGAGTTTACCAGGATTATGAATTTTCAATCAGAACCGAAATATGCTTAGCGGTTTCGAAAATACAGGGTATTCCGTCAATAGCCAAAAAAATCAAAAAACTGGCCGCCATCTTAAGACGGATTGAGATAATTAAGTTCTATTTTCACCAAAATGTTCCTCTAAACAAGACCTTTCTAAAAATGTACAATGTGTCATAGGTTTACATAAGAAAATTTCGAGATTCGAACTCGTGACCTTCATTTCTGGAACACCCTGTGCTCAGATCATGTTGTAAATATTTTAAATGAATTCTTCATATGTGATTTAGGGGGGGAAAAATTTTATTTTGGCGTTTCTAGGTTAAACTGTACTCCCGTAAAACTATGTGCACGGTTGGTCTGCCTCACCCTGTATTGGTACTCGCAAGTATATTTGGTGAAAGCCTGTCAACAATTTATCATCAAGGCTATTTTACCTATTTTTAGTATATAGGTAAAAGTCCCATTTAGTTACCAAATGAGTATTTGGATAAATGAAAATCATTTTTGAACATGGTGTCATTGTCAACAACCAATAAAAAAATTAAAATGTTTTTTTCGTGTTGGTGATATTAACATGAATGTGATTTATCTTCATTCTAAATTTTAAAATAGATTTGATCGTTATTTTTGCAACAAAGAAGAACTCATGTGATTTACATGTGCTGTGATAGTGACAAGTTGCTGGCCAGTTTAACTTAAAATTCAATTACTTTTCAACAGTATTTGAATTTCTTATTTTTTAACTATTGTAACTGATAAGTTTCTTATTAAAAATTTGATAAATACCATGGTGCAAAAAAAGAATTATGTGATTGCACACTTCAAGCTATCGATGTACTTAAGTTGTCATATGTTTTGCAAGAGTTGAAGCATATAATTATTAGGCCTAATTTAAATTTATTCACAGAAAACATCTACCTTTTCTTAAAATTACCTGTGTGTGGTCATCAATTTTGTGTTCAACATGTCAAACCTTTGGCGCTTAATGGATTAAGAGAAAAAAAACACAGTTCTTTGAGGATACGGTTATAACTTAAAATACCCCTCAATTATTATCGGCATCTTACCTGGTAATGTAATGTGATTGGATAATGTCTTTCACCTAAAGCCAAAACATATTTAGTTTATTTTAAATAGCACATTTCCTTATCTTGTGTTGTTTTTCTAGTGGTTTTGATCGGAGATTCAGGTGTTGGCAAGAGTAATCTGCTGTCCAGGTTTACACGAAATGAGTTCAATTTGGAATCCAAGTCCACGATCGGTGTAGAGTTTGCCACCAGGAGTATACAGGTATGCATTTTAAATTCTAACTAAATTTTGACTTCATTCATCAGTTTTTGAGAAATAATACCCTTTAAAGACTTGGTCCCTGAAGTCTAAAAATTAAATCATACATGATTATTGAAAAAAAGCATCTAGTCAACTGCTTCTACTCAACTAGGATGATCTCTCTGAATCAAATTGATCAGTAAACTTAAATAAACATTCAGTCATCTCATTTTCACTTATAATCTGTATACATCTGATTGAGCTGTCGACCCCGAGCTACCTGCGGCCACCCCCAATAAACCCTCCCCGACTCCGGGCCGGCACACAGCTGTTTCACTGATGAGTCACCTACTGGCTCTCCTAGTACGAGGATACATTTTTTTTATTTCAAATAATTTGATATTTTTTATATTTTTTAAAAGACTTAAGAAAAATGATATAAAATTTAACTAGATATTTTAATTAATTCCCCTTCAAGAAAAGAAATAAAAGTTGTTTGAGATTTATTTGTAGGCTATCTGTTTAAAGGCTGTGTCACACTTGGCTACTTAATATCAGGTACCTAGTAGCAGCTACTGAAATAGCAGCTACTAAAACCTGTCACACTTAATTTCAGTAGCATCTATCCACTAGCTGCTACTGCCAATGGCTTTTTTGAAAAGTTGTCTCTGTTTCGGGCAAAATGTCTGGGGCTTAAATGTTACTTTCCCCAGTATGATGAAATTTGTTTTGTATTTAATTTTTTTAAATTCTATATTAAATTTAAAATATATTTTATTTAATTATTTTTTTTATTTTAATTTCATTATCGATACCTAGTTAGGTTCCAAAGACACGGATATTTTCTATACAAGTTCAAAAAAATTAAGTACGTCTCCCCCATTCCACATTGGATCACTCATTTTCACAGAAATAATGCAGAACAGAAATAATGCAAAATTCACAAGAATCAATACAGATGCAAGTAGCCGCTAGTCTGCTATCGAAGGTGTCACACTGGGCGACAGGTCGCTACCTATAGCTGCTAGTTGGTCACGTGACCCACTAGCACAGGCTAGTAGCAAGGAAAATTGGACATGTTCAACTTTCCGTGCTAGTAAAATTTCACTAGCATGCTACTTTTAGTAGCTGCAACTGCCTATGTCACATTGGCTAGCTAGTAGCTGCTACTTCGTTAGCTGCTAGTAAACTAGCGTAGTGTGACATAGCCTTAATGTAAAAAATGTGAGTATGCTTTCAACCCTCCCCGACTAGGGACTGGCACGAACTGGTTATTTGATTCTAGGAAAAATTAGTAAGTAAGCTAATGTATTTGGAGGAAGACAGCATTTGTGGTCAGTTTAGAGTGCACTCCGCTGACAAACGACAAACGGTGTGTGTGGAATGAAAACTTGTATTTGCGTTTTACATATATTGGTGCTGTGTGACTTAAATTTAGTTCAAAGTGCTCATAGTAACATTGTTTTAGTGACTTTTGTGTGTATTTTATTGAACTTGTAGTTATGGCTTCTTCCGGGAAACGGGGTAAAGTGTACCATTCGCAAGCTCGAACTATAATTGCGTCAGTGTTACAGTATTTTGAGAGGGAACGAAAAAACAAAGGACCGTTTGTGCTATTAAGCCTTTTTGTGCTATTTGTGGAAACATTTTGCTTGCCTATTATTTTACTATAATAATTATAACAGATGCAAAATAATCTGAAACAACTTTTATTTCTTAAAGGGGAATTAATTAAAATATCTAGTTGAATATTATATAATTTTTCTTAACTTTTTTAGTACTTTTCAACAAAAATATAAAAAATATCAAATTATTTGAAATAACAAAAATTTATCCTCGTACTAGAAGAGCCAGTAGGTGACTCATCAGTAAAACAGCTGTGTGCCGGCCCAGAGTCGGGGAGGGTTTATTGGGGGTGGCCGCAGGTAGCTCGGAGTCGACGGCTCAACCAGAGTTGGATGTATCCATTCCAACATAGTGTTTTGCTCTCTTTTACTCAAATGGAGCTATTTAGGATTTTTATTGTATCTAATCTATCCTCCTCAGCAAAATATGGTATCTTCTTTGAACTTGTGATCAAGAAAATTAGGGCTAAAGTTGGAAGAGTAGTTTTTTTACAAATTTGTAATAGATACTGTTTTTTTGTTTTATATTGTTAAATATATTATCATCATTTTATTGGCAATAATTTTTTATCATAATATTTTATTTACTATAAAAATAATCAGTAATTGCATTTTGGCTAAGTGTGAATCTTGACACTGAAAATTATGTTTGCTTAAGAATGCAGTATCTGATTTTTCATTTCTTTTCTTAAACATGTTGAAATAATTTCAATAATCAATTATTAATTTAACACCAACTTAACTCATAAATCACTTTCATCACCAACAACAAGCTACAAACATCTTATTACCATCAACAACAAGCAACAAACATCTATCACCACCAACAACAAGCATCAAACATCTATCACCACCAACAACAAGCAACAAACTTCTATCACCACCAACAAGCAAGCAACAAACTTCTATCACCACCAACAACAAGCAACAAATAAATGTCTTATCTACAAAAATCAGCTGATGTAGATACTGCTACGAAACTCTAATGGCTTTGGGTAATGCTTAGCTGAAGTGCATATCTGACCTATATCATATTTGATCTATTCCTCTGCTTAGCAAAAGTGCAGCAACTAGATGTAGTCGCTGCATTTGTTCATAGCAATCATAGGATACTGCATTTATTTAAGTTTTTCGAGGTTATAAGATTATAAGGTTATAAGGTTATTAGATTTTGATCCTGCATTTTATTTGCAAGAAACTCCTGTTCAGAAATCTTTTACTGCGTTTCTGCTAAGCTGAAGAGAGTAAAACGAACCCATTGATCTGTATAACTCCTAAAGTCATAATTTGTCACTTATTGCGTTTTTGCTAAGGGTGGCAGTAATATTGTAAACATTTTTATTTACGAGGGTTTTGAAATCATGGTGATTATAACGATCTTTCTAATTTTTATCCATTTTAGTGAATTTGTAATATCTGCAGATTAATTGTAATACGTTTTTGTAATATTAACCAGATCAATTGTATTTAGGTTGACGGAAAGACAATAAAAGCGCAGATTTGGGATACAGCAGGTCAAGAACGATATAGAGCAATTACTTCTGCGTAAGTAACACATTTTTAGTTTATTGTCGTTTTCCACTATTTCAAACCAATTGGTGGTGTTGAGCCCTGATTAGTTTCGTAAGAATTGTGGAATAGGCATGTCTAGTCTAAAGCTATAAGTATTAGCGAGTTGGGTATGGCTATTTTTAAATTCATCTTTCTCAACTAAAAGGCTCAAATCCTGCTTTTTTCACTAATATTTTTGACTTTTTTCCTTCATGAAAGTAATAGCCGTTGATTTTGTTCATAAATTTAATTTCAACGGTTCAATAGTGGGTACTCTAATAAACATGTTATATTTTTTTGTTTAAATGAAATACCTTAATTTCAGTAGATTAAATACCCTTTGTGTTTTATGTCAGTAAACTCAAATAGACATGAATAATAAATTTGTACATGAAAAATTAAAGAAAAATCACAATACAAAGAATTTTGTTAAATTAATACAATCACACTAAAGAGTAAGAAATTCATGAATCCACAGACAGATTAACTGGATTCATGTCTTTTTTTTACAAGACATCAAGAGGTAACAAGAACTTTTAGCATTTTTAGAAATGAAAATAAAGCTTATAATTCTAGTTAACCTTACATTTTATAGAATTTTGTTTTCAAATTTTATTGACACCTTCATATGCTTTTACAAGTTTCTGACAGTTTTGCACCAAATAATAATCTTTATTAGAGTATTCTAGATAAGAATAATCACCTCATAATAATGACGAGACATAATTCTACATTCTATATGTTAATTCGTCTGATGATGGCGTTTTGGTATTATAACTGCAGGAATCGACCAAAGCATAATTTCACTGTCAGCGTTTTGCACAAGCTAACTCAGTGACTAACTCTCTAACTTTCTTATCACAATTGATAAAAGATAAATAGGTATTCTGAGGAGACTGGGCGATGATTCATAACTTTTTTAGTGACCTCCTTCAACACTCTTTCTCACTAACTTAGTAAAAAAAGTACAACTATCTTATAATAGAAACTTGTATAATTAATAACAAATTTATTACCAACTGATCGAGTATATAGAAGGATCTCGGGCACAACTGGCTTGCAGCGGCATGACGGCCTTAGCTATAGGTCAATCGGAGTTAATAAACATTCTGAACCTGGCTATCATTCAATTGTTGTAGCTGTCTGTTCGATCATGTGACCCTGCCAAATTATTTTGTCAAATAATACCACCCATGTATTCAAGGTCATATTCCCGGTTTTCCAGTTTTGCTGTCATTACCTGAAATAAAAAATTGCAAATTGGATACAAACACTTAAAGTTATTGCCTTTTTTTGCTAAGACCAACATATATAATTAACATTTGAGTAATGAGCAGTTTATAAATTTCCTTTATTAGGTTTTTTATAAAAAAAAACTATTTTTTAAGCTTGTAGTCAAGCTACAAGGATGTTTCCTAAGTGAAGGCCATTTTTTGCTTTAAGTATATTTTGTTTTAGTAAATCTCTTAAAAAAGCGTTGTGTTTCAGCGATTGATTGTATTTCGTGACAAACCTGTAAACACTGCCCATGATGCAGGGCCGGCTCCAGGCAGGGACGGGCGGGGCAGTTGCTCAGGGCCCCGTGCTTTCAAGAACCTTGTGCGAAAAATGTCCCCAATCAAATTAAAATTATGGATTACATTTTATCTGTTTCATAACATGACTAAACCTTTGATGGTACGACAAGTGCAAATTTTGAATTTGAATTTTGATTTAAAAAATTCAAGCCTACGAATAATTGGATTGACAAAGGAAGGACCTATAAGCACTTCAGTAGACAAAGGACTATGGAAATCCCGGGAAACAACTCCAGTTGTTAGTCGTCTGCTTCGGCTGAGAGCTGAGTGGCATGGTGCGCTATGTTGTCGTCTGTCTGTTTTGATTTGACTTTCAGTACAATCCGTGCACTGATGTTTTTTATTGTGATTAAGTCATGTTTTTACAAAAGCGGTAATTAATGTCTAGAATAATAATAATTTCCTATTATTAAAATGATGGCGCAGTATGCTTTAATAGAACATGTAGGTTGAGTCTGAGTTGGGGCCTGAAACTTTACCAGTCATGCCGGATTTACCAAGGTCGTGACTGTGGCTTAACAGGGATTAGGTCTAGAGGAGCTGAAAGGAATCAAAATTATCTTAATATTTAAAGCTCACTCAAAATAAATGGAGTAAAATGCAAAGACCATATACAATTTCATAATCGCAAAAACAATATACAATTATTTAAATCAGATCATTTTGTCACCAAGTAAATTGTGTAAATATGTAGGAAATGACACTCCATTTCCAGAAATGATAGTTCTAATTACCGTGGTTTTTATTGTCGAAAAACATTGCAAAACAATGAAAATCATAAAAACAAAAAATGTATATTTTTAAGGAAACAGTTCATTATGTCTCTCAAGTTTTCATGGAGAGCGAGCTGAAGAAGAATATGCGAGAAATTTCAATATTCAAACTAAATTAACAGAGATATGGCCATTTCTGTGTTGCTCCTATACTGTAGCAAATTTTCACGTCGAAACGAATATAACATAATTTAGAACGACTATATCTCAAGATAGACTTATTAAGTAGCGATTCTGCTAATTGAACGTGTCATGGTTAATGGAATGATCTTTGATGACCTCATAAACGAGTTTGCTAAAAGAAAGGCAAGAAAAGTTACCTTTTATTAATTGGAATTACACAAACAGATTATCAGTAAAACAAGCAAAATCATTTAATTCCCATCAAATGTCACAATAGGACTGATTTTCTTGAACAAAATAATGTAATAGTATATTTCGCAACTAGAGCTGAAAATGAGGATTTGTGGGCTCAAGATCGTGTTTCAAATCTGAGACGAAGTCAAGCTGCAAAACCCTTTCAGTTGAGTTGTGAGCGCTTTTTTTCACCACACTTCACAATGTAATACTACCTATACAACACTCAAATTTTGATTAGGCCTATTTATTAGACGGACTTGAAAATAAAACTGTAAGTTTATGAGCGAACTTCTTTGTCATGGTTACTAAGCGAAAACAACAATGAAAATCATATAATCGCAACTAGCATCTCATTGGAACCTATTGAATACCATATAATTATGTAATGTTCTCCCAAGTTTTTTTATGCAAATAAGTACGTGATCTGACTTTCGGCCTACGGTGGAAAAGAGCTTTTTTTGCCTCCATTTGACGTTTGCAAAACAGATGATTATGTCTTAGTTTGGCGAAAAACAAAAACAATTATGAGCTTTAACAATTATAAATATTTTTGTACTAATGTTAATCAAACTATTTATTAATACTAACTCCTGGTAAATCGAGCAAAGTTCGGTAAGAAATTATTTTCACCAGTTTTTCTCTAAAAGTACTCTGGGTCAACACCAGCTGTAACAAAATACTTGACTGACTGTAAGACAGCACAGTACAGTATACCCTCAACTGATTCTAACGGGACCAGGCCTAGGTCGGATAACTTAAAAGGTCGGTTAAAACGAGTATAGCTTAAAAATAAAAGCTATATTGATTTAGGGTTCTATTAAAATTATTCTAGAGCCACTCGTGGATTGTTTAGGAAAAACTGTAATCATCAACCTTTTTTCTAAAATAATTACTACCGCATATGAAAACAAAAACCTTTATCTTTGAAATGGATGTACACCCATATACACTGAAATGGGTGTACTGTACGTTTTAATAAATTAATTAATGCTGAATTAAAAATATTTCTGCTTTATTCTGCTCTATTCTATTCTATTTCAACCCGTAACAACCTGTATATTTGTATATTTGAGCGTAACGTTCCCTTCCCCGGGTATGGAAATGGAAATGCCACAATTCCTTGAAAAAGGCGGTTAAACTGAACTGTTCTCAAATCAGGGTCAGTTAAAACAATCTTCATTTAATATTTGACCAGCAAAAGCGGATAATCCGATCGTCGGTAAACCGAGGTCGGTTAAGAGGGGGTCTACTGTACTTTTGTTTGTTGTTTCTTTGTCGCAAAAAAGGCAACAGATAGTGCCCAATTTTTTTCAAATTCATACTTTGTTACCAAGTATTTTGATTTGCAATTAAAAAATTAAAAATCAGCACTAACACAGTACCAGAAAGGCTGAAGCGCTTAGCGCTGTAGGCCTATATGCTCTCGCTTTCATAACGGCTGTGAAAGGCCCCGCAACCCAACTCGGCCAAGGGCCCCTGCCATGATGCAAAAATATTTCTTTCATGAATTTCTTTCTTTTTCTTTTATGTCACTTTGAGACGATAAAGTTGCTCCCTTCTTCCTTTGGTAGAAAAATGTTGTATTACCAACTCAGTTGCCCAAGGCTTAAATTTTTTGGTATAGGCCTAACATATTTAGTTTGAGGTAATTAAGTTAACATTACTATTACTGTTCATATTTGTAGTAACTGGATTTTAGCTATGAAATTAATTGTCTGCAGTACTCTAGCCATCAATATTTATTTGAATATGAGCTCAACAGAGCTTGCTTATCTTTGTTTTAGGGAAATACTTATCAATTGAACATAACCTAACCTCATAAATGGTAATACCCGAGAACTCGATTAAAGCTGATATTCAAGAACTACCAAATTAATTAAAAAAAGAACTACGGAACAAAAAATTGAGGTTTTAAAATTAATTGTTCATCATACTCACGGCAACATAAAAATAGGATCTAATAATCTATCTTAAATTAAAAGAAGCATTGATTCAATACTGTAGCCTATAAAAGCATTATTTAGAGCACTTTGGCTGTTTTAGTAGGCTAATGTAGTAACAACCAAAATATTGTATATACATAAAAAATTAATTCTGCAATGTGAGCTTTAACAAGAGTATCTCAGACAAAATGTTCTACGTTACTTTTGAAATCAGCATTACGAATCCCACTTCAACAGGAACCTGTACCTAAATTCAGACAATGCTCCTAAGACATCTGCACAAAACATAGTAGACAAATTCAGTATCTAGTCAAGATATTCTGAAAACTAATCAGAGCTAATCAATGTCTATATTGCTTGATATTTCTAAGGGTATTAAAATAAATGTAACCTATCAAGTCCTTTATAGAGTTGAACCCTTCTCTTGAAATGCCGCAATTCTTGGAAAAGGTCAGCTAATCCTAAATGCTTCAAAAACTGGGTCAATTAAACCGCTTTGAGGCTTTTTCTGAGCAAAGGCGGTTAATCTGATCGACAGTCAAGTCTTATCACAAAGTTAATAATGTTTTTTGGGCGAAAACCCAATGGTCAACGATAATGACTAATAAATAAGAAGAGAGTCATTTAAATAATATGATTCATAATAACACAATGTGGGCTCTGTGCCGTAGTTTAATTTAAAATATATTTGCTGTGGCTGGGCCTTCCCTCCCTGTATGAATTGTGAGGTCAATAACAGACTGCTGACTACTGAGAATGTCGGTTCTGAGCCTACAACGGCGATCATTAACCCCTTGGGAGATACATAATCTAGAAGTGACTTACCCCTAGCATTTCTAGTGTTTCTATAACTCCACACAGTGTTGCGGGCGTTGGAATCACATTAATGTGAATGAATTTTGATTAGGCAGCGACACTTGTTTACCCCGCCTACAAGGCTTCGCCTTTTGCAGGCTTTGGTACTCTCTGTATTTCAATACTGTCTTCAGGGATATGACAATCTCATATCACTGGGTGACATTAACAGATTGCAGAGAGTCCAAAATATGTTTGTCAGGTACACTTGCGGGCTGAGAAATACGATCATATATCATTCGAGCGGAAATTCCTAGGCTTATCTCTTATGGCTGACTTATGCTTTCTCCGCAACGCTTGCCTTGCCTGTGAGGTTCTGATAGAGGGAAGAACCGAGTATCTGAGGGACAGGCTAAAATCCGCTTTGAGATACTTTCCCGCTGCACTAGGCAGGATGACATGCTGGAGATGCCTCGTGTGTGCTGTGAGTCCACCAGGGGTCAGTTTTAATACTTTGCAACAAACTCCTGAACTCTTTTATCGCCTGGGACGAGTAAAAAGCTGGGAAGCCCTAGGGCTTGTAATAATACGTCGCATAATGATTTATTACGCAGACAAATATGAAATAACGAGGCCATTGTTTATTTCTAGCAATATAATTTATTTCCTAATTTAAGTTTGTAGTTTTTACCATAGTTATCATAAGAAACTCTCAAAGACAATTTTAGTTATTTAATTTACTCGTTCAGATACTACCGAGGGGCCGTGGGCGCGCTGTTAGTTTACGACATCGCCAAGCACCTGACGTACGAGAATGTGGAGCGTTGGCTGCGGGAGCTGCGCGACCACGCGGACCAGAACATCGTCATCATGCTGGTGGGCAACAAGTCTGACCTGCGCCACCTGCGCGCCGTGCCGACGGACGAGGCGCGGTCCTTCGCCGAGCGCAACGGACTCAGCTTCATAGAGACCTCCGCGCTCGACTCGACCAACGTAGAGACTGCCTTCCACAATATCCTTACAGGTAACCTGCTAATCTGTGGCTTCCACAACATCCTTACAGGTAACCTGCTAGTCTGTGGCCTCCACAACATCTTTCAGGTAACCTGCTAGTCTGTGGCTTCCACAACATCCTTGCAGGTAACCTGCTAGTCTGTGGCTTCCACAACATCCTTACAGGTAACCTGCTAGTCTGTTGCTTCCACAACATCCTTACAGGTAACCTGCTAGTCTATGGCTTCCACAACATCCTTACAGGTAACGTGCTAGACTGTGGCTTCCACAACATCCTTACAGGTAACCCTCTAGTCTGTGGCTTCCACAACATCCTTACAGGTAACCTTCTAGTCTGTGGCTTCCACAACATCCTTACAGGTAACCTGCTGGTCTGTGCAGGGTGTCCACCTGACTGGAAAACCTGGAATTATACGTGAATTATGCTCACCGGGTAAAAATCTGTGAATTATACGTGAATTTTTCGAAGGACATGGAATTTTTAAAATTAAGAAAAAAAAATTGTGCTATGCACAAATTGCATAAGTCAGCAACAATTTCGTTTTTGTCATCGCCGATGGTTCTTTTCTCACATAATCACATTAAATAAATAAATAAATAAATATTTTTATTTCAGAAAAGTACAAGATCTTATACAATACTACAGATTGATCACTTGTGTTGCTCACAGCATTGCATACATTACAGTATTTTGGTACCTATATTCACTTGAGTAACATTTAATTGTCTCAAATTATGACATTCACTCATACATAGATACATACATACATACATACATACATACATACATACATACTGTGCATATAGATAAATATTTAAAAAATCATTAATAAGTATAAAAATGTAAAATGAAATTATTCTACTTCACTGATATATATGTACAAACAAACTGGTAACTTTAATTATTACATAACTTAAATTGAAAAAAAATGCAAAATTGACTAAAAAACATTTACAACACAAGTTTACTGACTGTATTAAAAAAGAAACATTACATTAAAATTGACTTCCCTGAAATTAGGTAGCCCCTTAGGAAAATCCTGTATTGGGGTACCAATTAAACAAAAGACAGTGGCGAGTGGATATAAATAAAATTTACAATAACAGAAATTAACATTGTATAACAAAAGAATAAAATTTTTTTGCCGTTTTATTAAAAAATAACTTTCACTATGGGGGGGGGATGGAGCAATCATAATGAGGAAGAGAAATTATTAACGAAAAAAGTCCATGTTTGATACGGTTAAAAGCCAGTTGTAGACTGCGATTGAAAACCTATGTAGAGTTTTGATGTTTCGTACAGTTTCGGGTAGTTTATTAAAGAGCTTAGGGCCTGCAAACAAGAAAAATGATTTAAACATTTCCAATCTAGGCCTAACTACATAAAATGTTCTATCCCTTCCTCCTCTTAAACTATAATTGCTCACAACCATATCCCAGTTCCCTGATTTTACGTAAAAGAGCCTCGTGACCTTAAAGATATATAGATACCTGAGAGGCAAAACTTTTAGGTTTTGAAACAGAGGAAAAGAGGGTTCTCTTGGTGACTTTCTTAAAATGGTAAGAATAATCTTTTTCTGACAGACAATTAAGGCTTTGAGTGTAGATAAATAGGTTCCACCCCAAAATATAATACCATACTGAAGCCTTGAATTAACAAGAGCAAAATATAGCTGTTTCAAAACAAAAGTAGGACATATAGCGTAACAAAAAAAATTTTCTTGATGCAATCATAACTGAGCATTTTAATTTCTCTACATGTTCTTTCCAATTAAGCTTAAAGTCAACTATAAGGCCAAGATATTTAACACTCTGAGCTTGTTCAATCTTTAAACATTCGCTACAGTTCCTTATCTTTTTTAGCAAGCACTTAGTACATTTATAGATGACTGGACTCAAAAACCTATGCTCATTGCTTAAACTATAAAAAAGGTATTTGGTCTTTTCACTAAGCAGTAAGCAGTTGTTGTCAAACCAATACTTTATTCTGTCTAGGTCCTGTTCAACCAGAGTATACAAATTTTGTTTATCATTTGAAGAGTATGTAAGAGCTACGTCATCCGCGAATGCAGTTAACTTACCATTAAATAAACCAGAACATAAGTCATTAGCATATACAAGAAATATGCACAAATTGCATAAGTCAGCAACAATTTCGTTTTTGTCATCGCCGATGGTTCTTTTCTCACATCATCACATTATGAGCGTCAAGTCTGAAGACGCAACCTACGCAACGGGAAGGAGCAGATAACAGTGGAACAGAAGTATCACAGATATTTAAAGACGGTTCTAAACAGAATACGTCTTGAATAACAGTTACAGTATAGATGACTGGAACCGGCCGGTTCAGTCATTTTTCAAGCATTGTAACAGTTAAATTTGCAGTCCCGTTCCATTCGTTCTAATATTAACGTCAGAGTGTGAGGCGCACGGCCGTCTCGACGATATCTGATAACCAGGCAACAGGTCCAGCCTGTTCAAGGTCACCGCCGGGGGGTTTAAATACTGCCCTCGGTGAAAAGACCGCAGTTTTTCGCCAGTCTACCGCACGTGTGTCGCCTCTGTGTTCCCGTATCGCTCCTGGATATAGTGAGTACTGCCCTACTTTCAGTTATGTCCCCGATTAAGTTATGTCTTAAATAATAATTCAGATAAGCATGATCCAAATTAAATACCAGTAATTCATTAACTTTGTAACAACAGTCAGTGCAGCTAAGCGTTCCGACCCGAATGAGGAGTCAGGAATCGCTACTGTCACCTAATTTGAAGGCTAAACTAATGGATTTCAATATAATTTCTGATTTAACAGGTACACTCCCGTGCTATATGACCCATTGGTGCGCGGTAGAGGGACCGAATTTGTATTAACTAGCAGAGTTTGCCGAGAAATGAACCCCAGTTTAGTCCATAAAATCACACTAAATTATAGAAACTGACAGTCGTCGAGCGTTCTGATGGGCATTCGCCGCTGAACAGTTCCGGCCCTCAACTTGTTTTATTTACGTTAATACTTAAAACAAATAGAGTTGTGAGCGCTCTGAGAGCTGTGTCTTGCTCGCTGAGTCGCCCCAACAGACCATAGTTTTTGGCTATAATACAACCAGAATTTTAAAATTTGGCGTACCGCCCTCCCAATGAACTTTTGTTTATGGCATGCTATCTCTACTCATTAATAAAGTATTGCATAAAATGTTCCGGGTTATTATTTACCCGACACATAACCACTCAATACAATAAAGCTTTTTTAGAGACCCTGGACACGCTGAAGCTACCGAAGTTCAACAATTCGGGGTATACCCCATTACAGTTTTGGCGCTCGCGAACAGGGACAGTGTAAAAATGTTATCTAGAAATATACCTAAACGGCGCCCGATTAGATAAGAGCCATTTAATTATTATAATGAGTGGTGTGTGGTTCTGTATAAGTAATTAGAGAGCTACGGTATAAGTGTTTTGAGATTGTGGTATACCTTGTTGTATAATACATTTGAATGCAATAACATTGACCGAATCGGACAGTGATGTTGGGGTTCAAATTGAGGAGGTATCACGAATGAAAAAATCTAAATTGAAGCATAGACTAAGTGAAGCAGGCTTAAGCCCACACGGTGATGTTAAAAAACTCCGTCAAAAGTTAACCGAATATCTCAAGAAAAATCCCCAAACTAAGTCCAATAAAATGCCTAAACCTAAAGAAACTCGTCCAAACCCCAGTAAATCACACCAACAGGCCCCAGAAATAAATAAAGTCACTGGTAATGATGATTCCCGTACCCCTGTAGCTCGTGTATGCGATAGTGTACGTAAATGGAATTTAAAGTTTGATGGCGAAAAAGGCGCGGTTGCGTTCCTGGAATGGCTAGATGAATTAAAAAGTTCATATGCTATCAGTGACGATGATATGCTGTCCGCACTTCCGGAGCTGTTCCGCAGGAAGGCGATTTTGTGGTTCCGTATTAATAGAGATGAGTGGTCAGACTACAACGATTTTATCACGGCATTCAAAAGTAACTATTTACCCCCTGACTTTAAGAGTAGCCTCGAGGAAGAGATACGAGCACGTACCCAAGGTGCCGAGGAATGCGTTCGTGATTTTATTATCTCTTTACGTACGTTAATGAGACGCCACGGGGCGTAACTGCGGGTAAACAGTTGGAACTCGTCTACAGGAACTTGAGACCGGAATATAAAACTTATATCAGGCACGGTGATTTCGAAACAATGACCTAACTCATGCAGCTAGGGAATGAATATGAGTTATTGTGTAAGGAAACAAAGGTGACATCTTTGAAACCCGTAGTTCAATGTCTCTTCCAGGTGTAACAGGGAAGGGCAGTAAAAACACGTCAGAACCGAGCATTACGCTAGATGGTGATTCCATGAAAGCCTTTTGTCCCGGTGAATCTAAGCAAAGAATGTCCAGATCCGAACAAGAGTACGTAGGTGAGCGCGACAGCTTTTCGGGCGTTTTTAACACATTGACCGGCGGTGTTACACTCCGGAGCATTCCACTTAGGTATTTCAATGAGCGTCACCGTACGGGAGGACTGTCCTTCATCTTGCACCAGTGTACCAGGTGTGAGCAGTAAGATAACGACTCTGCGCGGCGGGGTCTCGGCTGCCACGTGGACGTGAACCAAATTGCGTTCGGAAACATGCAGGCGCCGCTGGCGGGTCTTTTTGTTATGCCAGGGTTTCCTGCGACCTCGCTTACGCACGCCAGCTCGTCTACCCATGGAGATGGACTATCATACAACAAAAGAGATTATCAGAAATTAATATGTAATAAAACAAAATAAGTCATACAGCATATAAATGTTTATCAAAATAGCTGTATGCTTCAAATTACAAGCTGAGCTAAGATTGGGTGTGGACGTGCTCTCTCCTGTCTGGTGATTCTTGATACTTGTGATTCCTGTGTTATTTTGTGTTATTGTTTTTCTTTTCAGCATAGTGTTTTGTGACTGCTTTTACAGTTCTCTGTTTTAGCTGTGTTTTTGTCCAGGCTTTCCTGGCCATGTGTTACTAATCTTGTTATGTTCTAGGTTTTCTTCCACCTGAAGACGGGATCAGATTCCAGATCCCGAAACGTCGTGAAACTTGTTTTTTACTAATCAGTGATTCTTTGTTTGAAATTCATTGTTGGTGATGGTGATTTTATATTTTGATTAGGATTAGGGCTCGAAAAAGATGAAAGTCTAACTGAACGTACTAAACTTCCTGTTAACGTCATTATGGAACTGCTTGAATTATGCACTCAATGTAACTATTTTGAACTAGAGGGTAAATTATACCGTCAAGATGAGGGGATGGCCATGGGGTCGCCATTGTCGCCTATCTTTGCTAATATCTTTATGGAGGAGTTTGAGCAAAAGGCTTTGTCTTTGGCTCAACTCAAACCGAAGATTTGGTGGAGGTACGTCGATGACACCTTCGTGGTATTTCCGCATGGAGACGATGAACTAAAAGACTTTTTAGGGCATCTTAACAGTATTTCTCCTTCCATCCGCCTAACAATGGAAGAGGAAGTCCAAAACAAACTAGCATTTTTGGATGTGTGCGTAGAAAAGGATAGGGAGACGCTTAGGACAACTGTTTTCAGAAAAAAGACACACACAGGGCAGTACTTAAATTTTCAATCAAACCATCAAAAATCTGTCAAAGAAGGGGTAGCTTACTCACTATTTGACAGAGCAAAGAGCATTTGCTCAAATCAAGATGGATTAAATCAGGAAATCAAAAACGTAGAGCAAGATTTGGCTAAGAATGGATACCCTCAATCCATAATAAGAAAGTGCAAAACCCGTAGGGCTAAACAGAATGAGTCAGAAAACACTGAAAAATTCGTTCCTATGTCAATCCCTTATGTGCCGGGATTATCGGAAAAAATTAGAAGAGTTGCTAGGAAGTTCAAAGTTAGAACCGCGTTTAGGACACAAAACACTCTTAGGCAATGTCTCGTAAAAACCAAACCAAAAAATGGCACTCAGGGATCAAAAAACTGTGTTTACAGAATAAACTGCAATAGTTGCTCTAGGCCGTATTATGGCGAGACAAAAAGACCTTTAAATGTTAGAATCAAAGAACACAAAGATAACATGAGGAAGGGCTTAGTGGATAAATCAAAAATTGCTCAACACTGCTGGTCTGAAAATCACCATATGAATTTTGACGAAGCAAAAATAGTACACCGCGAACCTCATTTTTTCAAAAGAAAACTAATTGAAGCTTCATACATAAAACTAGCAGACCAACCAATCAGTCAATCTTCACTTGAAATAAGGCCAGTATGGCTACCAATATTAAACAAAGAATTGAAAGACAGGGAAAATAAAGTGTCAGAAAATAGGGTAATTACTAACAATTCTGTTCAAAATTCTCACAACATGTTAACCCGTAGCAAGGCCAAGGGGCAAAATCAGGTTAAGAATTAACTAACAAAACACAAACAGACACACGGAATTTGCATATCACATGTCTCTGTTTCAGGTTTTCGCCACCGGTAGCGCGCCGTGTTTTGGTTGGCTGTGGGCGCCGCCATTTCCGTTGCCGCCGCCATTTGCTTTCCTCCCACCAGTCTCAGCTCAGCTCTGATTGGGTGTGGACGTGCTCTCTCCTGCCTGGTGATTCTTGATACTTGTGATTCCTGTGTTATTTTGTGTATTGTTTTTCTTTTCAGCTTATTATTTTCGTGACTGCTTTTACAGTTCTCTGTTTTAGCTGTGTTTTTCTCCAGGTTTTCCTGGCTATGTGTTACTAATCTTGTTATGTTCTAGGTTTTCTTCCACCTGAAGACGGGATCAGATTCCAGATCCCGAAACGTCGTGAAACTTGTTTTTTACTAACCAGTGATGGCAAATGTCCGCAAAAATCCTAATCAAAATATAATCAGTGATGCAGGGTGGCCAGTGCATCGGGAATTCGGGAAAACCGGGAATTAGCCGGAAATTTTTCAAACCGTGAAAAAACCGGGAAATAACCGTGAATCTCGAGCGAAATCTGGGAAAACGCCATTTTTTAAAGAACAATAATAAACATCGTAAACAAATCAATATTAAAATAGTTGACGAAAAATGCAAGATAATTTCGTCATAATTATGCTAAGTAACTTCCAAATACAACTACTAATGCGCAACTGCTTGAAGCAGAATCACATACGCGTCAGTAAAAAGCGAAAGACGGCAAAGAGTGTCTAGTGTCTAGCGCCACCCTCAGCGTAAACGCCAATCTGTGGTGAAGATTGTTGGCGTTGGTCGACAGGATAGTGAATGACGTTGTCTCTGCCCAGTCCACCTGCAGGGGAGCAGGAGCAGACAGACAACAGTGATGGTGCAATAGTGCAGTCGAGGGGAAGGAGGGGTTGGCAGATAATGGAATAACAAATTTCTACGCAGAAGAATTGGGGTAAAAATAAAACGTTTTCTACGAAACTTTATTATTACCTACGTACAGTCAACATACTCAAGGATCATTAGTGATGAGTACCTACTCTTAAAAAAAGTCGCTCTTATACCGCCAAGGGTTAATTTTTATTCGTATAACGTACTTCTCCATAAAAAGACGATTTCATTTGTTTTTATTAGGTATCGATTCTTGGTTAGTTGTGCTTTGAATAACCGCAAACTCGGTTGCAAAACTGACGAAGATAAAAATAAGCTTATAGTTTATTATTCTGTTTTGCAAGCAAGAAAAACAGCCACTATTTCAACGAGAAGTAGGCCTATAATATGCCTCTATTTAGTTGTGGCGATTTTGTAGTCAAAACGTACAAATGAACTTGAGTTTGGTATGGTCCAGTAGTTCGATGATTCTGTAAACTGCGGATCAATTTTGCCGGCAAAAATTTCCGTCTTTCTGAAAGGAATAACCGCGAGATCATTGACGTACGAAATATACAAGTATTGTATTTTTCAGTTTGTAATTATTATAACTACAGCCTGTTTCAGGAAATTGGTTTTTTTTGTGTCGGCCAGATTCGGCTTAGCGAAAATCGAAGATAAGAAAGAGACAAAAAGTGGTCAGGTGTTCATGCGTATTTACTAGCGGCTCGACGAATGTCGATAAAAGCGTGGGTTATTCTAAACTGAAGAACGTAATTTTGAAGTGATTTATTGATAACGCTGAACCATTATCTTTGTACCGAAGATTTTAAATTGTGTTTGAAATTATTTTGCAGTAGTACCTCCCCTTACGTTTTCTTTACTGTTTGTTTTTCTGCATGATTAGTTAATTAAACTTATACTCGGGTATTTGGCTCACTACTCGACTCGAAATGAAAACCCACTATTCGCCCGCCCCTAAAAGATTAATTAAACGTATAATTTAAAGGCGTCCGATTCGTAAAATAATTTTTGAACCGGCACAGCATTGGTTAGGCTTTGATTGTGATTTTTGCCGTAATTTGCCATCACTTATTATTAGTAAAAACAGTAATGGCAAATAAATGTTCGCAAAAATAAAAATCAAAACAAACTCACAGTCACCAACAATGAATTTCAAACAAAACATTTGCTTGCCTTTTGATTTTTATCTTTACGTGACCTTATCACCTGCCGTCACCTGTCATGACGATTCGCAAAAATGAGTACATTTTGTGTATAAAAATTAAATAATTGATAGACCAGCAAATTTTATGTTCAGAAGTTATTCATTGTCACGAATTGGGTTTTATCTTTTCAATATCAACTTTAAATGGTGTTTAGTTCAACTTTGGTTAGAATTGGGAAATCAGTACAAAATCGGGTGCGAGAGTCAACATCTAATATCAATTTTGTTTTGTCGTCTTTCTGGTTACCGAAGTTTTTTGTCTTACTTTCTTTCATCCTTTCTTCCTTCCTTTCTCCTCCCCCCACCCCCACCACACGGATGGCGCATAATATAGTGCGCATAGCAGGTTGTCATGGTAACCAAGTGTTGTCATTGCGTCGGGCCAATTAGCGACTGCCACTGCCACTGCGTTGTGAAACGTGAATTCGGGCGGACAGCAATGTGAAGCAAGACAGGCCGATAGTCGGCCCGTGCGTACCCTTACTTTGTCAAGTTTTCGAACGATATCCATATTTTTGCGTCTGCCTCCACTTATCTAATTTATATGGTTCATAGTTCTACTACCTTTAAGTATCGAATACGATAAGGAAGTAATTTAATAATTATCCGTTTGGTGTCATACAACGTACGGTACGTTACAAAATGCACTTGGATTACATTTTACAATGAAAAGTTGGTTTTGACAAAAACTTTTGAGGACTATTTATTTTCAAGTATTTTATAACCGTTCTATGGCGAACAGTCTGCTGCCGCGTGAGTAGAGGATCAATGCTGATTTGCCGTCTGTTGCACGTTTTGTTGCCTTGTATTTGCGTGTTCTGACTCATTTTGATTTAGGCCTATTTCTAGTTGAATTTTTGAATACCGCCTGCTTTAAAATATTGCCGGCCGTTGTTGTTGCTACGGCCTTATTGGTTCCGTGATTGGGTTAACCGTGACTCCTCAGCGAGTCACTGAAATTTAAAAATGCAAATTACGAAAATGTGGTTTATTTTGTGTATACTCAAGCATTATCTATTACCCAGCGTAAAATACGTGATTTCGGTGTGTAATCTACGGGAATTATAGCCTGATTTCGTTAACACCCTGATTGTACAAAGCGGCCGGTGGAAACTCATCTTGCCTCTTGCGTTTAAACCTTTTTTAAACTCTGTTAATTAACAGGCTATTCTGTTTTTTTCCACATGGTTGATGGATTTTAATAATAATATAGAATAACTGTAAGACATTGTTTACTCTGTTGTCACCAATTACTTGGGACGACTATTATGGAGTTAACATGCCACCGGGCAAGGGCGAACCCAGGATTCAATTTCGGGGGGGATATCGTGTAAGAAGGGGGAAGGGGGGATTTAGGTACTCACAAACACCTGTACTTATGTGATGATAGACAAATAAGGTCGTCGTGGTAGACGAATATCGTCGTTGTGGTAAACGCCACGGTCGCCGAGTATCGCGTCGCGGTAGACACATATATCGTTGTCACGTCGCAGTAGACGAAATTCGTCTTCGAGTCGCGGTAGACAAAAATCGTCTTCGCGCCGCGGTAAACGAAATTCTTCGCGTCGCGGGAAACGAAAATCGTCGTCGCGTTACGGTATTCGAAAAGCGTCTTCGCGTCGCGGTAGATAAAAATCGTAGTCGCGTCGTGATAGCCGCAAATGGTTGTCTTTTAGTCCAAATATTCTGTTCTCCAAAATTTCGGGGGGATATATCCCCTTTATCCCCCCTGGGTTTGCCCCTGCCACCGGGAATACGGCCGAAAATGCCCGTGAAAACCGGGAAAAAACCGGGAATGGAAAAATTCGTTTGGAGTGGCCACCCTGGTGATGGCAAATGTCCGCAAAAATCCAAATCAAAATATAAAACCACCATCACCAACAATGAATTTCAAACAAAGTACTTTCAATTAATTGCCAGATTTCTTAATTTTTTAATCAAGCAATTACCTACCTAGAAATAGAAACGTTGAACGATCAAAAATAAGTTTTTATTTTGTTGAAATAATAATCTTGGACGAATAAGCCGAATCAAAGCCTGCTGGCCGTATTTTCAATACGTGATCAAAATGGATATTCTTATGCCTAACATCTTATGGACATCTTACGGACAACTTATGCCTAAGATAATAATTAGTGTGTTTGCTTGCTGTTTATTATCTAAAACAAATAGACCTTTGTTGTGATTAAATGACCAAGCTTTAACACTGAAACTTACAACATTTAAAACTTTTCTTAGTTTACTGCTCTGTCCTATTATTCATAGTATTATATTGTGGTGAATCAAAATCATGGTTGTGAGATATTAATGCATAAATAAAAATCTAAAGCTTTCTTAAAATATGAATATGTAAAGATTTCTTGATTGATGAATCAAGTTTTATATTTAATTATTTTGTCTAATCACTTAACCCTAGTCACTGGTCAAATAATTTATTGATTTATGAAAAGGAAAAGAAAGAGGCCTAAAAGTGAACAAATTTATGTTGCATTGAAAAGGAATTTTTTTTTTAGGCCTGAAATTGCTTTAGGCCTAATAAGCTTGTTCAATTAAATACTACCTATGCTTAAGGGAAATCAATAAATTTCTAAATTCTCAATAGTTAATTAATTAGTATAATTCTCAACTGTTGTACCGTAGCATACTTGGATAATTGACATTTGACCTGCTGTATATTAGAATCATTATATCTCAATAAAAGCCTATCAACGCAAACCTTACCCTACACATTGGGATTAATATTGTAGTTCCTTGCAATTACCTTAGGCTTATGAGAAAACTTAAATCCGCTCATGAAATATCTGCACCGTAAATATCCGAAAATCCGCTCATGAAATATCTGCACCGTAAATATCCAAATCTGGTATTATTCTATCTGAACCTGTTGTTAACCGATCCGATCCAAAAATTCGCTATCCGCACACGTCTAGTAATCGGTTAGTGAATTTATCCATGATTATTAATGAAATGATAATGGATTAAAGTTTTTGATACATCAATTATATGGATGTAAGAGTTATAAGTTAGCAATCTAGTTCATTTTTTATTTTCTAGTGATTTTTTTAAATATGTGTCAGAATAATTTATGAGTTTTTTTTCATTTTATGAAGGTAAGTTTTGATCTGGAAATCATGGAAAACATGCCTGGAAAACCTGGAATTATCCTTGAATTTTTTAAAAATGGTGTGGTGGACACCCTGTCTGTGGCTTCCACAACATCCTTTCAGGTAACCTGCTAGTCTGTGGCTTCCACAACATCCTTTCAGGTAACCTGCTAGTCTGTGGCTTCCACAACATCCTTACAGGTAACCTGCTAGTCTGTGGCTTCCACAACATCCTTACAGGTAACCTTCTAGTCTGTGGCTTCCACAACATCCTTACAGGTAACCTTATTACATCGCCAATGTAGTTTATTAAAATTACCACATCATCTAAAGCACCCCAGGCCTTGTAAAATTTGTAAGTACAAAAAAAAAGTAAATAAATGGCTATTAGAGATTGGCAGAGGACAAGTTGAGGCTTATCTCTCGTCTGTTTATTCTTAACAATGTGTAACGAATTCCAATTGCACTGTGCGATAATGGGGAATCGAATGTGCGTGCGCGTGCGCGCGTGTGTGTGTGTGCATGCGTGTGTGAGTGTTTGTGTGTTCGTTCAAGTTCAAGTTCAAGTTCAAAATCTCTTTATTCAAAAACAAACATTTACAAATTCACAATTTTTCTCCCAGTGCGCTAATTGCGCGTGCGGGAGTGCAGTTGGTGGAGTAGTCCAATATGCAACACTATACTTTCAGCACATTGCGATGCAGACTCTTGCGATGCACAACAAATTATTAAATCTAACAACAAATAAATAAATAATTATTAAATTTAACATTAAATAAATAAATATTAAATCTAATAATGGATATATAACTAATAAATAAATTCATTAATAAATTAATAAATAACAGTATCATAACAAAATGTATGCATTACGATGCAGGCTAAGATGAAAGGAATAAATTTAAACTGAGGTATAACAAATAACAAACAACAAATATAACAAATTAAATATAACAAACTACAAAAATATCACAGATGATATACGTTGATTGAGTGTATAATTAGTATTCTTCATCAAGCCATTTTTAAATATTCAAGTGCTTTCATCTTTACCTTCGGTTTCTTTTCAAAAATAATACTTTGACCACAATGCAATAAAAACTCATTATATATTTTAGGTCCTAGGTAACAAAACTGGTGTCGGCTTAGTTCTTTGGTTAAGAATGGAATTTTCAACATTAAGTTTTGACCAGATCTTGTTACCCTGTTACTTTCTTTAAATTCAGATAGGTAGATAAACTTCTGAACAAACAATGTAACTGAATACTTATATAATTGTGAAAACGTTAAAATGTTATTTTCAGAAAAAAGGTAGCTCAATTCTGTCCATCCGTTTACATGATAAATTGTTCTTAGTGCATGTCTTTGATTCATAATTATCGTATTAAGAAATGTAGTAAAGGTTCCACCATAATGAATGACACCAAATCTCAAAAGGCTTTCAAACCACGAAAGATAAACATTTTTTAACTGCTCACTTCTTACAAAGTTCTTTAAGTGGTACAAAACATAATTAACTTTCCTCAATTTTTTTGACAACAAATTTATGTGGTGGTCCCATTTAAGACGCTTATCTATATATAGTCCCAGATATTTAACATAATCTACTACTTCTACGAGGTACAGTAAAAAAGTTCCCGGAATGAATTTTTGTAGACTTTCAGCGCGATCACCAGCAGGAAATTCACCTTGCAGTAGTTGGTACGCCTCCTGGGGAGGGCATATCGGTAATGTGGGTATAGCTGACTTGCCGTAGAGCAGCATTGGAAAGCGCTTTTTGTGTACCTGCATGTCCAAAATGTCGGATTTGTTTGTTAAGTGAACAAATTCGATGCATGTTCAAATGATCATGAAGGAACACTTCCATGTGATAAATTTACCTGAAAAGCAATTTCATCGATCGTTAATTTCCGAGTTTCATGCACAACTTGTCGTACTCGCTCAATGTTTTCGTCATTAACTGATGTTTGAAGGTCGTCCACTGCGAGGGTGCGAGGTACGAGGATGCCGTGAAAGCATCCTCAATGCTTTCACGGCCTTCACGGAACCGTTTGTGACACTCATAAACTTTATTTTTCTTCATCGCCTCTTTTACATTAGCTTGAATTAACAACTCTAGAGTCTCACTATGCGATTTTTAAGTTAAATACAGAACTTAATGTTCGCGCGCTGATCATGAAATACCATTTTTCAAAATTCGACAATGTAGACTTGCAGGAACACGAAAAGGGCTTTCCAGTGCTGCACTACGGAAAGTTAGCTATACCCCCACTACCGATATGCCCTCTCCAGGAGTCGTACCAACTAATGCAAGTCGAATTTCCTTCTGGCGATCGCGCTAAATGTCTACAAAAATTCATTCCGGGAACTTTTGACTGTACCTCGTATAATACTACACTTACATTCATAAATACTTTGGGCTTGTGACAAAAAAGATTAAATTCTTGCTGTAATTGTTCATTAGATAGGTGATGGTCAAAAAATATTAAGCATTTAGATTTACTAGAATTTATCAGAAGCCGGTTGGAAGATAACCAGTGAGACACCTTCTGTAGATTGTAAGGGTTAGAAATTTCAACCCTTATTTTTTTATTTTGATGCATTATCATCATTATTCAGTTTCGACTCATTATTTTCTTATCATATATTATTTGCCGCATAAGACCATTTAAAACATTTTACAACAATAGTCCAACAAGTCTTCAACAATAGTTCAATAGTTTTCAATCCCCGATCGTCAAATAGTAAATTGCGAGGTTAGGACTCGACCCCTTCTGGGCTGAGCAGTTAGCGACCGAGGCCGATGTTGACGCCGCCGAGCCCCAGACAGACTGACAAAATGCGTTACTGCGCATGACCGGCCTGGGGCAGTAACGAAACCAGCCGGACGGCCGAGCCTCGGTCAGTTGCGCTCCGATCCGACTACGACAACTCATCTCACCTAGTAAGTGGAACCTCAGATATTTATTTCTCGATCGAACTTGTTAATAAAATAACATTTCATTATTTTTGAAATTGCTTTTTGGGTAAATTAAATACTATCATTTGAGCTTATTTGCATTTTCTAACGATTCTGTTCTATGGCAAACTGTATTGGAAGTTATAATTGAGATTTTGAGGTTATGTAACCTAATTGGTTATAACAGTGCCAAATTAGAGTTTCACAGTTTGAATTGGCTTTGTCTATATTGAGTGATGCTTAACTAACGATATTATTTGATCTAGGCTATTTACATAAAGGCTTGTTTTTGCACAATATCATATTATACCTGTGGCTTGTTTTATTTCTGTTTGCATTGATTTATACATTGTGCTATGTATGTTTCGTTTGTTCTCTAGGTGCAACTGATACAGGTAGACCTTTGGCTAAACATACCTATACCTTATTTTTGATCATATATGCTGTGAATATATTTTTATTTTGTAACCTGATCCTTATGTTGCACCTACCCCGAGCCCAATGTACCTGCTAGATGCCAAAGTGATTATCGCATAAATCGATGCTAAGCCTTTGATTTTATCGTACAGTAAGGTTTATTAAACCCTATAAAAGCCTTGGCTACAAGTAAAATAGTCTCAGAATCTATAATATAATAGAAATATAATAAATACAAAACTAGCCCAGATTGATTGAATCTTGAATAATAGAATCTTTATTTTGGGGTCAGTTATAAATTTATTCCTCACTACCTATCTCATCCATCCTATGGCTGACGAATAAACAGCCTCCTTCTAATCGCTATAGACTATCTATCCCTGACCTAACTCCGAACGGCTAGTTTCATAGGGTTTTTGGGATAGCGATCGGGGTGTTTGATATTTTTGAGGTTATAAATTTATCCCTCACCTCTTTTCTCACCCATCCTATGGATGACGAATAAACAGCCTCCTAGTCGCTATAGACTATCTATCCCTGACCTAACTCCGAACGGCTAGTTTCATAGGGTTTTTGGGATAGCGATCGGGGTGTTTGATATTTTTGAGGTTATAAATTTATCCTTCACATCTTTTCTCACCCATCCTATGGCTGACGAATAAACAGCCTCCTTCTAAGCGATCGGGGTGTTTGATATTTTTGAGGTTATAAATTTATCCCTCACCTCTTTTCTCACCCATCCTATGGCTGACGAATAAACAGCCTCCTTCTAGTCGCTATAGACTATCTATCCCTGACCTAATTCCGAACGGCTAGTTTCATAGGGTTTTTGAGATAGCGATCGGGGTATTTGATATTGACGAGGTTATAAATTTATCCCTCACCTCTTTTCTCACCCATCCTATGGCTGACGAATAAACAGCCTCCTTCTAGTCGCTACAGACTATCTATCCCTGACCTAATTCCGAACGGCAAGTTTCCTAGGGTTTTTGGGATAGCGATCGGGGTGTTTGATATTTTTGAGGTTATAAATTTATCCCTCACATCTTTTCTCACCCATCCTATGGCTGACGAATAAACAGCCTCCTTCTAGTCGCTATAGACTATCTATCCCTGACCTAATTCCGAACGGCTAGTTTCATAGGGTTTTTGGGATAGCGATCGGGGTATTTGATATTGACGAGGTTATAAATTTATCCCTCACCTCTTTTCTCACCCATCCTATAGCTGACGAATAAACAGCCTCCTTCTAGTCGCCATAGACTATCTATTCCTTAACCTTACTCTTTACTTTGTGTTTTGAGGGCTTTGTGGGATAGCGATTTGAATAACGGGCGTAATAGGATTAGCGTGGTTTTCTCATATGTAGAGGGCAACAATGATGATTGGTCATTGATAAAACCTGGGGCGGGCGGGCGGGCGGGCGTGCGTGCGTGCGTGCGTGCGTGTGTGCATGTGCACGTGTGCGTGTGTGTGTGTGTGCATGTGTGCGTGCGTGTGTGCGTGCGTGTGTGTGTGTGTGCACGTGTGCGTGCGTGTGTGTGTGCACGTGTGTGTGTGTGTGTGTGTGTGTGTGTGTGTGTGTGTGTGTGTGTGTGTGTGTGTGTGTGCACGTGTGCGTGTGTGTGTGTGTGTGTGTGTGTGTGTGTGTGTGTGTGTGCACGTGTGTGTGTGTGCGTGTGTGCAAGTGTGCGAGCGAGCGAGTGTGCGAGTGTGCGAGCGAGCGAGCGAGCGATCAAGTTCAAAACCTCTTTATTCAAGGAAAAACATTTTACATTTTCACAATTTCTCTCCCAATGTGCAAATTGCGCGTGCGGGAGCGCAGTTGGTGTAGTAGTCCAATAACATTACACTAATACTCGCAGCATATGCGATGCAGATCCTTGGTTACACTACAAATTAAATCTAAGAGAAAAAAATATTATAAATTCAACATGCAATAGATAAATTTATATTAAATCTAACAATAAATAAATAAATATCGAAATAAATAACAGTAAATATAACAACAGGTATGCAATAACAGTAACAGTGCAGGCTAAGATAAAAGCAATAAATTAACTGAGATATAACAAATCAAATATAACAAACTACAAAAATATAACAGACAATATACGTTATTTGAGTGTATGATTGTTGTTCTTCATCTAGCCATTTTTAAATATTCAACCGCTTTCATCTTTACTTTCGGTTTCTTTTCAAAAATAACACTTTGAAAATACAATGCAATAAAAATTAATTATATATTTTAGGTCCTAGATAACAAAACTGGTGTCGGCTTAGTTCCTTGGTTAAAAATGGAATTTTCAACATTAAGTTTTGACTTGACCTTGTTACCCTATTACTTTCTTTAAATTCAGATTGGTTGATAAACTTCCGAACAAACAATGTAACTGAATACTTATATAATTGTGAAAACGTTAAAATGTTATTTTCAGAGAAAAGATAGCTCATTCTGTCCATCCGTCTTACATTATAAATTGTTCTTAACGCATGCCTTTGATTCATTATTACTGTATTAAGAAATGTAGTAAAGGTTCCACCAAAATGAACGACACCAAATCTCAAAAGGCTTTCAAACCATGAAATATAAACATTTTTCAACTGGTCACTTCTTACAAAGTTCTTTAAGTGGTACAAGACATAATTAACTTTCCTCAATTTTTTTGACAGTATATTTATGTGTTGGTCCCATCTAAGACGTTTATCTATATACAGTCCCAGATATTTAACATAATCTACTACTTCTATATTACTACACTTACATTCATAAATACATTGGTGCTTGTGACAAAAAAGATTAAATTCTTGCTGTAATTGTTCATTAGATAGGTGATGGTCAAAAAATATTAAGCATTTAGATTTGGTAAAATTTATCAAAAGCCGATTGGAAGATAACCAGTGAGACACCTTCTGAAGATCTTTATCAATCTTAAGCTGTAGTGATTACTTATTGTAGGCAGAGCACACTAGTGCAGTGTCATCAGCATAAGCAAACACAGATGAGTACAAATCTAAATCTAACAGGTCATTTATATATATTAAGAGGGTTCCCTACCTACGCCAAAACATGCCTAAAACACGCTCCGCACGGTGTCATTTAGCGGCGACAGTTTTTAAAATAAAAATTTAATCTAATATACAGTTGCAAAGGGAAAGAGTTGTAGAGTGTTTATTGCTTCTCCAAAATCGTTTATGTTAACACATTCTGAAGATACAATCCGTTAAAGTTGACCAACTTTAACGCCTTGTATCTTTTGAATCAGTAAACTTAAACGATTTTGGAGAAGCAAAAAACACTCTACAACCCTTTGTCTTTCCATTGGTATATTCAAATAATTTTTATTTTAAGAATTGAAGACGCTAAATGACACCGCGTTTTACATGACCCGGCTTAAAGTCCTGTGATTTTGACGAACCTAGCGGCTTTTACTAAAACCATCCCTGCGCGGAAGGATACTGTTTTTTTAGGGATTTCATTCATAAAATTATTCCTAAGATTCTGGAATCTTAGGGAATGTTTTTTTCTCTATTGTTATTCGTATGTAAACACGCTTCAAGAAATTACTCGTTACGTTGACCATTCAACAGAATAGATGATACAACGTAAAATAATATAATAATATCAGAATTAAAATATATTGGCATTTCGCATACATTTAATCGTTAAAATAGTCAAGTTTGGCATTAGAATAAGGCAGTGGAATAGTTACAGTCGAACAAAGCAGAACGGCGTGGGCGACCGGGGTGCGGCGCGTCAAAGAAATTTCCCCGAAAACGGAGAGGCGCGAGTGAGGGGTGTGAAAGTTTCGGCAACCAGTTATATTGGGTGTTCGCAATTGTACTTTGTTTTGGATTCTTGTCACCCCCTCTCCCTCCTCGACAAAATAAACACTTGATTTTTAGTTGTTAGTTCGGAGGCGATATGAATGGGCACGCGAAATTTATTCGTAAAGAATTTGTTTTTTAAATAAAGTTGGTATTAATTATTTTATTATGGGTCACAAACGGCGGGCAGCAAAACGCAAGAAAAACCGTGGCGGGGAACGCATGCACGAGTGGAGATTGCTTCGACATACTCGCGAGTACCAAGAAATGTGTAAGAAAAGAAAAGTGATCAGTGAAAAAGCGAATCATTGTGACAAATGTTCTGAACCGCATGTAGATCCAATGGTAGTGGAATTATCGGACCGCTTGATTAGCGAATCCTCTATAGAACCAGAGGTAGTGGAATCATCAGACCAAGTGATTAGCGAATCTCACGAAGAACCTATTGTAATGGATCTAGTAATAGATCATTCAACTGAGGTCAATTGCAGTGGGGCTCAATCCCTTGAAGGACGTCGGATTGTCAACATCGGGCATATGTTCAACGAGATTAAACGAATATCCGAGCATAAACCTTTCAGTTGCGGTTTTCAAAATATGAAATTCGTAAAAGAAGTTGAGAAAGGTTTAATATCGGGTTTTACGTTTGAATGTACCATGTGCAATTTAAGCGAAGTGATTTGGTCTGAGCCAATTAAAATATCTAACCATAAAATGGACATAAATTCATCGGCAGTGGCGGGGGTTATGAGCATGGGAAGTGGATACTACGGCATGCAACAGATGTTAGGAGCCATGGACGTCAGATGTATGAGCTCCACAACCTATGAGCGTTACCATAACAGAGTCGCCGAAGGTTGGGAGGAAACAGCTCTGCAGGAGATGAGGGATGCTGCAGAGGAGGAGACACGTTTGGCAAAGGAACGAGGAGACGTCAGCGTGGACAGAGTCCCCCTGCTTACCGTCGTAGCCGATGCCAGCTGGGCCAAGAGGTCTTACAAAACGAACTACAGTTCCTTATCGGGTGTTGTAAGTATTGTACCTTTTCACCTTTAAAATATTTTTAATTATTATTTTACAAACAAACTTAGTATGTGTAGTTTGTTGTATTACAAAAAAAATTAAGAACAGTAACATTGGTAACAATAACACGGGTAAATATAACATGTTGTCTGTTTTATTTAATAAAAAAGCCGATGACAATTATGTAGTCATACCCCTACTCTAAGCCAACATTTTCGTAAATCCCCTGGAATACTATTAGTCTCGTTATAAATTCGTTTCCTTAAAATCGTTTGATCAGTTATCAAAAATTTACGATTCCTTTTTAATGTTACCTCTGTAGCAAAACACCTTTGCATATTCAATGAGCTCCAAATGTCTTAATACATGTTTCAACAAAATACTATTCAGAATTATGTTTTCCCTATTAAATATAAACCTATTAGTTATAGAATGGCGATTTTACACTGTAAGGTATATTGTAAATATTATCAGCTTAATCTGGTATGTGCTTGCCCCTCCCGTAAGAAGACGAAAGAAGATTTATTAATATTTAATACAAAATAGTATCTGCAAAACATGGCACTAGTGAATGGATAATGTCCTTATAATGACAAAAAATATTTTAAAATTACCACTAAAATTTTATAATTTACATTGTATACACTAGTTTATATTAACACGTGTAATTAATTCACACTCCTATAAGTCCGTAAACAAACCTGTAAACAGGAATTAATTCTATTTACGTTATTTCATAAAAAATACATCACCATATACGGTGTCCCAAATAAACAGGAACAGTTATAAAATCTTATTTCTCCGCCGTTATAAGCAACTAGAAGAACCCGTGGCTTCGCTCACGATAAAAATTAAACATACACTATCACCCATCAATTATATAGTTTTGCTTTCCCATTTATTTTTCTTGTTGTAAAATCTACTTCTTTAAACATATCAAATGTACTTCCATAAAACAAAAAAAGTTTTTTAGAAATTTGCTCTTAGTACGCATATGCTACGACGGGGGTATTCTATTCCGGCCTGAAGTGCCTGTCTATATAAAAAATGTGACCATATCCAGCGCCCCACCGACAAAGCCCCAAATGGTGTTGCTGCCCTGGGAAGGCTCATGCCCAATATCGGCGGTCCTTCCTCTTGCAAGTGCTGTTTGCTTGTATCGGCTGTCCAGTCGATCTTGCTATCAGGTGAAGAGGATTGCGCTCACACACTCAAGAAGAGAATTTACAGAGACTGGCTCACCCAAGACAAACGCCGAGAAGAATTTATGGTCGTTTCTGCTTAACACACGGTATCTGAGCTTGCCCTGATGATGATCATGGGGCACGATATAAGGAATGGCACCCTTGGCTTTTTCGACGGCTTTGAATCTGCTCGCATAAGTAGCATAGCAAGGCCACACTGTGGGGCCTTGAGCATAGTTACCCTTAATTTGAATTTATTGCACCCCCGTCGCAGCAGACCTGCGTATTAGAAATCCTATTTCTTTCCTTCATGAAGGCATACGTGTTAGAGGAACCATAGAACATGACTTGAAATTTTATTCACTGTAAAAGATCATTTTCTTAAGGTTTTAGGGTCTACCTTGAACAAAAAATTACAATTCCACACCAGCAATTATTAAAAAGTGCTGTCTTACGTTTTTAGACTCTATATTGAACAAAAAGATTGAATTTTTTAAAGTGCTGTAGATAAAATTAATACTTTACAGTAGCACACTCTTCCTCTTTACACAGTAGTTTGTTGTCATAAAAAAGAAGTCCTTCGAGTATAAGTGATTAGTAATCACAGAAGTACTTCAGTAATATCAATTATTTATTTTATTTTATACTACATACCAGCATTTTATATAGTGTATTGCACTTAAAATATATTCAAAAGTCTTAATTCATTAACCATCTGGCACCAAGAAACAAATCTTCATGTAAACAAATACAATTAAATAGCAGAAAGAAATACCATTAATTTACATCACCTGTTTTAAATTTTACTTTCACATGTTTTGCTAATAAATCTAACTCAAATTCTTTCAAAATCCCTGACATGGGTACCTTTAAGACGGTCCCAGTCTAAGCCCTGTCAGTTTTAAGCCCTGTCTGACGGTCAGTTTTAAGCCCTGGAAGTTATCACGAAATTGATGGTGTATATAAACCTACTCCATGAAATTCTACATGTATGTACCAAGTTTTGTGGCCATCAGTCCAGCGGTGTCTGAGTTTATCAGTGCCAACTATATAAATATATATATATATATATACATACCAACATCCCCTTTTATACTTATAGATGAAGAGTTTTTTTCCTCGTCTCGTGAAATTCTGCTCCCCGAATACTGAACGAAATTCAGTGAAAAGGCTAAATTTAATATTGAATATATATATATATATATATATATATATATATATATATAAATGTTTTATTCAGTGAGAAGCAAACAGGAAAAATCACGTAATTAATTAAACGTGATTTTTTAACTTTTATAAAAAAATGCACTGTACAACATTGTTGTTATTCTACAGTACAATACAGTTTACAGTACAAGAACCACACAGTGCAGTGAAGTACAGTTTACAGTACAGTACAGTTCTACGGTGCAATACAGTTTACAGTATTATTAAAGCTGTCCTTACTTCCGTAATAATAACACAATATCGGCTAAGTATATCCAGCCTACTTGGGAGCTTTCCCCCTAAAATTGGTAGTTTTTTCTCGACATAGGAAATAGGAATATTATGTTATTTTGTAACAGCATGAAACATGTATAAAAACAAATTAAAGCATTTACCTGTAATTATAACTTACGGGGCAATAACTCCGAAATATAAGAATTTCATAGATGCTGCAATATGGAGTTGCAGTATGGAGTTGCAGTATGGAGATGCAACAAAACAATCGCCATATATATTCTCAAAATTTTTTAAAGGTTTTTGTTTTGAACAAATTTAATGAAATCTTGAAAAATACAAGGAGTCCTATAAATGTTTGGTTACAAGAAACAGGTTTTGGAATCTTAAGTCCATACTACTCTGAAGCATCTTGGAGTTCCAATACTTTTGGCAAACAGTTTTCATGTTGCTCACATACATCGGCTTTTTCATTATTCATGTTTGAAAATTACTAAGAATGAACAAAAATGAAAAATAAGCTAAACTTTACTTTCTAATGATAAATAATACATGTAAAAATCACCGCCGTGCTAGAACGCAACCACTGGCGCGGGGGTCTAGGTGCACCCCAGGGCAAGTTTCACCCACAACAGAATGTGATGAACTAACAAAAACTGTGCCAACAGGTGAGGGGAGATGTAAGTTGAAGATACTAGGACGCACAGCATTGCTGATAACTTATTTCAGCAAAATTTCAGCAAAATTTCCAGACCTGGGGGTCTTAAAACACCTCGTGCCAGTACTTAAGGGTTAAGTTAGTCATACCGGGTGCTTACAAACTTTGTATGCTGTATATAGATTTGTTGTCGCTTTGTTCATTGCATCAAGACAGAGATTTATTTTATATAAATATGTGTCTCCACTGCCTTGCGTTTACCAACTTTGTGTACCTGCGTATTTTTAACAAATTAATTACTTTTAAACGACTTGAGGTAACCCTGTACAGACCTGGTACATTAGAAGGAACAAATGGGGCCTTTTATAATGGAATAAAAAATAATTCTGGACTAGTGCCTTTTTAAATACTGCAGTGGATTTTGATTTAGTCTACACACATGTTTTGTCACTGTTAAGTTTTATTTGACCTCTAAGTGAAAATCTAGTTTTATTATAAAGTGTTTGTTCTAATTTTATGATTATATAATTTTTATTTTCGTTTTAGTAACTGTTTAGTTTTTATAAATGAACTATTACGACCGATATTTCAAAATGAAATTTTAAGGCAGTTGTCCGTCCACTTGTAACTGAAATTCTGTCCATTCAACGTCCTTTGTTATAGTGTAACTAATAACTGAGTGTAAATCTATATTATTAATTCTGTAAGCGATTTTTTAAAATCAAAATTGCGAGAGTTTGCAAGCTCGTAGGATGACAGGAGATGGCTCAAATGAAAGGTCTCGGTCCCAGGGGGTCGGGAAAAATAGCAGATTATGTCCAAATATACCAGAAAATGAGAAATAACAAAAAATATCTTCCATTTAAAATGCATTGGTATTGAAAAGATTGAAAAACGTCTGCTTTGTTTACATTAAACATGTGGTGCTAATGCTTGATTCGAAGCCATATGGTAGATGTTGACATGTGGGATTTGTTTCAAAATGCAGCTAACTATGCACGTTCAATGTACTATAACAAAAAATATTTTAAATTTAAGATTTTCTGATTTTATAATAATTAAGGGTTTGAGTTTTCCATAATTTAAAATTATAAAAAGTTAAGTACGTTTGTTTAGTTTACGTTAAAACGATGTAGATTTAATACCAAATGATCTATACATATATATAATTATGTAAGCGAAATTTTTGCGAAGAAATTGTTGGTGTTTGGAGGATGATGGGGGGGGGGGGGCTGAAACTGAAGATCTCCATCTCAGGGACTCGGGGAAAATACTGAAATTGCTTTAAGCTTACTATAAAATGAGAAATAACGTGAAATAGCTGTCATTTAAAAACCATTAAGATATGAAAAGGTCTGCTTTGTTTAATTAAAACCAAATGCTAGAAATAATCATAATTTTTTGTATCCAAAAGCCTATTTTCTAAGAAGGTATTTTGTACTAAAGTAAAGAAGGATTATGCTAAGGGGCTATCAGCCCCTTCAAGCCTCTAGTCATATATTTAATTTCGTAAGGCGATTCTTTGCGTCAAAATTGTGGGCGTCTGGCAAGTCGTAGAAAGATGGGAGAGGGCTTAAATTAAAGGTCTCTATTCCGTGATGGCGGGAAAAATAATGAAATTGCTTGAAATTCACCAGAAAACGAGAAATAACGTAAAATATCTGCCATTTAAAAAGCATTGTGATCTAAAACGTCTGCTTTGTTTACATAAAACATGTGATGCTGATACTTGAATGAAAACCATGTGGTAGGCTAGATATTTCAATATGAGGTGGATTCAGTTTTCTATGAAGGTATTTTGTACCATAATATATAAGGATTGTTTGAATTTTCCCTCATTAGGGGCTTTTAGCCCCTTAAAGCCACTAGTTAAATTATATTATTGATAAAGGGCCATTTTTTACCAAGCTGTTCTTTTGAAAATACTTTGATAAAAATATTTTTCAAACATAGATGAAAGTTGTTATGAAAATCATTTTATAATTATAGTTAACCTGGTAATTGATAAAACTTATCACTTAGACAAGATATATGTTTATATAAGGTATTGTGTATAGAATTAATTATCCATTGACGAATATATAGCAAAATAATTTTATAAATAGGCCTACCGTAATATCAAAAGGTAAGAAAAATAAACAAATCTAATTGAACAGTGATGTGTGACTACGAATCTCGAGACCTATAGGCGAGCGTGTCGCCGCAAAGAAGAGAAACTTCGATTGACACTTGTCTTGTTCCCTCGTTCTGACCTGGGGGTTGTAAAAGAGAGAGAGCGTAAAGGCGGGGAGAGTGAGATGCTTGCAGGCCGTAGTACTACCAAAGATCTGTTTCCTTCGCGGAGGCCGCAGCACGCCAGCCCGTCAATCGGGGTGACACTCTGGCTCCGATGAGGGTTTCAAGTTTATTTCCAACATTTGCCGCTAGTGTCGCAGAAAAACCAAAACTGCCGTAGGTAGGGAACCCTCTTAAGAAAATAACAGGTCCTAACACCCCACCTTGAGCTGTTCCAAAGTACAAATCTAAGGGATCGCTTAATATATTGTTAATTTTCACAACTTGCTTTCTACCTTTACAAAAAGACTTCAACCAGGACAGAGCCAGACCACCAATACCATAATGCCTAAATTTATTTAGTAAAATATCGATATCCAGAACATCAAAAGCTTTTTGAAAATCAATATAGACCGCTACTGTATATTCATATTTATCAGATGCTTTGACAATTTTACTAATATGGTTTTTAATAGGTAAATCCGTTCCTTTACCAGGCAGGAACCCATATTGGTTAGAGGAAAAAAGTGACCTCTGGCAAAAATAATCCAATATCTTATTCTTAATCAGAGTCTCAAAAATCTTAGCTACAACACTAATCACTGAAATAGGACGATACGAAGACATATCTGAGCTATCACCGGACTTAAAAATAGGGACCACAGAGGCTATCTTAAACTCATCAGGCACTTGACCCTGTTCTAAGGATTTTTTAAACATACAAAATAACAGGGGAGCAAAAACATCAATATTTTGTTTATCAGTAAAAATACTAATTCCGTCTATATATACCAGAGCAACGCTCAATCAATCAATCAATAATATCTTTATTCATCAAGTACACAAAGTACAAAGAATGGCGTCACTGGTTAAATTATTTACTAATCTAAAAATAGTAATAATTAATAATTGTTAATAAATAAAATAAAATAAATGAACATCATTCTTTTCTACTTTTTTTTAATGTACATACATAACGCCCAAAACCCTCTAGTCATTGTGTTTGATCAACAAATTCCTCAAAAGAATATAACACTTTAGATGTCAACAGTTTTTTCACTTTGTTTCTGAAAATTTCAAATTTGTGAATATTTTTAATTTCTTGGGGCAGTGAATTATAAAACTTAATTCCTCTATTAGTCGGTGTTTTTTTACAAAGTTCAGTTCTGTTTTTACCAATTACCAAATCCTCCTTATTCCTTGTGTTATAACTGTGAATTTTGCTATGGATTAAAAATTTATCTGTTTTTCTTTACATGGGAAATGGTCTCCAGTATATATAAACCATACACCGTGATTATTCCTAGTTCAGCAAAATAATTTCGGCAAGAAGAAGATTTAAATTTAAAATTATACAAATTGCTAGTTTTTGAATTTTTAATATTCTATCTAGATTGGATTTAGATGTTGCTCCATAAAGTGCAATACCATAAGCAATGTGGAAATGAATGTTGGCATAATATATCATTTTCATTGTGTCAATACTTACTAAATTTCTCATTTTTCGTAAAGAAAAAATTCCAGAAGCCATTTTTTGACAAACTTGATCAGTATGTATATCCCAATTCAAATGTTTATCTAAATGCACTCCCAAAAATTTTGTGTCATTTGATACTTTAAGAGGTTTTTCCATTACAATCAGACTATCAAATTTAGGTTGACTCTGTGGGCAGAAAAATTCCATCAAGACAGTTTTTGAACCATTTAATAAAAGATTGTCTTTAGCTAAATAACTGTTGATGTTTGTTATAATTGAGTTTGTTGAACGTTCTATTGTATTTAGACTTTAGCTGGATATGGAGAAACTTATATCATCCGCATACATACAAAATTTAGATTTTATGTCATTGTTACTATGAGATTCTGGAAGACCAACTAGGTAACACAGGAAAAGAAAAGGGCCTAATACTGAGCCTTGCGGAACAGAGTACTTAACGGTTCTAAGCGATGATGTAGCAATTTCTATGCTGTTAGTCCTATCATTTGTGTACGTTAGAGAGACATACTGCTGGCGCCCCACTAGGTAAGAGCTCAGCCAGTCCAGTGCTCTGCCCTTAACTCCATGTTGTGAAAGGGATTGAATGAGGGTGTTGTGACAGACACTGTCAAAAGCCTTACTCAAATCCAGAAAGGCACCAACAGCAGTTTCCCCCCTATCTAAGGCTTCAATCAAGGACTCTACAAAAGTTATGGATGCTGTTAATGTGGATCTACCAGCTCTGAACCCATGCTGTTGATTACTAAGGAATTCATTGTCTTCTAAATATTTTAAAAGTTGTTGCAAAAAACATTTTTCAAATATTTTTGAGATTGATGGCTGTATAGAAACTGGATGATAATTTGATGTTTTTGAACGATTTCCAGTTTTAAAAATTGGAATAATTTTTGATATTTTTAATTGTGTAGGGAAAATTCCAGTAATAAAAGAAGCATTAATAACACGAGTTAATGGTTTGGCAAGTGTGTCTTTAGCATCCTTAATTAATTTAATTGGTATTTCGTCATAACCGGAATATAGTTTTGATTTACATGAAGATATATGTTTTTTGACATCATTTTCTGTTACCTGATTCAGTCTGAAAAGTGAATGAGGCTGCCATTGCAGCTGACTAGAAGGTTTTGAAGGTGTTACAAGATCACATTGTACAATATTTGGCAATATTGCTTGCTCCACTACATCAGAAAAATAACTATTAAGAATGTTACTTACATTAACTTGGACTATATACATCTTGTCATCTACTTTTAATTTAATTACACTATTTTTGTTGTTGCATTTTGTTTCTGAGTTAACAATATCCCAAACTGTTTTTATTACATTTGTCGAATTTTTAACCTTATTGTCTAAGTATTTTTTCTTTTTATTGAAAATCAAGTTTTTATATTGCTTTTTCTGTTTCTTAATTTCTTCTCCCCCTAATCTACTTTTCCTGAGCTGTTTGGTTAAATATATTAAGTTATCTCTCTCAGATTTTATTTCATCATCAACCCAGTTTGTTTTCCCAACTTTAACTCGTGACCTAACTTTTGGAAATTTTTTTCAAAATAATGCATTAATGTTATGTAAAATTCGTTAAATTTATTCTCACATGATGAATAGTACACGTTTTCCCATGTTTCTTTTTCCAATTCTTTGATGAAATTCTCTGTATTCCTTTTGTTAATTTTGCGACTCATTTTATTTAGGAGTCCATTTTTTGAGGGGCCCTTTTGTTTTTGTTTATTTTTAGGCACTATCTCAAACAACTGACAATCATGGTCTGAGAGTGCAGTTACTATACATGATGCAGAAAATTGGTTATTTTCAAAATTAGTTAAGAAATTATCGATTGCAGTTTCTGAATGAGCGGTAACTCTAGTTGGCATTTTAATAGTATAAATCATACCATACATTTTTAACATATTTTTTAGTTCACACTCATTATTACTACCCTCAGCTAATACATTGATGTTTATGTCCCCCCCTACAACCGTATATTTACATAATTTTACAATACCTTCCATAACAATAGATAATTTATCAATAAAGGCTTTAGCATTTGATGATGGTTTTCTGTATACTCCGGCTAGAATAAATTTTAAGTTATCTATTTTGACTTAAATAACACAAGTTTCAAATATTTTTTCCTCATTTAAGCTTTTACCAAATTCAATACACTTTACATTGCTACTTATATGATCAGAAGCCATAATTAACACTCCTCCACCCCTAAAACGACTGCCTCTACAATAATGAGCCACAATTCTATACCCTGTAACATTAATCCTTGCGATCTCGTAACCGAACAGTTTATGTTCGCTAATAATTACAAAGTCAGGTTTCAATTCTTCTAGCGTAATAATCAAGGGGTCTAAAATTTCCTTCAAATTATTAATATTTTGATGAAAAATACTATAATTTTTTACAATATAATTCTTTTGGTCCCTAATACTAACTAATTTGTAATGTTTAGGACTATTATTATTTGTTAAAATATTGGTTAACTTTCCTTCATTACAGGGGGGTGTTAGTGAGCTTGCATTACAAGAAGTGGGCCTATTGTTACACCTAAAAAACTCTCATTATAATTGCTCAAAAAAGGTAAATTGGGTTTTGTAAGTTGGAATTGGCTTTTGTTAGCTTGCAACTGTGACACTTCCACTTTGCTCTGCTTTAGCACTGAACACTTGACCTCTGTACTCCTTCGGGCCAGGAACAAGCAGAGTTGGAGAGGTAGCATCAGTGAGGTTGTGCGTCAGGTCCAGGGTACTGGTGTCAGTCATGGAGTTGGAGTGCAGGTCGCTTGTTTTTCATTGAATTAATAACATTAACAACCTCTTCATATGTACAATTAAAACTATTAAATAACATATCTCCCCCATTGTAATTATCCAGGAACAGATCACACCCAAAAGCTTCATATTTTAGCTTAGAAATCACAGATGTATAGTATTTATTAAATTCATTCGCAACTTCAAACTCATTGCCATTTACATCAACTAGCCTATCATTAATTTTTATGACATCTAAGCGTTTATTTTTATTTTTTACAATTCCTTTAATAATAATTCCTTTAATTATACTTCCTTTATTAGTATAATTCCTTTAATTATACTCCAGTACTTTCTTGTGTCATTTTTACAGTCATCAACTAGAGAAGAGTAATAATCCATTTTAGCTTTTCGAATTTGCCCAGTTACAAATCTAGAAAAATTAATATATTCATCTTTCAAAACTAAATTACATTTGTTCCTACTATATTTCTTATACAAATTATTTTTCCTATTTATTAATCTTATTAGTCTATCTGTAACCCAAACGTTCCTTTTCCTGTTTTTGCTGTTTAATTTTTTCAGGGTACACATACATTCAGGGGTCACATAACAAGCATTATAAATTTTGTAAAAATGTTTCACACATAAATCAGCATTATTTACATTGTAATCATCATTCCAATCAGCTATTTGTATCTGCCTTCTGAACGTGTTGTGATCCAATAACTTACAGTACTTTGGGCGGTCATTAATTTTCACAATCTCAGAAAAAGAAATATTTAAAGCATAGTGATCAGTAATACAAATGGAAACAACATTACAATCTACTTTGAACTGTAAAGTATTTCTTAAAAGTACGTGGTCAATGCAAGATATACTGTTATTTACAACTCTAGTAGGTGTATTAATTAAGCTCTCAAATCCAAATGATGAAATTAAGTTTAAATACTCTTTAGCTGAATTATTATTTTTTTTTAAACAAATATTAATATCCCCTGTAATAATTGTAGGATTAGTAGTTTTATTCAATATAGATTCAAAATCAGACTTAAATTGATTAAATGTAAATTTACACTGTCGATAAATGCCAAACACAGAGAACTGTAGATTTTTATTGTTGTGAATAACGTTCAAAGTAATGTTAATCACCTCAGCCGTCGCGATTAGGATCAGCTGATAAAGAGTATGGCAGTGTAGACTCGACGTACATGCAGACACCGCCCGCCTGTCCGTCTGGCCTTGGTTGCAGCAACAAGTCATAGCCCGGCAGCTGAAACTTATCCTCCTCGCCGCTTTTAATCCAGACTTCCGTGAGAATAATTAAATTGTATGTTTGAGGTAAACTTTGAAGATAAATACAGAGTTCATCAAAATGTTTTCGTAGGCTTCGGATGTTTAAAACAAAGGTTTTAAATCATTAATTTGATTGAGTATTGAATTACTCTGCATAAAAATACAAACCCTTTAGGCCAGTTTATTGCTTCTTTTACACCTTTTATGCCACAGACGCCTGCTCATTCACACGTAGAAGTTCGTCAATCTGTGCCAAGGAATGAATACGTATAGCCTTCCCTTGTTCAAACTTTTTAGCAAATATTTTGCCTTCCTTGGACCTGACATACTTCCACCCAGATTGCTTTAACTTTTTAGCGTTAAACATTAGTGTTTTATTAACTGGTGTTAAGTGTTCATTAACATACACATTTGTCAGTGGTACATTTACATCAAAGTTGGTCGATTTTACTCTTGATTTTTTTGCTTTAATTAGGAATAAGTCTCGAGTTTGCCTATGAGAAAACTAGACAATAATGGGTTTTTGCCCCGATTCACGCCTAGTAGGAATTCTGTGCATTGCCTGGATATCAGTATCAGTGTTTAAAGGGACACCGACAATATCTGACAGTTTTTTAACAACATCACTCACATTTTCATTGTCATTTTCGGGCACCCCATCAATCTGTATATTCCTATTTCTGTTGTATTGCTCCAAATCATCCAATTGCAATTTATACTGGGCAACATTTTTTTTTAAGTTTCTCATTTTCCTTCACTAAAAAATCTTGAGATTCTTTCAGAGCTTTAACTTGAGAACTATAACTTTTAACTTGTTTCTCATACTCATCAATTTTGTTTGAAAAATGTCCATTGATTCCCACTTAACTGAGCACCAAATTTTTGTTCATATAGGGCAAACTGTGATTTAATAGTTTCCTCTATTTTATTCAAAAATTCTTCGTGCAATTTATCTATAGAAACTTGACCACTATTAGCAGAGTCTTTAGTTTGCTTAACCTGTTTAGGTTTACTACCAGTACACTTACTGCATTTCCAGTTTTCACGTCGCGCCTGCCCCATTCTGTTCCAAGTAGACTCAAGAATATCAGCACACGCAAAATGTAATTCACTTCTACATATAGAACAAGTTGCAAATTAAAGAGTATCCGGCAAAGGATCGCTACAAATTGCACAGTCTCTCAATTTGTGTGAGTGAGTGAGTGAGTGAGTGAGTGAGTGAGTGAGTGAGTGAGTGAGTGAGAGTGAGTGAGTGAGAGTGAGTGAGAGTGAGTGAGAGTGAGTGAGAGTGAGTGAGAGTGAGTGAGAGTGAGTGGGTGAGTGGGTGCGTGGGTGCGTGCGCGCGTGCGCGTGTGTGTCAGTCAGGGTATACGAGGACATTGGGTTGAATTTTCACCGTGTACCCGAGGACATTTTTACTGTCCTCGTATACAATTATAGCTGGATTCCTCTTAATCTTCACATTTCTTGTTGTCTCATGCAAAAAACTCACTTTCTTAAAATGTCCTCTTATCCATACCCTAGGTCGGATTGTCAGTTCGCCGTTATGCCGCTTGGCGTGCTTAGGTCGAAAAGTATACACCCCGTGTGTGATCGTCCGTTTCTCTCGCAGAGTCCGAGGACGCCCGTGCACTGTTTTCGCATACACAATTCGTGTTAATGATATGGTTTTTCACGCATTATTAGAGGACTTACCGCGTCTATTTTTATCTCCTATGTTGCCAGTTCTCACCGTTGTTGCCAAGTCGCCTCAACTTGAGAATCGCCGCTCGAGTCTTGACAACGTTTGACGGCGCCTGGGTCGTGTCTTCAGCTCGGGGTTTAGGTTGTATTCGAGGACATTATTTTATTTACAATTATACGTTTTTAATGATATACTTAATGATATATACTTGCTTTTTGGTACTTTAGGAGGTCTTAAAATGGCAACATTGTACAAACACACTTACAACGTTGCCATTTTACCACATTCCTTGGTCCCTGAGGATTACAGGGCAGTGGCAAGTTTTCACTACCTGCTGAGTTTTAAATTAAATTATAAAGTATGCGTACTTGTTATAGTATGTCACCACGAACACTATAATATAATTTGTACGACTGGCATACCTGAGCATTAACTCAGAGGTATTGTTTTAGTAAATTACCACTGCAATCGCTAGCATCGAGTTGTACAGGATTCACTCGTCAGACGCCGCTAGTATCGAATTTTTAGAGAAAAGTGAAAATGTTCGCAGGACAAATTAGAATGTTAATTTCAACTGTGATTAGCAATCGGTGGATGTGGTGAGGAAGAGAAACTTGTCTAGAAGGGCTGTTAAGGAAAAATAGCCAGACCGGTGAAGGAATGTAGTAGAATTGAAAAACGAACGATACATTCTCGATAGCGAGATTATGTTAGAAAGTTAACCTTACCCCAAAACCCGAGCCCTATCGGTGAGGAGAGCCCGTCACTTTAACAGGAACTGGAAAGGACCGTATAGTCAGAGTCGAATAACGAGGCTCATAAGACAAATAATGATTACACTTAGTCAATCAAAGCTTCATGTCGGTTAATGTAGTTAGCTAACATAAGTTCAAGGTATGTAGGCAATGATGTAATGTCGTTAAAGGGGGACTATATAAATGTAGGAACTGGAACAGGGGCTGAACAGTCCGAGTCAAATTACTTGGCCCGTAAGACTTAATGTTAATAACAGCATTGGGGTTGGACAGTCAGAGTCGAATAACCGTTAGAATCTAAAAGGAACTGGGAACTGGAACAGGGGCTGAATGGTCCGAGTCGAATTACTTGGCCCATAAGATTTAATGTTAATAACAGCATTGGGGTTCGACAGTCAGATTTGAATAACCGTTAGCAAACTACTGACGGGGATGCCGTACTATAACGAATACAAGTACTGACGGGGATGCCGTACTATAACGAATACAAGTACTTTATACTATAAAATGTACGATTTACCGAATTATCGTGTTGGGGGAGACATACTACAACAAATAGGCGTCCAGATTAGTAGGCCTAGGATTTCCCGATTATTTATTACAAAAGTCGACGAGTAATCGTAACGGGACGTTCAAAACTGCTATTATTAGTTAACTAAGAACTGTGTTCTCTCTTCCCGACATTCTCAATACGTGTATTTGTTCATAACGATAAAGATTTTTCAATTTGAATTCGAAAATTGTAAATTAATAACAGCTGGTTCTAAACGTCCAGGTTCTAACTTCTGAACCTAACCTAACCTAACCTAACCTAACCTAACCTGAACTAACCTAACCTAACCTAACCTGACTGAACCTATCCTAACGCCACCCACCCGCTTTTTTCCGATAGACCGGAAATCAATAACGCTTCATCTATTTAATAACGTCATGTATTTAATGACGTCATGTAGTTAATGACGTCATTTCGTTAATGACGTCATGTATTTCACTTGGTTAATGACGTCATGTAGTAAATGACATCACGACCTTAATGACGTCACGTAGTTAATGACGTCATGTTTTAATGACGTCACTTAGTTAATGACGTCATGTTTTAATAACGTCACAGTTAATGACGTTATTTCGTTAAAGACGTCATGTATTTAATGATGTCACATCGTTAATGACGCCATGTACTTAATGACGTCACGTAGTTAATGAAATCAATTACATAACGTAGTCAATTACATCACGCTTTTAATGACGTTATGTATTTAATGATGTCACTTAGTTAATGACGTCACGTTTTAATAATGTCACTTAGTTAATGACGTCATTTCGTTAATGACGTTATGCATTTTATGACGTCATGTTCTTAATGACGTCATGTATTTAATGACGTCACGTACTTAATGATGTCACGTTTTTAATGACGTTTGCATTTTCTGACGTCATGTTCTTAATGACGTCATGTATTTAATGACGTCACGTACTTAATGACGTCACGTAGTTAATAACGTCACGTAGTTAATGATGTCACGTAGTTAATGACGTCATGTAGTTAATGACGTCATGTAGTTAATGATGTCACGTTCTTAACGACGTCACGTTTTTTGTGACGTTATATATTTAATGACGTCATGTTCTTAATGGCCTCATGTTGATAATGACGTCACGTACTTGATGACGTCATGTAGTTAATGAGGTCACGTTTTTAATGAAGTCCCCCTGCATTTTTTAAAAGCCCCGTGCATTTATGACAGGTGTATGGATGAGAACCTCAAATTATTCACATAAGATTTTGGTAAAAGCAGTCAGTTTTTATTTTGTTTTACTTCACACTGTCATTAAATCTTGTATTTTAATCGAGTAAATATGTGTTTGCCTAATGTGGATTGATTTTTTTCTTAAGTCCGTTGTGTTAGTTTTATATTTGGAATTAAAAAACATGCATCTATTTACAAAAATTCGATTCAATTTTCAATAATAACTTTTGGATTCTATAATACATATTTTATTAATGTTTATTATCGGTCTACTACTATAGTACCACTGACGTAAATTAATATAAAATCAACGGACGTCTAAAAGAATATAGAATTTCCAAATTTTCAGAATACAATAAGCTTTATTTTTAAAGAAAGACAAATTATTTTATTTTTCAGCATCCATAAATGTGTATTGTTGGTTTTTTTGTTTCAATGAATTGCAAGGACGCATTGACCAGTTTTAATCCTAAGTTTAATTTTATCTGTTTAATTGTGTTATGATAAAAACACAATTGGCAGTGAGAGATCAGCAATGTCTCACGTCCCATTGATAACAGCAGTCATACGTAACAGCTGTTGATAAGCCGAGCTTCCGCCTCATCTCCCAGCTCACCTCCTCCCCTTGCCCCTTCCGACATTTATTTGTTTTTGCTATCTCCTTCCCCCAGTATTTGTGAAGTGCAGCGTCAAGGTCAAGGGCACCCACTGCGGGCGCTTTACCGCGAGCCATTCCACACCAAGTACCTAAGTACCACATCCGTGCGGAAGTTAGGTGATAGGAGGGATGGAAAAAGGCGTAAAGCCTAGTTTACACTAGCATCTAAAAGTGTCATCACTTGGACACTCTAATTAACATTGTTGTTATGCCGATACAGGTTTACCAAAAACAGCTGTGTTAACACTTCAATTGTTAACGCTTCATCGATTACACTGGTTAGGTGCGATCCTGAGTGACGACACAAATATTTGTAAAAACAAATATTTGTGTCGCCACTCAAGACTGCATCCCTCCAATGATAAATAAGGTGTTGTAACAATTGAAGTATTAACACAGCTATTTTTGGTAAACCTGTATCGGCATATCAACAATGTTAATTAGAGTGTCCAAGTGACGACACTTTTAGATGCTAGTGTAAACTTAGCTTAAAGCGCATGCGTGTGGGCTAGTATTGCGGCAATTGTAAAAAATCGCTCATCAGGCGGCGATTTTAAAGTTGATCTAACTTTCTACAGGCTCCTTGACCAATGATAAATCGATTGATTAATCGTGACATACGAAAAAATCCTTAACGAATTAATATTAAGATAATAATTCACATGCGAAATTTCGTTCACAAATGCATTATATAGTTTTATTAAGATTATAATGTGCTCAAACATAGAAGTAAGGTTTTATTTTTGAAATAAAAATTGGACCTTTAGTTATGCCAATGCAAGAGGTTTTTTATCTTTTTACCTCCTTTTATTCTCGTGTAAAGTATCGTGGGCGTGGGAACGTAAAAGGTTTAGTTTCTCTCACTGATAAGAGGTAGAGGAAGTGGAGAACGGAGAATAATATGTCCTCGGATAGGGTGCTGGATGTTGTGCTAGACACGGGTGTCCTCGTATGCAGAAGGCCTGTCCTCGTATGCACTTTATAAGTTCAAAGTCCTCGGATTAAAAACACAAATTTTTTAATAAGCAAGCTTTCAAGTGTGTATGATATGAACTCTATTTCTAAATTCTGTCTGGCAATTTCCTCGTGTCCGTTCATATGTAAAAATCATATTTAAGAGGTGTCCTCGGATCCCCGCGAGGAGTTAAAGTCCTCGTATAGGGTGCCAGCCACAAATGTGTGTGTGTGTGTGTGTGTGTGTGTGTGTGTGTGTGTGTGTGTGTGTGTGTGTGTGTGTGTGTGTGTGTGTGTGTGTGTGTGTGTGTGTGTGTGTTTGTGTGTGTGTGTGTGTGTGTGCGCGCGCGCGCGCACGCTCTTGTAAATGTGTTGGACCGAGATCCAGAACATGGTTACACACGCACACAGCGAGATCCGTTGGCGCCGTGAGATCCGGGGGGGTGGATCTCGTTTCGCCAAAGCCTCTGATTGGTCATCCTGAGGCTGTAAGGATCACGGAAATAGCCGAATCACCTCCAAATAATTCGAAGGTGGTCGGATCTCACTTAGCTTGATTTTTCCATAGAGTGTGTGTGTATGTAGTTCTGAAAACTGGCACCACGTCGCGCTAGTGTCGACTACGCACACCGGTCATATACACTCAGACGCGGGAGACGGTCATACCGAGATCCCCTTTGACTTATTGTACAAATCCACCAATAAAGGACGATCCGTAATCCTTCTTCGCGGGACGCGGGCGATGTGACGGAGCCATTCCTTTATACCAGTTCAGGATGATTTGCAGCAAGAGCCAACAACAAAATTTGATTGTGTTTTCTACTTCAGCCCTTATATTGGGATTTGTAAATTATACTTTAAAAAAGTTTGTATATTTATGCAACTTATTAGTAGTAGTTCTTCTATGATTAACTAATAATGTTGATTAATAATGTTATACAGCAAAAAATTTGATTTTCCCTTTTTATGTTCTAATTCCTATTACTCATTCAGTTAAAGTAAAGTTACTTGCTATTATTCTTTTATTTCTCAGAAATCAATATGGAGATTGTGATTTCCCATTAAGACATAAACAAACAGTAACCAACTATGTCCTTTTTTTTATTTCTCACCAGCAATTCTTGGTTTAGAACTCCTAACTAAAATCTTAATCTAGTGGAAATAAAATATAATAAATGATCAGGTTTACATACCTTGACGTCGCAATACCACGAAAATTCCTTTGTAGAATTGCTATGTCAAGGTATGTAAACCTTTTCGTTATTAGTTAACCAATTCCGGAAAGCTACAACATTAATAAATATACCCCCGTTGCAGCAGACCTGCATGCTCAGTGAATTTAAAATGCAAAACAATACATTTTAATCTAACATAGCGAGATTTGACCTGTTTTGGTAAGCTCCATAAGAATAACATGGGGAATGAGTATGCAGGTTTGCTGCTACAGGTATGTTTAAACTGGTTGATTTTAATTCAATATTTAGTAGATATGAACTAGAAAAAGCCATTTACCAAGTTTTATCAAGATATGTTGAGAAATAAACGAGATATAGAATTTTACTTATTACCCATAAGGTTAACATTGGGACAACGTACTGTGTTTACCACTTTCAATACCTCGGTAACCAATGGACATAGAGCAGTGATTCAAGATTCTAAGTTGTTTATTTTTTTTAGCTAAATTCAATGGTGCCAACAAAAATTTGATAAATTTTTATTTTTCTATGTTAAAAGCTCAAAAAACCCATTTTTGAGGGGGTTTATCCCCCTTTACCCCCCTTCCGGTGGTCCGATCGGGCTGGTTCACGAACTTGTCCAATCGATTACCACTTTACATGTCTGTACCAAATTTCATCAAGATCGGACCATTTTTACGGCCGCTATCGTGCTAACAGACAGATATATATATATCTAAAAATTCGAAACGAATGGTGTTTTTTGCTTCTGGGGGTTTCAAAACGAAAAGTTATCATGGTCTGGGGCTTAGGTCTTACCATGAGACCTACGGTAATAGCTTCTTCCCTATAGGGGAAATTCGCTAAAATAGATTTAGTATATATATTTAAAACAACAATACAGCAGGACTGATACGGGACTAAGAACGAAACCAGGGGTGGACTGGTACAGGTCCAAGAGTGGGACTAGGGGCTGGACTGGTACGGGGCTAAGATCGGGACAAGGAGCTGGAGGTATGGGAGCGAGAGCGGGACCATGGGCTGGAGTCGCATGGGACCAGAGGCTGGACTGGGGACGGGACCAGAGGCTGGACCAGGGGATAAACCGGGGACGGGACCAGGAACGGGGCCATATTCAAGACCGGGGAGGAGACCAGAAATGGCGCCATATGCCGGACCTGGGGCAGTGTAACATGGGGCCGGAGGCGGGACCAAGAGCGGGGTCAGGGGCTGGACCGGGGACGGAACCAGGAACGGGTCCAAATGCTAGACTGAGAGCAGGATAACATGAGGGACTAAGATAGGGGCTGAAATAGAAATGGGACAAGGGATGGAACCAAGACCGGGTCAGGAGCAGGAACTTGTGCTGGACCGGGGCCGTGGAGTGGGCCTGGATTTTCAATATTTTATTTGTAAATATTTTTTGACTTCAACAATATGAGCAAATGTTTGTTAATAGAAATCTTCGTTCTTCTCTGTTCCAGGAAGAGAGAGCGTACTCCTAGTTACTAGTAATAAGTAACCACAAATTAAAAATAACTAGTACAGTAGTAATGTAACATATTACTAGGAATTTGGAATACATTCCAAATAGGGATTCGAACCTTGGGTTCCTTGTTTGGATACATTTTTTAGTTGGAACTGTATTCGATACACCTAACGAGCAACTTTTTTTAAGTTTCATGCCAATCGGTCAATAAACAAAAAAGTTATAAATTTTTAGGAAGGATATGATTACAGGACCTTTGGTTTTTATTCAGTTTTATTTTACGATTAGGAATCAAAATAGTCCATTGAAAATTGTTTACTGTTTACATTTCAAGTTTCAAGTAAATCAGATTATAACAAAAAAAAAACTATTTAGGGATTCGAACCCTGGACCGTTTATGGCGTGTGTCTCTTTTTCTCCACGGTTAAGGGTCATTTTGGAAACATCGCTTTTGCTCCACGGGTCAGCAGGTAGATTTCAGAGCCGCCCAAAACATCGCTTTTGCTCCACGAGAGGACCTGCGATTCCTCTCCCCTAAATTCTCTCTTTTGCTCACCTCCAAGCTCTAGTTCTTTCTTGAATACTGCCATCTAAACGTAATATGCAACTTTGCTTTTTTTTGCCTTAACGAAATTATTTATGATTAAAAGAATTTTAAACTACTTCTATTGTAACAGTAACGACAAGTAGGGTGTGCGATGCATCGAAAATGCATCGAAATTACGATTTGATTTGATTCGATGCATCAAATCGCGATTCGATTCGGCATGCATCGAAATACCGATGCATGGATTTGGCCTCGATACATCGGTATTCTTCGATACACTAGACCCCATTAATATGTGTTGAAAGCAATTAAATAAACGTTTAAAATATATAAATGCGTAATATGAATGTTCAAAGCAGTTTATTGAATCATGATGAAGTTATGAAAAGCTAAGAGCGTAGTAATACTTCCAGACTCTAGACGACAACAAAGAATGCGATAAAGGCTGCTGTGACAAAGTATTGCATTGTTATATTTTCGTCAAGTTTGAAAACACTTGCAACAGATTGTTTCTCTATTTTATAATGAGTTTTAAATTATTGCAAACAACTTTTTAATGCATGGCTACATAATTCCATACACAAATTTCAATGACGAGAATAAAACGAGCACTACGACTACGACAGTCGGCGGCAGCTGCAGTGCAGTGTAACCACGATCGTGTTTAACCATTGCTCGGTGATACAGGCTGACCGAGCAATGCAACAAAAAACACATACTGCTGTTAGAGAAATTACCCGACTCTCGGGCATTTCCGAGCCCGTGTGGGGATTTCGTAAAAATTTTCAGTAGTTTATTCCAGCAGGTATTTTTGTGGGTAAACATGCAGTTGTTTTTGTGGTCTACAACTGGTAACACTGTTTGGAGATGCTCAGCTGTGACGAGGCGTCTGCCGTCGCCCTCGTCTTAAAGCTCAGCACTGCGCATTACAGGGTTGCCACAGACATTAAACGTCAGGAAAAGTCAGGAATAGTCAGGATTTTTGGGTTTTGGTCAGGAAAAGTCAGGAAAATGTTTGAAAAAATGCCGAAAGTCAGGAAAAATAGGGAAAAAATACTGAAAGTCAGGAAAATTTGCAGTGGCACAAACTGACCGTCTCGAATTTCGATTTCCCCCCCACAAATTGGAAGTTAAAATAAATTTTTGCACCGTGTAAGATTTTGTGTGCTTTTTATTATTGGAAATGAGTTGGTCGGATGCAGAATCAGAGACCGATGATTTTTAAGATGAATCTACAAGAGTACAAGGCTAGTAAATTTTCTAATATATCTTTTAATAACTATCCAAACTTATTTTGATCAATCCCTCGTCAGCGATTGAAAGTCATACTTAATATCATGGGCCGAACCCCAGGGACCATATTCGTAAAGCAGTGATGGCTTCTTCTTTTTCCTCGTCAGCGATTGAAAGTCATACTTAATATCATGGCCCGAACCACAGTGACCATATTCGTAAAGCGGTGATGCCTCGTTCTTTTCCCTCGTCAGTGTTTGAAAGTCATACTTAATATCATGGCCCGAACCCCAGTGACCATATTCGTAATGTCTCCTTGTGTTCCTTCGTCATTGATCGAAAGCTATTGTGTATTCATTTCTTAAACTGTTTTTGTATTTACAATTTTTCAACGTATGTCTACTATACACCTTAATGTATAGTATGTCCTATATACGTTTTTCATACAAACGCTCCTAAATTTGTACCATATAAAAAGAAATTTTGTAATCATTCCTCTAACTGTTTATGTATGTACAATATTTCAACGTATGTACAGTATACATCTGAAAAGTTTGTATCTCATACGAACGCTCTTTAAATCGTATGGTTTTTTTTAAATTTGGCTAATCGGCATATTTTCTCTAAAAAGTTTACGAAACCACATATATCTTAAGTTGTTATATTTTAGAGTGTAAATGAATTGTGTGTAGTTTAAGTCCAAAATAATGAATTCATTTTCTAAATAGCCCAAAAACAACACTAACCATGTTTTGCTTGAGCCTTACTATCAATGAGGGGGTTGCATTAAAAACAACAAAAATAATGTGTCTTTATTTGTAAAACCCCGTGGTTCCAAAAAGTCAGGAAAAATCTCTCAGATTGGTCAGTAAAAGTCAGGAAAAAAGGCCTCAAAAATTCTGTGGCAACCCTGCATTAATAAGTTAATGTCTGTTTCTTTTGACTGTCTCGCGAATGCAATTGAATGTTTTGTTTTGGAGTAATTGAATGACAAATAAATAAAGATGTTTGAAGACTGCGACGAAGAAATCGTAGACGATCCGGGCTCAAGTCGCCGAAGCTTTGTTGAAACAGATACGAATGACGATACCGACACCGGTAGGGATACTTTAATTTTATCCGAGAAGAGATACCCGATTCTTGATTATTTTTTCAGTGAAGGGAAAGATGCAGGAATATGACAATCTTGCAAAACAAAAATATCTGAAATAATAGGCGGATTTTTTTGTTTTCTTTGTTAGTATTACTTAGGCTAATTAATTATTAGATGATTTAACAAACTTTAAACTGATTCATTTTTACTTGGACTGCTTGTGTTTTTTAAGAAAAGCTTTAGGCCTAGTAATAATAACTATTTCTTGAGATTGTGAAAGGATGTATAGGAATTAAGATATAATCATCTATTTATTTATACTTCCAAATTCCTATTTATAATGGGTCAGTATCTATTACAAATGCTTTGGTTCAGACTTATTCAAACTTTGTGTGGATTTTTTTACTTCAACCCTCTTTAAGGTTATTGGCCCATTACAGCAATGCAAGCTGTAAATAACTGACAGCAAATAATAACGCACTGCATCAAATCGAATCGCATCGATTAGAATAGAAATTCTATGAATCGAATCGGCGCATCGAATCAAAAAAAATTTGCTGCATTGCACACCCCTAACGACAAGTAAACAATATTGTTCAGAAGTAATAGCTTACAAAATAAAATTTCTACATCTTATCCGTCTTTCATTTATTTTGTACAATACAATAAATCACGATAAAAAACAGAGAAGCCTTATAACATAAATTTCATTGTATTTTCAGACAACTTTTCCTCAGGCATCCTCAACATTTTTGCATAAAATAGTTATGAAATCTCTTTAAAATTTAATATTTTACCTAGCTATGAAGGTTTCACCAAAATATTTTGTCATCTTTTCAATCTAGACGTCAAAATGTTTAATAGGTACATTGAAAACCGAAAAACCCCTATTTTCACTAATAGATAGATAAAAGCAAGCTTTTAGGCATGAGCAGGAGATTCAAGGTCCCTAGATTTATTCAAACGTATCGTTTTTGCAAATTGCTTCTTTTTGTAATAAACCATGTAGCTTTAAAATAATGTGACCTTGAACCTTCAAACGATTTCAACTTAACTGTTTATAGGTACCAATATTGATCCCAAAACAGCTTTATTAATATAAAGCAGTGTAACAGCCGATCGAGAAGGGAGACAACTATACTAAGCTTGAATTTAGTGAAATTAGGTTATGTAAGTTGTGTTTGATGCCCGTCCAAAATATATTCCTACGGCTCAAACGTGGTTTTATGCTCCATGCTCATGCCTAAAATCTTTTATCTTGTGTCAAAAAACTTTTCTGCTTCTAATAGTGTACCATTGTAAAAAATAAAGAAATGTGGATAAATAGTAACTCATTTTATTATGTAAGTTATTTATTTTACACAGTGTTGTTTACTTGCGCTTACTCTTACAATTGAAGTAGTTTATCATTCTTTCAAAATTCATTATTTTCGATTAGGCAGAAAAAGTAAAGCTGTAGTATTAGGTTTAAATGACAGTACCAGGGACCGAGCTTTGCTCGGATTAAACGAAAACAATCGGCTGATTCAGATGTTTTAGTTAAAATGTTCTACAATTTTAACATGAGCACTTATAACAATAACATTAACATTGTTTGAGCATGGTATCAACGACTTTATACAGCCGTGCCTTCAGTTTTTTTCTGTTCTAGCAAAAAGGAGTTGATTCGGTCTCGTTCAACACTGATTAACATATCGACGACGTACTGTTGCAATAAACTGCCACAGAAGAGAAGCGCCGTTGAAGTTGGTCGTTATATTTTCTGTCGCTTCATTTGGCCGGTGGTGCGAGAACCAAATTGACTTTCGGTGACTGAATTTCTTTAGTGTCACCCGGCGGCTCGAACTTTTTCTTCTTATATGACTTTGCGCACCACCATGAAAGCTTGTCAGATTAGTTACTCTCCCCCTGGATTCCCTCAAGTAACTCTATCAGTTCTAGGTTCATGTCGGCGTTAGCAGAGATTCGTTTGTGGACGGCATCGGTAGGGCCGAGAAAAATAATCTGCCCGTTGCATGGTCGTTCGTACTCTCCTTGTGCACCTTATGTAGGCTGAGCGGACATTTTCATTCGATGATAGATCTGGCTGCGGCGGTGAAACAGTCGATGCCTCTGGTGTTCGATACAAACGCGAAGATGGCATCGAGCTTTCGTATGCCAGCTGCAAAGTACAGGGCATTTTTTTAAAAATGCAACCCATTTTTAAGATTGAATAATGCACATATGAATGTGTAATGAGTATTGCTTTATTGATCTTTACATTTTATACAACCTATTATTTAATTTTGATAAAATTTAGTTTACATTATGTGCTCAAACAGGCCGCTATTGGCATTTGTATAAAGTTATGCACTCTCCATCAAATTCCCGAATACGTGTTGCGACGTACCTCTTTAAATTTCTTGCATTAAATTTGTTATGATGTTTTGAGGTGCTGATTATCTTGTGAATTGTTTTCGTAGGATAATTACTACTACTTTACTTGTCTGTGGCAAGTTTCATTCAGATTGGACTACTTTTACGCGAGTTATCGTGCTTAAAGACACACACATTAGAAACGCAACCCAAAACTTAATTTTATCGGTGAAGGATTATTTCCCCCCAAGATCCCGGATTTTACCCCACTATATTATTTTCTTTGGGGATACATAAAAAGTAAGACCTACGAAAACAATTCACAGGATATTCAGCACCTCAAAACAAACATAACAAATTTAACGCAAGAAATTCAATGAGGCACCTTGCAACACGTGTTCGGGAATTTGATGGAGGGAACATAACTTTATACAAATTCCAATGGCGGACTGTTTGAGCACATAATGTAAACTAAATATGATCAAACTTAAATAATAGGTTGTATAAAATGTAAAGATCAATAAAACAATACTCATTTCATATTTATACATGCGTTATTCAATCTTAAAAATGGGTTGCGTTTAAAAAAAAACACCCTGTATTTTAGAAAGTCTATGTTATCGAGTGAACAGCAGCGCGAGTTCTTTTGGGAAAATTGACGGCTTGTATTCGTATTTCCCGTGTAGACACCAATCATTTTTATTCTTGAAATAACCCTTAAAAACATTTAATACTAATCCGTACAAAATCAAACCAAACTATATACAGAATAAATATTCCTTGAAACAATTAATTCAAAATAACCTTTAAACAATTTAAAATTAGTTATTTACAAATCAAATTAGTTTACTTACCTGCATATAAATAAAAACAACCTGAATCTGTTGTTTTGGTTGAAATCAACAACAAAAAATGCCCATGACGATGGGCACTTTGAAAGGCTGTAGGACGCAAACCGGATTTTTCCCAGATTTGAGACCAGTTCCAGGGTCTCTCAACCGTGAAACCGTAAAAACCGTGAATAAGCTGTGAATTTGGCAAACCATGAAAAATCCTGGAAAGAGCCGTGAATTTTGTCATCAGACCTTTAAAATCAGCCAATTTTAAAATAGCTAATATATTTATTAAATTATAGAGAAATATTTGTATAAATTTATTATAGACATTAAAATGATTCACAGTCCCAAGACAAAGACAGCAATTAATTGTGTACTTTAAGAAGTAGATTGTATGTACAGGGCTAGACAGACAATAAGGCCTGCTAAACTGAGATTCCACTGTGGCTGGGGAAGGAGGGGTGGAGACTGGGGAGGTAATGGCGGAAGGCGATCGGTTGCCTTGGGGGTCAATCCAAATGAAGTCAACCAATGGGTGTTGCTGACATATTTTAATTTATTTTTGTTTGCTTATTTTTTGTTACTATACTGTGTGTCCCAAAAGTCCCGGAACGGTTTAATATCTTTTAAAGTAAGCCAGATATCAAAACAATATTTTGCATACCTTTTGGTACTAAAAAAACTACTTTTTGATGTATGTGTCATTTCTGCCCCTGCCCCCAATATTGGATTTTGGGGGGGGGGGTAGCCCCAAAATTTTAAATGTAAACCCCCATCTTGCGACTGGCTTATTTTAAAGGGCTTGTTAAAAGAAACACAATGCCGCAAACCGGAGGTCGATATCATGCTCCAGTCCAAAATGGCAGCCATTCAAAAATTAAAAAATGCTGTCCGTTAATTAAAATTGAGTATTTTCTGTGTTCGGCATTTCACATTTAAATCGAATAAGAACCACCAGAAAACATTTAATTACTTAAAAGATACAAAAATAATAATTTCTTGTTGTCATCATCAAGGCTCAACCCTCCAAAATGGTTTTGGGGGGCTGGGGGTTTGTCCAACCAATTCCAATATCAACTCACATCGTATGACCACTCATTTTAATTTGCTTTGTAAAAGAATAAGCCAAAGCTTGTTTTAATTAAATTTCAAAAAAGTTACCTTACTTGTTATAAATAAATTAATTTTGATAGGGTCAAAATTATTTAACTAACATACTAATAGATATCCGCCTTAATGCTACCTTCGGCTCAGAGGCATCGCCAAAGCCGCAGAGCCAAAAAAAAATGGCTCTAAAAACAGCCATTTTTTCAAATTACCTGCGGAGGGTCGTCTATGCGTTACTTTTTAGAAAAACCCCCATACATGAAGTACAAATATTTGCCACAAAAATAACTATTTTTTAAAATTTCATTATAATAAGCTTTTGCTTGTTTTTTACTCATTCAGCATATTAAAACGAGTGGTCATACGATGTGAGCTGATATTAGAATTGGTTGGAAAACCCCCACCCCCCAAAAACAATTTTGGAGGGTTGTGCCTTGATGATGACAACAAGAAATTATAATATTTGTATCTTTTAAGTAGTTAAATGTGTTCTGGTGGTTCTTATTCGATTTAAATGTGAATTGCCGAACACAAAAAATACTCAATTTTAATCGACGGACAGCATTTTTTAATTTTTGAATGGCTGCCATTTTGGACTGGAGCATGATATCGACCTCCGGTTTGCGGCATTGTGTTTCTTTTAACAAGCCCTTTAAAGAAAGCAGTCACACGATGAGGGTTTACATTTAAAATATTGGGGCTACCCCCCCAAAATCCAATTTTGGGGGCAGGGGCAGAAATGACACATACATCAAAAAGTAGTTTTTTTTAGTACCAAAAGGTATGCAAAATATTGTATTGATATCTGGCTTACTTTAAAAGATATTAAACCATTACGGGACTTTTGGGACACACAGTATATATCTCAGAGCACAAAACTATTTTTTATACAATTTTTTCATCAACGCTTTGGCTGCTAGGGAACATTTTGAGTAACTAGACAGTTAATTTATCGTTTTTGCAAGGGTTAGCGATAAGTTTAATAACTTCCTTATTTATTAAGATATCAAATTAAAATAAAGACCATCTTATTCTAAATTAAAGCATCTTTAATTGATATTATCAGCAAAAAATTTTTGTCTTTTAAGAAAATTACTAAAATTTGCTTGAAAAATCGGGTTTCAGATAGAATAAATTGCCAACTTAATGCATTTATTTTCTATGGAAGGGATGAAAACACAGCATTAACACTTTATCCCCACAAACATGCAATATATGCTTACACTCTGGAAAAATTTGAGATCTGTCACATTCATCCTTGAAGTTTTATGACCCTTCAAATATTGATAATCAAGCAAAGTAGCTGTTTTTCGGAGCGCTTTGGCTGCTAGCGAACATTTTGAGTAACTAGACAGTCAATTTATCGTTTTTGCAAGGGTTAGCGATAAGTTTAATAACTTCTTTATTTATTAAGATATCAAATTAAAATAAAGACCATCTTATTCTAAATTGAAGCATCTTTAATTGATGTTATTAGCTAAAAATTTTTATCTTTTAAGGAAATTACATAAAATTTGCTTGAAAAATCGGGTTTCAGTTAGAATAAATTGCCAACTTAATGCATTTATTTCTATGGAAGGGATGAAAACACAGCATTAACACTTTATCCCCACTAACATGCAATATATGCTTACACTCTGGAAAAATTTGAGATCTGTCACATTCATCCTTGAAGTTTTATGACCCTTCAAATATTGATAATCAAGCAAAGTAGCTGTTTTTCGGAGCGCTATATCTCAAAAAGGGCTGAATGAAAAAATCTGAAATTTTCTAAAAAAAATCCTTTAAATAGTAAGTAATTAACCTATAAAATTTCATCATTGTGTTTTGAGCAGAAGTATTTTTATTTATTTTTTACTTAATAGAACATATTCATACTATACAGTGTGTAAAAAACGTCCGTTCCCCCCGCTTTAATATTTTTTTGTTGTTAAGACAAACAATTAACCTTTGGGGAATGATACTAACTCAACCCTAATTATTTTTTGACGTTACCAAAAATTTTGAGTGTCCCCCAAAAATGGGGGATTTTGGGGGCAACTCAAAATTTTCAAATGCAAACCCCCTTTGAGTGACCCGTCATTTTAAAGAGCTTTCAAAATGCAGGTGAATGGTGAAAGTTGGAGGTCTCTAACGTGTTTCTATCCAAATTGACAGCTTGTCAAAGTTTTGAGTACAACACATCCTTGAAACCTGGCGTCAAGGACGTTTGGAGTTTTAATTCACCTTTGGTTACTTAAAAATGAAACGACCCTGAGAAAAATGTCATTAAATGAAAAAGTAGTCTCTTTTGGTGATATTTAAAATTTTAGGTGTCCCCCAAAATTGGAGGATTTTGGGGGCAACTCAAAATTAAAACTCCAAACGTCCTTGACGCCAGGTTTCAAGGATGTGTTGTACTCGAACACACACAAAACACAGGGGGGGGGGTTCAGGTGTTGTACTCGAAACTTTGACAAGCTGTCAATTTGGATAGAAGCACGTTAGAGACCTCCAACTTTCACCATTCACCTACATTTTGAAAGCTCTTTAAAATGACGGGTCACTCAAAGGGGGTTTGCATTTGAAAATTTGAGCTGCCCCCAAAATCCCCCATTTTTGGGGACACTCAAATTTTTGGTAACGTCAAAAAATAATTAGGGTTGAGTTAGTATCATTCCCTAAGGGTTCATTGTTTGTCTTAACAAACAAAAATATTAAAGAGGGGGGAACGGACTTTTTTTACACACTGTATAGTATGAAAATGTTCTATTAAGTAAAAAATAAATAAAAATACTTCTGCTCAAAACACAATGATGAAATTTTATAGGTTAATTACTTACTGTTAAAGGGTTTTTTTAGAAAATTTCAGATTTTTTCATTCAGCCCTTTTTGAGATGCAGCTCTCCGAAAAACGGCTACTTTGCTTGATTATCAATATTTGAAGGCTCATGAAACTTAAAGGATGAATGTGACAGATCTCAAATTTTTCCAGAGTGTAAGCATCTATTGCATGTTTGTGGGGAAAAAGAATTAAAACTATGTTTTTATCCCTTCCATAGAAAATAAATGCATAAAGTCGGCAATTTATTCTAATTGATACCCGATTTTTCAATCAAATTCTAGGTGATTTCCTTAAAAGATACAATATTTTTGCTAATAACATCAATTAAAGATGCTTTAATTTAGAATAAGATGGTCCTTATTCCAAGTTGATATCTTAATAAATAAAGAAGTTATTAAACTTATCTTTAACCCTTGCAAACACAATAAATTGACTGTCTTGTTAATCAAAATGGCCGCTAGCAACCAAGGCGTTGATGATAAAATTTTATAAAAATAGTTTTGGGCTCTGAGATATATATAGTAACAGAAAATAAGCAAATAAAAATAAAATAAAATATGTCACCAACAAATTTTTTTATTATTGGTTGATTTCATATGGATTGACCCTTGGAGGGGTGATGGAGGGATGGAAAGGTGAAGAGAGAGAAGACTAAATAGCTGAAGACGCACACTCATTGGTTAGTATGTAAACGCACACTCAACTGCTAGTATGTAAAAAAATACGCTGAATAATTTTGGTCCAGTGACATTTTACCGTAACTCTCGCCCTTGAGCACTTTTCAGGCACTTACGTCTTCAAGACCATTGTGGGATAGAAATAAGGAACGCCCCCATAGCAATTAATCAATTTATGTGTCGAAATGTATGTTTTTGCACTTTTCCAGTCGAATGGGCTCATTTTTAGACTTAAAATATGTATAGTTGAGCCCCTATACGCAAAAAGTCGGAAAAAGTAGATATTCTTTTTTTGGTTAATTTTAATGCCAGATAACACAGTACCATCTAAAAATATGTAAAAAAATACGCTGAATAATTTTGGTCCAGTGATATTTTACCGTAACTCTCGCCTTTGAGCACTTTTCAGGCACTTACGTGTTCAAGACCGTTGTGGGATGGAAATAAGGAACGCCCCCATAGCAATTAATCAATTTATGTGTCGAAATGTATGTTTTCGCACTTTTCCAGTCGAATGGGCTCATTTTTAGACTTAAAATATGTATAGTTGAGCCCCTATATGCAAAAAGTCGGAAAAAGTAAAGATATTCTTTTTTTGGTTAATTTTAATGCCAGATAACACCGTACCATCTCAAAATCTATACCTATAAAAGGCAAAGCCCTCACTCACTCACTCACTCACTCACTCACTCACTCACTCACTGACTCATCACTAATTCTCCAACCTCCCAATAACCCAGAAGGCTGAAATTTGGTACACTGTTTCTTGATGCATTAAATAGGAAAACTAAGTAGTTTTCATCTTGATCTGACCCTCGGACTCCGCCACAGACCCTCTCAAAGATCCCATGTTATCCTTATGGCAGAATTTAAATTGATGATATGTTTATATCTAAACAGATGTGAAAAAGCAAGACATTTAGTAAATGTCAAACCAGCGGTCAGGAACAGAACATAAAATAAATCACTGACTAGAGATACTTACTTCCCTATAACAGCTGTTATTGAAAGAGCTAATTTAAAACATTTATTTTATCTACATCATTAGAAAAAATACTTTGCCTTTTTATTTTAGCGGATTTCATTGATGGAATTACATTAAGTCAAGGCAATTTCTACGTTTTACATACATATACTTTCATGAAACAGAAAACTGCTTTAGGATTCTCTAAGTGTGCAAGGTTTGCTGCGATGGAGATATTTTTATTCCTGCTTAAGGGCCACTATATACCATGCATGCGAGCAGATTCAACAATATTGGGCATAAGCCATCCCAGGGTAGTGGCACCCTGGAGGCCTTTATCGGCGGGGCGCTGAATCTGCTCACATGTATAGTACAGGGAGGCCAAATAGAAATACCTCCTGTGGGGGGGGCAGCAATAGAATAACTCTAGTCGCAACAGACCTGTGGACTTTGAGGATTCCTGAAAAAATCTTTCTGGTTGATGAAAGTCCGTCTTCTTTATATTTGTCCAATACCACTGACCTATCACTGCACAGCCCAAACTACTTGACTTAGTACCCATGCACATAGTCTGGGAACCCATGTACATGGTCTGGAGGGCCACTATATCCTAAATCCAGTCCTTTGCATGGACGATCTTAAGGGCATAAGCATCCGCTAAGAACGTTTTTTTTAAATTCAAAGTTTTAAGGGGTTTTGGCGGGGTCGAAGTTTATAAATTTTCCTACGCAAGTGGAATGGATGATATTTTGTTTAATTTTCAATGTTCATTCAACAAGCAGGTGGTTCAGCTTCACATATGGATACGATTTTACAGCTGATTTATAATTTGGTTACTTTCATAATGGTTTTATGGCTGTTTTGTTGATTTTTTAGGTGATATGTACTACATAAAAGTTAAATTTAGTTTAGTTAGTTAAATTAAAGCCATCATTAGTTATTGTACCTTATCTGTCTAATCATAAACTCAGTATGCTATGTGGCTCATCTTCATTTATGCAGCGGGAGTTACAGTTTTTATCGTGAGCAAAGCCACGGGCAACTGCTAGTATGTAAAAAAATACGCTGAATAATTTTGGTCCAGTGACATTTTACCGTAACTCTCGCCCTTGAGCACTTTTCAGGCACTTACGTCTTCAAGACCATTGTGGGATAGAAATAAGGAACGCCCCCATAGCAATTAATCAATTTATGTGTCGAAATGTATGTTATCGCACTCTTACAGTCGAATGGGCTAATTTTTAGACTTAAAATATGTATAGTTTAGCCCCTATATGCAAAAAGTCGGAAAAAGTAAAGATATTCTTTTTTTTAGTTAATTTTAATGCCAGATAACACAGTACCACCTCAAAATATGTAAAAAAATACGCTGAATAATTTTGGTCCAGTGACATTTTACCGTAACTCTCGCCCTTGTGCACTTATCAAGCACTTATATAGCCTAAGGCCGCCGTGGGTTAGAAACAATGAACGCCCCATAGCAATTAATCAATTTACGTGTCAAATTATATAAATAAACTTGTTTTTACATCACTTTTGCATTGGCATTTTGTTATATGGTCCGATCAGAACAATCACATTTTTATATAGTTGTTATTCATTGTTGTTATATTTTGTTATATAACTAAACAAAATTTAGACTTATAATTAATAATTTTGTTTCTGAAAATTAATAGTTTTTACACTGTTCAGTGTTTACTCTTAATTTGATATTAATGTTTGACGTGTTTGTTTATCATAGGTTAGGTTTGAAGAATTGAGAAATATATTGTGGTTTAGGCAAAAAATGCGTTATGATTAAAAATTGCGCATTTTGTGAGTAGTATGATGTATGAAGTATCGCATGTAACACGACTGGTAAATTTTACCATAACTCTCGCTCCTGAGCACTTTTCAGGCACTTACGTGTTCAAGACCGTTGTGGGATGGAAATAAGGAACCCCCCATAGCAATTAATCAATTTTACCGTACTCGCGTGAAAATCCTGCACTCGCCGCTGGCTCGCGCGGGAACTATCATACTCGCTCGGTAAAACAGTACTTACTACGCTGGTTAGTGACGGAAAATACTATTTTACTACTAAGGTGAGAATCTCTCTAGTACCACTGAAAGACCTGCGCCTACCACCAGTGGTTCGCGTACCACCAGTTGGGAAACCCTGGCCTAAGTGGTATTGTACTAATGTATTGTAGAAAGCCGCAATGTGTCATTGTTATTATAAACATTTCATTTACGGCTGAAAAGGCCACAACCAAAATGTCCAAATTCATAGATGTCATCTACTTATAACGTCCACTAAATATCACACCCAATTCTGTTATGTCCATTACAATTCATGTCCATATGGCTAAGAGACAACATGGATAGTCCAATTTTCATGATATTTGGGAGATGTATAGGAGCTAAATAGATAGGAACTGAGAAATATGTCCTATATCGTACGAGGCTGTATCCAGAAGAGATCCCTGCATGAAGAGAATCCTGTACACTAAATCTATGTAATATTATTTGTTTATGTACTTATTAAATTATTACATAATTTTACACACACTTCAGAAATGTCTTATTTAATTTACTGTGCTTTATTTATGTGATAACATTATGGATATTACAATAATGCTTAGACATAAATACTAGTGGACGAAAGAAAAGTGGACAAAAATTATTGGCCACATGTGCAGTGGACCTGAAAAATGGACACTCTGTCTGTGGACATAAAAACAAAGGACCTAATAGCAGTGTATCAAGCATTTTAAATAATCCTCATAAAATTATATTGTTTAGAATAGAATAGAATAGAATAGTATTGATTTTCTCATCACAGTATTTTACAATCATTTTACAGCATATAATATTTCAGTCGATCAGTTCTCTTTTGTTTTCCATAACACTGCACAGAAAAAAGAAATATCTTAACTTGTCAGGCTGACTCAGGTTATATTATAACTCAAACTAAACTAAAATTAAAGAAAACAATAAGAGAAATAAACAGAATATTAAAACATAACAGAGAAAATAAATAAGGCCTCTGAAGGCAAAGCCTGTGTAGAGGTTCCGTAACTTAAACTTCATATATAATCTGATAGCGAACAGATAAAACAAATGACTTTACTTCTAAAACAAAACAAAATGTCTCTTCTGATTTAATAATGCAAATAAGGGTGAACATGATTTAAGGTAATATAACATATATTGTCTCCATTTAATACTATTAGTACAATACTCACTCAAAATGGATTGTAAAATTATTTATGGCAGGAGCAAATTTATTTTTAATATTTATATTTATTTTCCTGTTAAAGTTTTTGCAAAAAGGATAAATTTTACTTTAATCTACAATTATTTTCTTTTCAATTTATTTGTACCTTAAAAAATCCATATTAAGAAATACATTGTTTACAGAATCAAGACAATTGTATTTTCACTGCCTTATGTTCAGTAAAAATATAAAATTCAAAACAATATCGGAAGAAACTCGAACAAGGTACCTTTAGACTTTGACGGATTCGATCATCTTACATAATCGATGATTTACGATGTCTCACAACAATTGTTACATGCATACCTAAACACCTATGTTTCGAACTCGTATTCTTTAAAAAGGTTTGCAGGAAAGGTAGCCATGAAAAACCCGAGTGAATTTGATATCATAGATATCGAGGTACTTTGCCGAACACGGAATTTTTAGTGTCATAAATAATTACGTACTTCAATACAATTTTACAATCGACTAAACAATTCTAACTAATGAAAAATCAAAAAATCTACACGCTGGTATTCTATCCTCCGAAAAATATACTCGTATCAATTGTTTGACCCCAGAAAAAAACATTGTTCAATAGAGTTGGGAAAGTATCAAAACAGGAAAGCAAAGATAAGTTCGACGAAAGAATATTACCTACCATTTGCTTGCGGGAGGGGAAGTATTATGAGATAATTAGTGAATACCTGTGGTGTATATAGGATTCATTTTCGTTGGGGGGGGGGGGGTCACATCCAAAAATGGGACTATATTTTAAGTCATTAAGAAGGGTAAACTTAACCGGGGAGTTTGGGGGTTATGGAATACCCCCAACACAAAGGGTTGTACGAAAATTGCGCCCAGTGAAAATAGCGCCCACTGAGGAATGTGCGAAAATCGCGCCCGGTCAAGAAATTGTCTAACCCTCGAGAAATAACTAAAGGTAAAAAAAATTATAATTATGCTTTTAAGCTGATTTTAAACACGCCTAAAAGTCGAAAGATTCTTTTGTCATTTAGCCAGTCCAAAACCTGCATAAAGTGTGATGGGAATCAGTTAATTTGTTTAAGTTCTACATAAAAAATATAACGGTGATTTTAAGCTGATAATAAACACGCCTAAATGTCGGAAGATTACTTTTACCATTTCGCCAGTTCAGAGCCTAAATAAAGTGTGATGGAAATCAGTTTGTTCGTTTAATTTATAAATAAATTGAATATCCCGTTACATCGAAGATAAGCACATTAAAAAAATGCTAATTGAAAAACCAATAATTTGCGTAGGGTTTTTATATTTTTAAATTTGAATCAGTGGAACTTTTTGAACATTTTAAAGTAGACATATTTGTGGCGGCTTGTCTTGCCTCTTGTAAATTTCATCGACCGTTAAAGGAATCCCGCTTTAGCCAAAACTCCAGGTAGAGACTGGTGGGCACGATTTACACTTGGACGCTTCATGAAGTGTCCAAGTTACCTTCATGAAGTAAAACTTCATGATGGCTAAGATGAACAAATTGTGGTACCGTATACGGAAGTCATTGTCCCCATGGGCGAGGCTACAGTAGCGCGGGACATGGCTGCATTGTCTCACGTCTAAAGGATGGACAAAAGGCGGGAAGGTTGTATCCTCAAATGATAAGATTGTTTGCAGAAAAACATTGCCTTGGTTTATAGTAATCAGGAATTAAAATTTATTTCGAGAGTATAAAAGTTTTATATTCTTATCAAGAATTGAAATTTTGATCGAGAATATAAAATTTATTTTTGAACAAATAATGCCAAAACGGGACAAATGGGTGTTCCGAGAAAGTTCGTCGGGAGAACAGGAACACATCATGACACACTTTAACACTTTAGAACACGTTCCTAAGTCCCGTGTTCCTAAGTTGTGTAGGTAAGTTACACAAGTGCTAGAGAAAGGGGTTTCCAAGAGCCATAGTGATTGAAAAACTCAGTTGGCAACACCGCCGTGAGGTAGACTTACTGACGGATTTTTAAATTCGTGTAGACTTATTGCCAAATGATTTTAAATACTATATATGCAGCAAAAACTAAAAAGTTGTCCATAACTCTACGTAGACTTACTGCCGTCTTTTTTATCAAACGTAGACTTACTGACTTATATTCCACTATATATATATGTCTGTAAGCACGATAGCACTCGCAAAAATAGTCCAATCGGAATGAAATTTGGCACAGGCGTGTAAAGTAGTAATTATTCGGACGAGTTTGTGAACCAGCCCGAACGGACCACCGGAAGAGGGGTAAAGGGGAATAAACCCCCCAAAAATGGGTTGTTTTAAAATATTTTACTTATAAAAATAATACCCCCGTTGCAGCAGACCTGCATACTCAGCGAATTTCAAATGTCAAAAAAATACTTCCATCCAATGTAGTGAGATAATGACATGTTTTCGTAATCTCCATAAGAATAACATGGGAAATGAGTATGCAGGTTTGCTGCTACAGGCATGTTAAAACTAGATGGTTTAATTTAAATATTTAGTAGATCTTATCTAGAAGAAGCCATATACCAAGTTTTGTCAAGATATGTTCAGAAATAATGAAGATATGGATTTTTTTTATTGCCCATAAGGATAACATGGTGAATGAGTATGCAGGTTTGCCGCCACAAAAATGGAAACTGGAGTGATTTTAGACTAAAATACGTTAAATCTCATCTAGATGAAGCCACAAACCAAGTTTTATTAAGATATGTTGAGAAATAAGCGAGATATAGAATTTTACTTATTCTCCATAAGGTTTACATTGGGACAACGTACTGTGTTTACCACTTTCAGTATCTTGGTAACCAATGGGCATAGAGCAATGGTTGAAAATATCAAATTGTTTGTTTTTTTGAGCTGAATTCAATGGTGCTAACCAAAATTGGATTATTTTTATTTTTCTATGTGAAAACCCCAAAAAACCCATTTTTGGAGGGGTTTATCCCCCTTTACCCCCCCTTCCAATGGTCCGATCTGGCTGGTTTTCGAACTCATCCGAATAATTACTACTTTACACCCCTGTGCCAAATTTCATTCCGATCGGACCATTTTTGCGATCGCTATCGTGCTTACAGACACATATATATATATATATATAGATAGATATATATATATAGATATATATATATACAAATTTGAACGAATGGTGTTTTTTGCTTCTGGGGCCCCAAAACAAAAAGTTATCATGGTCTCGGGCTTAGGTCTTACCACGAGACCTACGGTAATAGCTTCTTCCCTTTAGGGGAAATTCGCTAAAATTTATCGAATTTTGGCTAGCACCATTGAATTCAGCTCGAAAAAACAAACAACTTAGTATCTTGAACCATTGCTCTATGACCATTGGTTATCGAGATATCGAAAGTGGTAAACACAGTAGTTTACGTTGTCCCAAAGTTAACCTTATGGGAAAAAAGTAAAATTCTATATCTTGCTTATTTCTCAACATATCTTAACAAAACTTGGATTGTGGCTTCATCTAGATGAGATCTAATGTACATTAGTCTAAAATCCCCGATATTTCCATTTTAAGGCAGCAAACCTGCATACTCATTTCCCCTGTTATCCTTATGGGAAAATAAAAAAATCTATATCTTCCTTACTTCTTAACGTATCTTTATTAAACTTTGTATGTGGCTTCATCTAGTTGAAATATACTGGATTATGGCCTAAAATTCCCTATTTTTACATTTTCATGGCTGCAAACTTACATACTCATACTCCATGTTAACCTTATGGGTAGTAAAAAAAGTTGTGTAGTTTGCTCATTTCTCAAAATATCCTGATGAGAACTGGCTTGGGGCTTCATACAGTTAATATCTACTTGATTATGGCTTAAAATTCCCAAATCATCAAATTACCGAGGCAGCAAACCTGCATACTCTCTCCCCTAATGTTAACCTTATGAGAGGTAAATAAAATCTGATAGCTTTCTTATTCCCCAACATATCTTGTAAACATGTTATGTGGCTTCATATAGTTTAGATATAGGCCTATTGGATTGTAGCCTATGATACCTCATTTTCAAGTTTCTGAGGCAGCAAACCTGCATTTTTCCATACTAATCTTATGGAGGATAATTTATTTTTGAATAGCAATTGTGGGCATTTGGCGAGTTTCAGGATGAGGGAACAGGGCTTAAATTAAATGTCAGGGAATCAGGAAAAGTACTGTAATTTCTTTAAGTTTGCTAGAAAACAAAAAATAACATAAAATAACTGCCATTTAAGTAGCATTGGGATATAACGTCTGCTTTGTTTACATTAAAACATGTGAGCTGATTTTTATTCAAAGCCATATGCTGGATACAGACACGTGGCTTATTTAAAGGCCAGATAACTAAATATGTCAAATAAATGTACTATAACTAATACAGATTTTTACTGATTATGTTTATGAAATTGCTTACACAAACTTAAACAGCTGGTCATTTCCCCATATGATTAAATTGGAAAAGCCAGCTGTTTTGAAGTTTTGATCATTGCATTTTCGTGCCAAGAATATCCGATTATTTTTTTATGGCCTTTTGCTCCTAAAAGCCACTAGTAGGAGAGTATTTTTGCACGCTTCCTTTTGAACGTATATTGATTTTACTTGATGCGAAACTCCATTAAAATTATTTATCTATGCAGTTGAAATTCGCTGAGTATGAAGGACTGCTGCAACAGGGGTATTTGTATAATTGTGTCGAACAGTTATGCTTAAACTAACGTACTTGCACATTATCGGAGGGTTTACTGTTATATTAAGAAAAACCTGGCTATGACGAGGATTATTGTTAGTACAGTACATGTCACAAAACACGTCACAAGTTTTTCCATGATTACTTTCTGTCTAAAGCCCACTGCATTTATGATAGGCGTATTGATGAGAACTTCAAATTATTCCCGTAAGATTTTGGCAAAAACAGTCTATCTTTATTTTGTTTTACTTTACTCTATCATTAAATCTTGTATTTTAATCGAGTAAATATTTGTTTACCTTATGTTGATACATTTTTTCTTAATTCCATTCTATTAGTTTTATGTTTGGAATTAAAAAACATGCATGGAATTTTACAAACATGATACAAGTTTCAATAAAAGTTTTTGGTTTCTATGATGATACATATTTTATTAATGTTTACTATCGATTTACTTACTATAGCACCATTGACAGTAAATAAATGTAAAATCAATGGTATTAATACACTTACGTAAAAAAGAATATATAATTTCCAATTTTTCGGAATAGAATTAACTTTAATTTTCAAATAAAGAAAAATAATTTTATTTTTCAGCAGCCATCTATGTGTATTGCATGTTTTATTTTTGCTGTAATTAATTGCAAGGACACATTGATAACTGATCAATGTGTCCTTAGTCCTAAATTTAATTTTATCTGCTTAAACTGCATTATGATAAAAACCAAGCTAAATAAAAGGGCCAGTGGGAGATCAGCAATGTCTCACGTCCCATTGATAACAGCAGTCATACGTAACAGCTGTTGATAAACCGAGCTCCTACTCACCTCCTTCCCTTTCCCCTTCTGTCATATGTTTGTTTTTGCTATCTCCTTCCCCCAGTATTTGTGAGGTGCAGCGTAAAAGTCAAGGGCACCCGCCGCGGGCGCTTTACCGCGGGCCATTCCACACCAAATACCATGTCCGCGCGAGAGTTTGGTGATGGGAGGGATGGAATAAGGTGAAAAGCGCATGCGTGTGGGCTACCACTGCGGCAATTGTAAAAAATCGCTCAACACGGCAGTAATTTTTAAAGTTGATCTATCTTTCTACAGGTTCCTTGACCGATGATAATTCGATTGATTAATCGTGATATACGAAAAAATTCTTAACGAATTAATATTAAGATAGTAATTAAAACGCGACATTTTGTTCACTAATGCATGAACATTTAGCCTACATTATACAGTTTTATAAAGTTTATAATGTGCTCAAACATCAAAGTAAGGTTTTATATTTAGAATAAAAACTAGACGATCAGTTATGCCAATGTAAGAAGTTTTTATCCTTTTTGTCATCCTGTTATTCTCGTGTAAAGAAAGTATCGTGGGCGTGGGAAAGTAAAAAGTTTAGTTTCTCTTACTGATAAGAGGTAGAGGAAGTGGAGAACGGAGATGAAGATGTCCTCGGATAGGGTGCTGGATGTTGTGCTGGACACGGGTGTCCTCGTATGCAGAAGGCATGTCCTCGTATGCACTTTATAAGTTCAAAGTACTCGGATGAAAAACACAACTTTTTTTGATTTAAGTTAAATTTCAAGTGTGTATGATATGAACTCTGTTTCTAAATTATGTCTGGAAATATCCTCGTGTCCGTTCATTTGTAAAAATCATATTTAATAGGTGTCCTCGGATCCCCGCGAGGAGTTAAAGTCCTCGAATAGGGTGCCAGCTAGAATATGTGTGTGTGTGAGTGTGTGCGTGTGCGTGTGTGTGTGTGTGCGCGCGTGCGTGTGTGCGTGCGTGCGTGCGTGTGTTTCAGTTTCATTTCTGTCATATGAAATATATTTTCAAACCACAGTAAATGTCAAGCTATTTTTAATTTCATTTGAAAAACTCTATTTTCTGTTTAGCTCCTCATTATTTACTATCCTTACTTTATTCTTCAACAATGTAACTTAAATAATATTTTTAGCTTCAAAACCTGTTGTTACTGTCTTTTTTTCTATTTTTCATGTCCTTTTTGTATTGCTTGCTGATTATGAACTCGTCCCTCACGCACAGGCATTCCCTATGTGAGGGACATTCCAGAATGTAATGAATTCTTGTTTATGTTTTGTAATATGGGGTTTTCATAGAATAAAGTAATTTTGAATTTGAATTTGATTTGGACCTGCTATTCTGTGGCTTCCACAACATCCTTATAGGTAACCTGCTATTCTGTGGCTTCCACAACATCCTTACATGTATCCTGCTAGTCTCTGGCTTCCATATAGCCACAGATACATAATTAAATCCATATTTAATCATGGATTGAAAAAAGGCAAACTAAACTGACCGAATACAGTTTTCAGGCACACAACACAAGACACGCTTGAGTAAGAAAATTACCCTACTCTGCCTCCTTGAAAAAAAATTTAATGTGGGAATTCCATGTCAGTTCATTAGTGGAAAAATTACAAGAAATTTAACAGTGGTGCAAGATTTTATTGATGGCTCATTTAGTGGGTTTTGTCTTAAGGTGATATCCATACAGGTAACCGCTGCCAGTTAAGTAGTCCTGTAAACATATCAGAAAATAAATAGGTCGCCGTGCAAAAGGTCGGGTAGTTGTGAATTTTGGATGTGTTGTTTGTGTTGGGCTAATAACATGAAATCAAAATTTTCGACCTCTTAGTACCCCGGTCCACCACAAGGCCAATAAATGTCATAAATTGATTGAAGTCTGCTCCTTCTAATTTTGTTTTATTAGACGATGGGAAAAGTAGCCTATCTTTAAATAGTGGCCTCCAAACAATACCAAAGTATACTTAGGTTCATATTTGGATTTGAGGAGGTTACATTCATATTCCAAGAGGTAAAGCAACTTAAATATATCATCAGCCCACATGGCGCTGGCCGCAGCGAACGTGTAGAAAATTCAGCTCAGAATAGCTTCCCTATTTTAAAATGAGAAGCTATCTGTCATTAATTAATGTGAGTAAATAAGACCAGTGTAAATGGACTTTTTTAATTTCATGTCTCAAACAGTAACTGAAGTCAGTTGTAATATGTGATTATAGTAAATTGAACCATTCGCTAAATCAGATCTATGTTGTGCTAGTTGCGAACCCCATAAGTTTTTTCTTACTTGTCAATTAGAAAAATAAGTCTAATAGACAGTCTTGATTCTTTTTTCTTTTGTGTAATGTCTATAGCTGTGTTTATATTTTGCTTATTTATGTTGTTCTATAAGGTGAACAGTTGGCCTTCAGAAAATCTCTGGAAATAGCCATAAAATTTGAAAAACAGAAAAATGAACTAAAATTTACCATGAAGCGTTTACCATTATTTTGACAAAACCTCTCTCACTTTTTCACTAACTGTTGCATTGCTGTTGGCCTAATTACCTCCAGTGAGGAGAAAAAAATCCTCTTTTTCTCGATTTACTTCTCCCGTGGAAATGTTATTGATTGGTATCAAGTCACTGAATCCTCTTGAGCATTGACTTCTGCCTCAATAATCATTTATAACTTCTTTTAATTTTTTATGAGATAGGCAAATGTTCAAATCTCTAAATCATTATTTAATCAAATGAGTTTAGAGTCAACTAATTGTAATGGTTTTTTCCAGAAATTTATCGAATCGTGTCGCAAAAGCAGATCAGAGACCCACCAGAAGGAGAAATAATCAAACCCACCAACGTGGAACCTATTGAAGTCAAACCTACTGTCAACACAGACAGTGTTCGCAAACAGTGCTGTCAGTGAGCCTAAGGTAACTAAAACCGAATCTTGTAGAGGAGGGCCACCACTATTTAAAATTGTATGGCTTGCTTATTTCTCAACATATCTTGATAAAACTGATTATGGCTTCATCTAGCTTAGATGTACTGGATTTTAGCATAAAATCCACCACTTTCCTATTTCTGATGTAGCAAACCTGCATACTCAATTCCCATGTTATTCTAATGGAGAATGTTTGTGCATGCTTCATCCACTATTTAAATATCAAAAAAATCAGTTTAGGTTAGCTTACCTTAACCTAAGGTCTGTGGTGGGTGAGTTCTGGCTACTGCTGGTAGTAGCGACACGAGAAAAGATAACTGCTGATAAGACAACACTCGACAACTGAACCTGACTTTTAATACACACAATTAGGATATTTCCCATTCATCTACGACACTTTCAATGCTAGGAACTCATTTGGAAGCAATTTGAAATATTAAATAGTGGCAGCCCTCTTCTTATAAAGATCACTAAAACCTTGTAAAACCAGTTTTATTTTCTATTTAGGTTGTTTTTCGTCCCCAAAGGCCTGGGGCCTATGTTGTAAGAGGGATTTGTTGTAAAAGAATTTGTAGCAATAAATACCAGACAGGAGAAAAAAATCCTCTTGTTCTTAATTTAAGACACTGAATCCTTGCCGTGGAAGCTGGCAACATTGTTGTCTCGGAGAAACAGGTGTCCGTCAAAGTGAGAGTCTTCGACTTGTCCATGGAGATATAAGGTTGTAGACGGCTCGACAAGTTTTCTATGGATCCAAGAGGGATCTGAAGTTGGCGGTCCTCGACTCATCCGAGGAAGAGGTGCAGAGGTTCTAAGGCTCGGCCGTCTTCAAGCTGGCGGATTACCTAAGCTGGCGGACTGTGGTTTTATGGTGCTTTAAGTAAGTGTCTGGGCTACGGGCACCATCGTAGCGAGTGCACAGGGGTGAATCATTCAACTCCACTACAAGTGCAAAAACGGTAGTCGGTTGCTTTTAAAGTCATAACTCCAAAATCTCTGAAAATGTTTTTGGAATAGTGCTCTTTCAGAGATATGCTTTCGAAGTAGTGCTTTTTCAGAGAATGCTTTTATAACAATGTGTTTACGTTATAACCTTTCCGAATCGTTTGTTTTTATAATGTTTAACCAATTTTCAAAGGCATAATTCCGAAAGTCACAACTGCCGAAAGGCACTACTATGAAAGTCACTGTTCCAAAAGCATATTTCCATAAAGGCACATCTCGGAAAATGTTAACTGCCAGTTCTCTGAGGACAGTGTCTTTGGGGAGTTTTACCATTTTCTAATTTGTTTTACCAGAGCGTAAAATCTTTAAAGTGTACACGTAGGTTACTGTGATAAACCATAGCTGCCTGGAGACTCTTATGATTCAGCGCTAGTGGTAAGAACCACTATGTCGATACCTTTTGAAATAAATAAACAAAATAAATGCTTTTATAATAATTTGATCCTAAATAAATTCAAACAGAAATGATTTTTCAGTTTTTATGGACTCTGAAAACCCCTCTCATGAGGAATCCAGTTATTCCTTTGGATATTAATTAATGCTTAAGGACGCAGCGAAGAATTTAAAATTGTTCGTTCACCAAGATTATAAACCCAGCGTAGCAATGACCTAGACTAGATTTAATTGTACCTGTACTTGTGATGTTAACAGTATGTCGATTATTGCAGTTACGAGGAGCCACCCGCAGAGAGTGGAAGGGGGTCGCCAGGAGCTTCTCCCAAGTCGTGGCCTAAGTCTCAATAGCCTTCTGGCCTCGGGACTCTATTAATGTACACGTATGTGCGACTAAGGAACTATCAGTTTTATCAGCAAAAGCATCATTCATCCCTCGTTCAGTCGGCTAATATTTCAAATCGGTTCCTGGTGTTTTGTTCATAAGTGCCGTTTCATTCTGTGAGGAAGTGTCATTCACTTGAACTGCATGTTGTTTTGGTGTCTTCGAGTAAGTTTATCTTCGTTAAATACTTGTAGCATTGTTATAAAGAATTGTTACCTATATTATTTAATCGATTTACATAATATTTTTGCATATTATTGTTTTACATATCTCCTAGAAATTTATATTATCGAATAATTTGCCTGTTATTTTTAAAGCATAATACTATATTATTTGAAATATAAACGGTACTTACTATTGAATTTATTATAATCCTCATCACTTAGCAGCAATAACACTGTATTGGGGATTGACAAGGTCGAAATAACTTTTTTATGATGCTTTTGTGTCATCTGATTATTTTAACAGTTCCCGTACGATTGACCTAGAATCAAATCGCTTGTCGCATTTCTACATAATGTATGTATAGAAGTTAATTTTGTATTTAAGAAACTATGGTACTATGGTTCTGCTAACGATGCCCCCACTTCATTTTCTTATCGAGTGATTATTTATCTATTTATACATGTTTATTATCTTAAACATAGGCTTTAATGGAACGTGTTAATATATTTTTGTGTTAGTCGGGATCGAGACAGTTGTTTTTTACGAGATCGCTGTTATTTACGCCGACATGTGCGCTCGCCGCCTGTGGTTTTGTTACATTCCTGTAAGCCCCAGAAATCGATTCTCACTCTAGAGCTTACAAAGTGTGTTTTGGTTATCTCGATGTGTAGATTTCACCTGCCTCCACGTTGATTCAAACATGCCATAAATCAATATTTTACATTACACTAAATAAATATGTTAATTATAATAGGACTAAGATGTTATTGTAAAATATGAATAATAAAAAATTAAATTAAACTGAGCTTTTGTTTGGTAGTATTTTGTCTGTACTTCCCATTTTAGTGTATAGTGCTATGTGCAGTGTGCTTTTCCCCACCTACTGTATTTAGTCACCTACATGAAGGTCTGCTGCAACAGGGGTATTGTTATATTTTAGGGGTGGGCGAGTAGTGGATTTTGAAATCGAGTCGAGTATTAAGCCAAAAACTCGAGTATCGAGTCGAGTCGAGGTTTGTGAAAAGTAATGAAATTTTCATTTTTTCAACTAAAATCTTTTTTTAATTTTACTTGTTTTTATATTTTTCTTGGAACAATAAAACTGATATTCCCCTACACCCCCTACATTTCATAAACCCTACTTTTAAATGAATAAGTTTACTATGCTAAATCACTCAAAATAACAAATCACTTAATGTAACAAGATCACAAAATAAATGTTTGTAGAATATGCATAGTTGTAAAATTCAAGCAGTAATAAGATCTAATTACTAGCCTATTATTTTAACAATCAAAAACAGGTTTATATTTTTCCTAATAATACAATTTTCGGCCCTAATTAAAACCTTAGCCAAGAAATTGTGGAAGGAAAAATTAGAAACATCAGGGAGGAGAGCTATTTGTTATTTGCCAGTTATTTGTTTACTTCTCTAAACCCAACCCCACCCCTTTGCCTGACTGCTGATGTATTGTTTTTTTGACATCCAATCACTTGAGCACGAGTGACACAGCTGCGACCAGATAAGAATAAGATATCCCCCCAGAGCAAAAATTACAAAACCTTAACTAATTGTTTTATGAAGTCCACAATTTTCATCTTATTTTTACAAATCAAATGAGACAGAAATGAAGGCAGAGTATCATTCAAAAGATAAAATATAATTACAAATTTGAAGTTGTTAAGTGTAGGTTAGAGCTAAATATAGCTGTAAGTTTTCAATTTCTGAATTCTGAGACATCTCTAGAATCTGGTATTTCTATATAACTGTCAAAATCCATTCTTCTATGAGTTAAAGAAATATTTTCGAGGTTACTGTTATGAAAAACCCGTGGACGGCAGCGAAAAACGATAGCGCATATCTATCGGTCGCGGATAAACAGCAGATGTAGCTTTTCAAAACTCGCGATCTGCCGCGAAATACGATAGCGCGTATTTGCCGATCGCCTGAAAATCGGCAAATGTAGCGTTGCTAAAGTCACGGTCGGCCGAGAAATACAAGCAAGCGTATTTGCCGATCGCCGAAAATCGGCAAATGTAGCCTTGCAAAAGTCGCGGTCAGCCGCGAAAAACGATCGCATGTATTTGCCGATGGTAAAGAAACGAAATGCAACTTTGCGAAACTAGCGATCGGCCGTAAAAAACAGTCGCACGTATTTGCCGGCCACAAATGAACAGAAAGTGCTGCTTATTGTGAAACTAGCGAGGAGCCGCGATAAACAATCTGCTGATTGCGGATAAACGGCATATGTAGCTTTGTGTAACTCGCGATCGGCTGTAAAATTTGATCGCACAAACATTAATCAAATGTAAATTCGGCCGCCGTGTAAACGGCGGGAGTAACTAACTACTCGACTCGACTGAGTCGAGTACTTGGAACTACTCGACTCGACCTCGAGTAGTAGCAACTACTCGAGTAATTACTCGACTGTCGAGTACTCGCCCACCCCTATTATATTTCTATTTTGAACAGTTTATTGTGATGTCGTCATGTTTCTCTTGTTTATAAACTGATTCAGGACTGATTTACTTCGTTTATTAACTATTTCTATGTTAACCCATTCGCCTACTTTGATGAAGATTAGTCTCGTTTTCGGACGCGCGCGTGCTGTTAGTGAGGGCTTGGCTTAGTAGTTCACTGGTTTGCCACCAGGTCGGTTGCTCAAGCGGTTCATTGACTCGCCGCTATGGTCCGCTAGAGCCTTAAGAGTCAAATGAGCATTGGTCTGGCGGTACTGCGCGGTCGTGTGGTCTAAAGCGTTGACTGATGAGTCAATGTTGAAGACATGCGCCATGGCGCGGGTTCTATTCCCGCACCATGAGCAATCCCTATTAGGCTTGCAAATGTGTGGTAAAGTTGGTGGGAGGGCCCACCTAAAATAAATGGTGACCGGCTTGGGTGGAAGTTGACTGCATTTATAGGTTTAATAGGGATTGCAGTGGACACCTGTTTAGCTTCTTTTTACCCTTGTATAGAGGAGGAGGACACTTTTTTTTATTTGCTATTAATTCATTCAGCATATTGTCAATACATATGGACAATCAAAAAGGTAATAACCAAAATATTAGACCAAATACAGACAAAATAAACATATTACAATTAAATAATTGAGAAAGATAAATGGTAGGTCAAAGGGTTAATATAACTGTAAGCTGAATGTGGTTCACTTGATGTGCCACAAACCAAACACTATGTTAGACTGTTAGACTTTGAATGAAAAGCCAGTTGTCAAATCCATAATTGCCCGCTAGGCAAGTCTCCCTAGAGATATCGTGCAGCTTACGGAAGGGAGGGATTATCAGGATGGGAAAGGTATGATATGGTCAGTCAGTCTCACCCCTAGGACCCTATTTTTGAAACAGGTTAGTTGGCGAGTGAGTGAGCCACTCATCCCTCAAGTTATTTGTTTCTAATTATAAAATGAAATCACAGATAAAAATAATAAATAATGAATTCAGCCCCATAATATCTGTGTATATCATTTGAATTGGCATTTAATCTTAAAAATTAATAATTTTAATATATATGGTGCTTTTTTTAACACAACCCATTTTTAAGATTGAATAATGCACATAAATATGAAATGAGTGTTGTTTTATGGATCTTTACATTTTATGCAACCTATTATTTAAGTTTATATCATTTTAGTGAAGTAGGGCTCTAGGCCTGAGTTGTAAGAAATCAGGGTAGGACAGGGGAATCAGCAGGCTTACCTGGTGGTTAAAGCAGCTGAAGAGTACACAAAAAAACAAAATACATAATCCAAATTAATTTTCAAAGCCACTGGCTCCTTCTTCTAATCGTAGGGAGCTCATTGTTCAATAGGAAGGAAGAAGAAGAACAGTTTCCTCCTTCAAGAATCCAAAGAGCACTAAATTGTCTATGATTGTCTATATTACACTATATTCACTATATATGTCGTAGCCACTTGGTGTAATTGGGCACTTCATGAAGTGCCCAACGCAGCCCGGGCACGTCATGAAGTGCCCAACGCGCCTGGGCACATAGTAACTCGATTATTTCAATCAAAATTACAGCATCTCCCCAACGATACTGGACTCTTCATGAAGTGCTCAACGCTCATTGGACACATGCTGTAAATATTGAGGCATGTTGGTTAGTCGATTTTAAATCTTTGCTATAGTAAATCCTAAATGTTTACATTAAATCCCAATGCCTGTGTTGTTAAAGTAGCTGATGTTACAGTTTGCTATGAAACCTTTTAATATTTTTAAAGTATAAACATTCTAACATTTTTTTAATTGCATAAGCATATTTAAAATATAATTAGTCTACATTATATTCGGATGGTAAATGTTTTGCTGTATCAGTTGAGTTCTGACTAAAATAAACAATTAACAATAACGTATTTATTTTTCACAATAAAATAGTAACCACTTAATCTATGATAAAACATAAACACTATATTCGGTTAAAAGCTTAATACAAATATGGTGGTTTTCAAATATTTATAAAATTAAACAATAGAATAAAATTATTGGTAGTGCGCTATAAAAAAATAATGATAGTTAACAATCGAACCGCTAGAATTTTCATGTAAGCGCTTACTTTTGAATAATGTTTCAACATTCATAGGTTATCCCTTTAGACAAATTATTCATATGAATTTCCAAATATATTTGACTTAATAGTATAAACTTAGGTTTTTAAGCTAAAGCTACTAATGTCAGTAGGAATATAATAAAAGATTTAAAGCATATTTTTGAAAATGTGTTAACCTCTTGAAGTCCACGCCTGCACATATGCGGGATGACCCCCAGCCCGCCACTGGTCCACGCCCGCCTATAGGCGGGATCAGACATCGTTTGGTTTCAGCGGTCCTTGCCTTCACAGACTAACATAATTTTGGTCACAAGTTATATGTTTTTTCATCAGAAAACAAGCTTTCTAATGGTATATTTGGTTTTGTTATTTTCCCAGGTGGGAACACTGGGAAACAAAATGAATTGTACATTTAGTTGCGTCGTCAGCTGTTGCTCAGTTTGTAAACAAAACAAAATGGGTTCGTGTGACCAGCGTTTTCTTCGCAATTGTGAAATAGCGGAATTTTAAAAATAATGATAAATTTAGTGACGAATCTGAGTGTAGTGAAAGTGATCATGAGTGTAAAGTGCTATTTTCACCGATAGACAATCTCCAAAAATCTCCAAAATAACCCGGACCGGGCATGTATATGGTAGTAAAAATACCCGGACTTTAAGAGTTTAAGGAAACAGGACACTCCTTTTACATATTTCAATATTCTATAAACAAATTTAGACAATTACAATCAAAAGTCTTGTTATAATGATGTTATGTTAATTCATTCAAACTGACATAAAAGAAGTACTTAAACTTAAATTGTTAATGTTATTAAAATTGTAAAAAGAACAAAGGAAATAGTAAAATTTTATATTAATTAAATGTTTTCAATGTTGATATAAAAAAGAAAGAATTGTTTTATTTTTACAAGACTCATTTGACACTTTCTATAAATTTGTGTTATGTTGGTATACTTTATTTATTTTAAGTTTTATTAAGGGTGACTAAGTAAGTAGTTAATCAATTAAACAGGGTGTCCACAGAGCGGGAATTTCGGGAAAATCGGGAATCATACGGGAATTATATTTCACCGGGAAATATGCGTGAAATATACGTGAATTTTGTCTGAAATACGGGAACTTTGCTATTGACGCTATTGTGTAAAGCGATGGACGAACGATTTTTTCGGCCAAGATTTTCGTCTATCTACAAAGTGTAGTCGTGAGATTATTTACGAACCAAAATAAAAGAATTGTACTTTCAGTCTTATTCTGCCAGCAGGATATTCCGGGAAATAGTTTTTGTTCTAGATGGTCTTGCGACGGGTGGAAGATAAGAAAGCAACAAAAAGTGGTCACGTGTGGATGCGTATTATTTGGCTATAAGACCGGAAACGATGAGACCGTCTCATGTCGTTGACTTATTTACTTCCTTAGGACGAATGTCAATAAATGCGTGAGACTAAACTGAAGAACGTAACTGTGAAATAATTTATTGGTAACGCCGAACGATTACCATTATACATCATGATATTCTATTTCGCCCTGAAGATTTTTAATTGTGTTTGAAATAATTTTGGAGCAGTCCTATACCGTACCTCGCATTTTGTTTTCTTTACTTTTTTCTGTAATAAATTGTTTTCAACTGCTGAGACTTACACATTTCCAACCCATTTTTTTATCCTGAATTTTGTAGATAGCAAATTTCGCAGAAGTGAAGAAAGTATGAAATTAAGTGTTTTGATCGAACAATATTATCATTATCTTTGGCAATTCAAAATAAATTAATATAGAACCGATGAAAGTAAAACTATGCCAATTATTTAAAAGATAAAGCAGTAAGTTTTATTAGCAAAAAACCAAAGGTAGATCACAGTGTGATCACAATCACACTTTGAAATAGAGGATTCAGATCAGATCTATAATTTTCAGGGACGGGTAGGTATACGACTTTCTCGTAATTACTCGACTGTAGGGATGTGTCGAAACTCAAAACCGAATCTCGATTCTCAAATCCACAATATATTTAGAAAGGATTCGGATTCGAGAATCGAATCCTTCGAAACTGCCGAAATTGTCCACGTAGTAAAATAACAGAAATCACGCTCGTGTGTCGATCAATAACGTGAAGGTCACAAGCCTACTATCACCGGTCGTCTAGCTTAACGAGTGACAAAAATAAATATCAGTCGCCGGATAACAACAATATTTCAACTGATTAGGAAGGGATGTTGACAGGTTTCAATAAAAAACTATTTTTCGGGATTCGGAAAAACAGTAAACGGCTATATTTAGCTCTCACTGCACTCGCACTTATACAACTTATCTTATTTTTAATCACCGTTTATCACGGGAATGGAGTATCGCTCAGTTTTCATTGTTGCCTCATTTGATTTGTAAAAATTAGAAGAAAAATATGACACGTCATTGGTTCTCATACGACGTAGTTAATGTTATGAAATTTTTGTATTTGAGGTTTTATCAGCGGTTATTAGGCCTATCTCTTTCTTATCTAATCACTACAGGTCGTGTCGCTCGGCGGACAATGCAACGGGATGGGCAGGGGGGTGGTGGCCTTGAAAAGTAAACAAACATTGCTTTCTCACCACTTGCCTTTCTTTTGTCAACATTTCCTTGGCTAAGCTTTTGATAACTATTATTTTAAGAGGGAAATAAAACACAATTAAATCTTATAGTTGTTTAAATTTTGCAAATAAGTATAATTTTTTTTATCTTAAAATACATTTAAAGAATCTTTATTTGACTAACTGGGAATTAAAACTGAGTTAATACTAATAATTGAGGATTGAAACAAAACAAACTTTTAAGACATAAAGGTCTTTAAACCTTTAGTTTATAGTTTATTTAGGTATGGCAATTTTTTGAATGAATCTCATAAGGAAAATAATGAAACCTTTTGTTTACTAATTATTATCTTGGTGGGCCATTTGTAAAGTTAAAAAAATAACTTAATTTAAATGAGGTTTTTGTTTTATCAGATTATTTATTGATTTATTTATCTCCCTCTTATCTGATCACGGCCTGCGAAAATATACCATACAATAGAATTCACCTGTTTGGCAGGGTGTGTGGAGGGGTTTTAAAAGTGAACAAACAATCTCTCTCCCACGACTGGGTCTTTGCGTAATGTATAGTTTTCATTTCTAACTTCAACATTTTCTTGACCAAGTTTAGTTAACAATTATTTTTAGAAGGAAAATAAATCTTTAGTTAATGAGAATAATTTCAATATTGCAAATTGTTATCACACTTTTTGACGATAATCAAAATCAAAAATTAGGTCACAAATGTTAGGTTAAAATGTAGGCTCACATTTTCCCCCCCTACAACTTTACTTAACTTTACTAAAACTTAACTACTAAATCTATAGCTGGGATGGGACTTAATGTTAAAAAACTTATATTTTCATACTTACTTGTTTTTTAAAGTGTATGTAGTGTAAGTAATGTACATTTTGATGCACTCCATACAAATGTAAATTTATTTCATGGATTGAAAATTACTACTACTACTATTACTATTGGATTATTATTACTTTGTGGACTTAAGTTTACAACAAAATAAAGCTTATTCGTTTATTTCCTATTGTAACAATTATCTTATGATTTGACTAGTGGAAATAAAAAATGCTAACATTTTAAAATTGAATCAATATTTTTTCTTGAACTTTAAAGGAAACCTTTAATGAAAACCCAACTATTCGCCCACCTTATTAGAATTATTAATTTTGAACTATCGAATTTATAGGCGTCTCATTCATACGATAATTTTGGACCGGCAATTTTGGCATTGGTTGGTGAGCCCTGAGCCTGTTGTTTTTATCTGGACATCCGCCCCGTCGTCTTGTCATCTGCCTTGCACGACTGGCATGACAACTCGCAAAAATGAGTAAAATACACTATGATCAGCTAAATTAGATGTTTAATGATAGACCAGCGAATTTAATTTTCAGAAGATGATTGAACTGCAAATGGATGTTTAATACAACTTTGCTTATCAGATACGACATTTGAGAAATCAGTTTAAAACTGGATGCGATGAGTCAAATAATAAAGAATTGGTTTTGTTTTCTTTCTGGTTTCCGAAGTTTTGTTTTACTTCCTTCCGTCCTTCGTTCCTCCTCTCCTTCCTTTCTTCTTCACGCGGATTGCATAATGTACAGTGCGCATGGCAGGTTGTCATGGAAACCACGTGATGTCGTTGCGTCGGACCAATTAGAGACTATTTCTGCATTGTGAATCGTGAATGGGAACATTGGGAACGGACAGAGATGTGAAGCAAGACATTCTGATAGTTCGGCGCGTGCGTAGTTTCTCCTAGTCAAGTTTTCGATCGATGGATAGATATTCATTATTTTGTTGCGTCTTCGCTTAGTTCATGAAAACAGGTATGCCTAAATGGAATTCGAATGCGAGAAGCAAATAAAAATCCGTTTGGTGTAATACAACGTACTGGACGTTTCTCAATGTAGCCTATTTGAACTGCATTTTACAATGAAAAGTCGGTTTGTCACAAAAACTAACTTTTTAGGACAATTTCACTTCAGGTAAGTTTATATCCATTATACGGCGGTTTCACCCTCTGCCGTGAGATTACAATATAAACGGCAGATTCGTCGTTCTCTGTGCACAGGTTTTCGCCTTATGAACTCATTAGCTAATTGGTGCCTTATTGGTTCCGTTTTCGGGTTTTCCGTGACTCAAGTAAAATCACGTAAACTATTACCTAGCGTGAAATACGTGATTTCGGTGTGAAAAATATGGGAAATATACAGGAATTTTTATAGCTTGATTTTGTGGACACCCTGATTAAAACATGAAAAAATAGATTAATGTTAATGTTTACGTGTTATGTTACATATAAATGTGTTAGGTAAAATGTTTCATGTATTTTTTTATCAAAGCATAAAATTTAAATTGACTGAACTGCCTAGTTCATGTTTTCTGACTTATTTTGGCTACACATCACTATTAATATTATTATTTAAACAATAACAATTTTAAAACAGTTTGTTGTTCCAATAATAATAATAATAATAATAATATTAACAATTATGTGCAGCCAAAATAACTCAGAAAACATAGAAAAAACGATGATAAAAAAATCAGGCAAGAATTGTCTGGTTTAGTGGTAGAAAATCTTATTCTTAATTTTCTACAAATTTTTTTTTAAATGCTCCCATTTTGTATTATTAAATATACATCGGATTTTTTTTATATTATTTTATTACATCAGGTACTACCAACAGCAACGTAAACAACAGTTTTACGTGTTTACATCAAGTGTCCAGCTTCTGAGCTAGACACATAGTGTAAAAAGACACATAGTGTAAAAGAAATAATTACAGCATGTGCCCAACAAACAATGGGCACTTCATGAAGTGCCCAGTTTTGTTGGTCACATACTGTAATTTTTAATGAAACCGTTCAATTTCACTATGTGCCCAGACGAGCCGGGCACTTCATGAAGTGCCTGGTTAGCGCTGGACATTTCATGAAGTGCCCAATTACAGCATGTGGCTACGACATATACATACAATCATACAGAGCCTGCTGATAGAATGGGAGGGGAAAGTTATCTGAGGTTGAGGTTTGGGGGTTCCCTGGATTTTGTCACCCACTGATGGGCCAGCTCCCATTATCTGAGTTCAGAGGAATCACAGGTAGGGGGAGGGCTTCAAGAATTTTGGTGGTATAACAGCTGTTGAAGTCTCTGTTGTTGTGGCTGGCAGCATGTTGTACTACAGGTTTGTCTTTACATAAAAAGTGGTTTAAAGACAAACCAGTAGTACAACATGCTGCACAACAACCTGCACTTACAACAACCTGTAGTACAACAAAATAAGTTCAAAGACAAACCTGTCATGCTGCCAGCCACAACAACAAAGACTTCAACAGCTGTTATAAAAAATCGTTCAGAGTGATTTTTATATTCAAAAGGAAGGCTTAGCAATGGGTTCCCTCCTCTCCAGCATTTTTGCAGAAATATTCTTGAACCATATAGAAAATAAGCATTTATTTACTTAAGCTAATCGTTACAGAGAGAAAATATTATTATATTATAGATATGTGGATGACACCATTCTTTTCTTCAACGGTAATGCCAGTCAGCTTTCATTACTGAACAACTACTTATGTAACATGCATAAGAATATTAAGTTCACTTTAGAAGAGGAAAAGAACAATTCATTGAACTTTCTTGACCTTACAATAAGCAAGCTGAATGACCACTTCTCATTTAAGGTGGTGCAGTCGAAAATTTTTATGATACGTTTTCTTCTATTTTTATGTTACTCATGATAAGAAAGTTCCGAGGAATTAAAACAAATTTTTTTGGATGTAACATTTGTGAGCTACAGATGTCAAAAGTGTAATAATGGGGCGAAAATTCCCATCTTTCTTGCATCATTCACGAAGACACGGTTTAACCTACAGAGCCTATATTTGGGAATTATTTATGATTAATGAATGTCTTAAACCTAACATCAAGGAAATTAAAAAATAAATAAAACATTTTTCAATGTTGTTGGAAAATAATTTTTCCTTCCGTTTTCATAAGTGTCAAATCATTTAAAATTATGTCATTTTGTAGGCCAAATGATTCCGTACTATATCCCAAAAAATAAAATTTTTATAATTTAAACTTTCTCCAGGAATGTTGCACAAACAAACTGAACTTAACACCTGCATAATTTGGTTAGGCAACCCGCATTCAACAAAAGAATGCTACCATAACATTCTTATGACACATCACAATCACATGCACTGACAAAAAGTTCAGAGAAATAAAGTAAAAAAATCATTAGAATGTCATGCTGCCTGGCGGAATAGTTTGTCCCTAACGGCGCCCGCACAACCTTAAGATGTACAGGAAACCAACCTGTACAGATCGAACCATTCATTCAGATTCGCACCATCCACATTCACAGAAAATAGCCGCTTATAACAGTTTTGTCCATAGATTACTTACAGTACCGATGAATGACATTGATTACAACGAAGAAGTGAACATAATTAAATACATTGCATTTGCAAATGGGTACCATAGTAGCTTGATTTACAGGTTAATTTTTAAGCATAGAAATAAAACTAATCCTAAACCATCCAACCAGAAAACCTACATTTCAGCAGATTAGGGTTCATCACTAAGCCATACATTTAAAAACATAATGAACAAGAATAATATTACTGTGTTGTTTAAAACAACAAACAAACTGGGATCTTTACTGAAAGAACAATCAAAAACACAAACCTCTGTATATGTCAAATCTGGTGTTTACAAACTAAACTGTAGTAACTGTTCAAATTACTACATTGGACAGACTTCACGTTCATTTAAAAAAATATTTAAAGAACATGTACACAGAAAAACTACTTTTTCTCAAATTTCTAATTTTGCCGAACATTTAATATCCCAGAGCCACTCCTATACAGGCATAAATAGTAATATGATTTTACATTTATCACAGGACCGACTAAACATAAGCACACTAGAGGAGTTTGAGATATATAAAGCTGTAAAAACCGACAGCCTAAATGTTTTGAACGATAAGCTTTCATTTCAATCAAATTTTATTTATAATATGGCTATCAAGATAATGGAGGAGGGAGGGAATGATTAAATGAACTGCGAGCCACCAGGTGATAGGAAACAGCAGTGACGTCACTTTGACCTTGAGACCCAGTGCCCGCAGTCTGAAGACAAACTTACTTCCGCCTGGTCACGTCGCTCCTGTCCGTGAACTCGTTGTTTTTAATTTTTTTTTAAATATTTTTCGTATCGTAACAATGTGTCCCCATGTTCGTGTGTGATTGTGAAATTGTGAAGAAACCATGACGACCTTCAATTGAAGTAAATGAAGACACCTTGTATGGCCCGATGATGGTTCATCAGAACCGAAACTAGTCACCACCACGGCAACTTATTTGAATTACGTTGAAGCAGGTATTTAAACCACTATTAGTATTCTACAGTACAGTGGAACCTCTTTTAACCGTCACCCTTGGGACCGGGACTGCGACGGTTAAGAGAATAGACGGATAACAGAAATATCATTATAAATCTGTACAGTAAATAGATTTCAAAGCTTTTGGAAGAAAATAAACCATGTACAAGTGCATAGTACATATTTATATTTAAATTACATACCTACAGGAGTAATGTAGAACTGCTATACTGTATGTTGTATAGGTACTTGCATCAATTACGGTACATTGAAAGTTCAGTAGCAGTGACGGATAACAGAGAGTGACGGTTAAAAGAGTGACGGTTAAAAGAGGTTCTACTGTAATCCGGAGGCTAAACAACTGAAAATGAAGAAAAGAACTGTTTGGGGTGGAGGGGTCCAGGACCTTCACCCGTAATAAATTGGATAGTAACTTTTGAAACATGATTTATGGGGTGTTTTAAAACGCCTTAAAACGGTTCCCTACATATGACAGTTTTAATTTTTCTGCAACACTAGCGGCAACCTATCATAGCACTTGAATCATAGAGGGAAGAGGAAAATTGCATTCATGATAATGGATATTCTCAACAGATGTCTCATTAAAAGGAAATAGAAGATTAATAACCATTTCACAATAACTGAAACTAACATGAGCAATTTGATTGATAGATACCTCTCTGACAAGAATGTGGCATTTGCTCACAGCATTTCAGCTTACTTCAACTCTCCTCGACACATGACTGCGGGCGTTGCCGTGATGTTCCGGGAAAGGGAAAAGTGTGGAAAACCTAGTCCAGATTATGTAGCCAGTCACTTAACCTTTCAATGTCCACCTGGAAGAGCTGCAGTCTACTCACTTGTAACAAAACCTCAGTTTTTCATAAAACCGTATGTAGAAGAGTACAATATGGCCTTCAAACAGCTCACCGATGACTTAAAGAAGAAAGGCTTTAAACACCTGGTCTGTCCACCCAACGGAACTGTTTGAGACAAAATTAAAATTGAACATTTTGTAAACAACATTTATGATTTTCAATAAAGACAGGGGCTTTGGTGGAAATAGTTTCATATTTTCAAAGGTCGAGGAGAGAAATTAGAAGCGGATGGTCTCATGAAGATTTTATTAAACAGCTCCTTACTGAATTCACCATCCGTCTTCAAGCGGTGAAGTGTAGAGCTTTGGCTACGGAAGATCAGACTACCACCTCTACCGCTGATGCCACCAACACCACCTCTGACGTTGCCACTGCTCCAAATGCTGCTGTTACTGCACCCACTGCCGCTACTACCACTGCAGCGGCCGCCACCATGGTAACAATCACAACAGCTACTGCCAACTTACCATCTACACAACATGCCATATGCCGTGCTGTTATCCATTGCGTATGAGAACACCAGAAAACCATCTTCAATCACTCAGTCGACTCCAAACAACAGTTGGAGAAGAGAAAAGCGAGCTTGGAAGGGGAGGTTCCAGAGAGTGCAGTAAATTTAGTGCCAAATAAAAAAGTGAATAAAGTGAAATCCCATTTTTTATTGGAAGCTCCTGTTGTGGTAGATCAAGTGTAGCATTAAGAAAAATGTCATGCAAATCTGTACAAAATTTCCACACACACACAATAAACACACTTCATACCAAACTAAAAACCAATTAACACACATTAACACTAACCTCCTAACGACACAACACAATTTAACACAGCCTGACTCCCGTTTCCACTTTGAACTCACTGGCGATAACACAAATAATGTAAAAACAAAAGAGAGAAATTTTATAAAAATGTTCCATCAAAACATACAGCATTTATCTTCAAGAATTGAGCCCTTACTAATTACCTTGGATGAATTAAGACCTCACACTGTTATATTGACTGAACGTGATATGAAAAATCATGAAATTATTAGGCTTAATATTCAAAACTATGAAATAAATAGCTTTTTTTGCAGAGAAGATATAACTAAAGGTGGAGTTGTAATTTTTAGCCAGAGGGGTTTACACTGGAAGCGGGTGGAAGTACCAAAATATATGTCTGATATTATACTTAGGAAAAAAATTTGAGTTTTGTGTTAGTAGCTATGTTATTGAGTTTAAAATGTTAGTAATAGGAGTATACAGGTCACCAAAATCTGATTGTGAAATTTTTTTAGATAGGTTAAGTATATTGGTTGACCATTTTTTTTAAATTTAAAAATATAGTTCTAGGGGAGGATATAAACATAAATGTCCTAAAAAATTATCACGATCACAAACTCTTAAACAGAACACTAAAAACTCATAATATGAAATATCTTGTGAACTTCCCAACAAGAGTATCTGAGGATTCGCAATCAGCAATCGATAACTATATCATCAAAGATTTTCATGATAGCACATTAATTGTCGAGGGGGGTTCGGATCATGATGGACAATTGTTTCTCATTAAAAATAAAAATTCAAATACTAAAATAGATAAAAAATACCAATAAAAACGTTTGAAACGCAAATTCTCCTCAGAAAACATGGATTTATTTAAAAAAATTTTAGAACATGAAATTTGGGATAGGGTTTACATGGCTACAGTTGATAAAAAATATGATGAATTTTACAGCCCTTTAAAATTTTACTTGGATATTTCTTTTCCTAAAATCATGGTAGGCCTAGCTGATAAAATGTGTAAACAAAATTGGATCACAGAGGATTCGAAAAATTAAAAAAAAAGAATTATTGGAGTTAGCTTTAAAAAATCAAAAGAATAAAAGTAACACTCTGAAGCAAGATTTAAAACAAAAGAACCGGAACTATAAGTCAAAGCTGGCGCAAGCTAAAATGAATTACTTTGAAAATAAGATTAAAAAATCTGATAACGTACAAAAGACTGTTTGGCAGATTATAAACTCAGAAGTTGGGAAAAAGCTGAAAATAAAAATAAAAACATTCAGTTAAAAAAGGACGACTGTATTGTAGATAACCCTAAAACTATAGCCAATATCTTTAATAAATATTTTGTAAATATTTGTAATGACTCTACAGAAAATGAAAATGTTATTAACACTGAGAGTGAGTGTTGTATTAAGCTAGGTTTTAGTTTTAGTTTTGTAGACGCAGGGGAGGTGGAAAAAGTAATTAGCTCTCTAAAAAACAAAAATTCTACCGGTCATGATGAAATTCCTATTAAAGTTATAAAATACGTAAAACAATACTTATCTCAAATTTTAAGCCACTTAATAAATTCATCTTTTGTTCCTGGATTGTTCGCTAACCAGTTGAAAATCTCAAAAATTATACCAATTCACAAAAAAGATGACCCAGAAACTGTGTCAAACTACAGACCGATCTCTCTTCTTCCGGTAATTTCTAAAATTTATGAAAAAATAGTTAACAGTCAGTTTTTAAAATATTTAGAGGAATTTAAACTGCTAAATGTTTACCAGCATGGCTTCAGACCTGGAAAATCTGTGATCACTGCTGCAGTATATTTTATTGAGTCTCTAATTGAGTCGGTGGATAAAGGTGAATTCACAACCGGAATTTTCAGGCTTCAGACCTGGAAAATCTGTGATCACTGCTGCAGTATATTTTATTGAGTCTCTAATTGAGTCGGTGGATAAAGGTGAATTCACAACCGGAATTTTCATGGACCTGTCAAAAGCATTTGACAGTGTCGACCACGATAAATTGATAAACAAATTGCAAATGTTAGGGGTAGCAAAAAAATCAATAAAATGGTTTCAATCATACCTTAATTATCGTTGTCAGTTTGTAGAAATTACAAAAGTAACCCAAGATAATAGAATTTTAAAGTTCTTCTCAGAAACAGAATATATAAAATGTGGTGTCCCTCAGGGATCAATCCTGTGTCCTCTATTGTTTTTATGTTAAATTAATGATGCAGGCGAATCACTATCAAGCTTACCTCAAAATAATCTTTGTTTTTATGCCGATGACACGAAACTTAAGGTATCAGGTGGTACAATCCAAGAAGTTGAGATTTTGAGTTTTGTTGAGCTTGAGAACATTGAGGGTTTCTTGGAGCAACATAAATTAAAGCTTAATGCCCAAAAAACAAACTGCATAGTATTCAGAACACACCAAAATAAACAAATAATTGATCCAATCATAATATAAATGAACAAACAATTGAAAACAAAACTGGTACACAGTTCTTGGGTCTAATCATTGATCAAAATTTAAGCTGGAATGCACATGTGGATAAAGTATTATCAAAATTAAGTTCAGGAATCTATTCGCTTTCTAGAATGTCATTTTGTTTGTAACCAAACAACATTAAAAGATATATATTTTGCTAACTTTCATTCTCACTTAGCTTATGGTTTATGCCTTTATGGTTCAACCACAAAAGCAAATATGGACAGCATACTAAAATTACAGAAAAAGGCAATTAGAAAAATATTGAAATTGGGTTATAATGAAACGGCAAAAGACAAATTCAAAGATTTGGGAATTGTAACTGTTTATGGACAATATATATTGGATACATCTATTATTGCTAAAAGCTATTTAGAAACCTCTGAATTCGAAAACCACCCATATAATACCAGAAATAAAGAATTCATTACTTCAACACAACATAAATTGACGTTTTATGAAAAAAAAATCTTCTTATATGGGACTAAAATTTATGAAGCATTTACCAAATAACATCAAAAATGAAGACAACAATACAAAATTTAAAAAGAAATTAACAAGTTATCTGGTATCTATTTATTCACTTATTGAGGAATTTATTTCCACCCCCCCCCCCCCCATAGTCAATTATGTCTCACCTTTTATTTTCTCTTCTTTAGTTAAGGTTTTATTTAGCTTAAACTGTGACGACATCCGATTTACAAATATGTACTTAATGAATAAATATGTTTTTGACTTTGACTTATGGAACTGCGGCTCCATAAGAGCCCATGTTAAATTTCTGCACTTTTCACCACAAAAGCGATGCAGGGGTAAATGCGGTTTCATTTAGCGTCTCCAGTTCTTAAAATAAAATTTATTTGTGTGTACCATTATAAAGATAATGGTTGTATAATTAGAGTTGTTTAGTGTTTATTGTTTCTCCAAAATCGTTTACGCTCACTCACTTAATAGATACATAGCATTTGAGTTGGTCAACTACAATGAAATGTATCTTCAGAATACTGAACGATTTTGGATTTGCAATAATCATTCTTTAACTCTTTATCTTTGAAATAGTATATTTAATTTAATTTTGAAAACTAAATGCGGTTGTAGTGGGCTAGCCTTCTAGCTTGCCACTTGCCAATTGAGACATCAAGATTCTACCACAGGTGTAACAGTTATTCCCTCCGGTCGATTGATGAGTGTCTGCAGGACGTGAGGCCTTGGCACTTACAATTGCCTTTGTTGGCGTGGTACAAAAACCCCCTCTTTGACACTCAGGGCTCAGTGGTGATGTCTAGGTGCGACCAGTGCGGGTGGCAAGCGCTGTGATGTAAGTTTTAATCAATATACCTCTCACTAACCCAATTGCTAGCGTGGCTTCTTTTCCTTGATATTCCTAAATTCTCAAGAAAGTTCAAGAAAGTTCCTAAATTCTCATTTTGTGCAATTAAATTAAATAATGAATAATGGGTAAATAGAAAATTAGTCCTGACCGGAATTACATTGGTGGCAGCGGTGGGATCTTAGTATGAACTAAGATTCGTATAGTTAAAATGACACTATAAAATACGAACTCATGTCGGGTCAGGACGGGCAGGACGTTTGGCAAGAATTATTACACCTTATAGCTGAGATAGAATTGCAACCATTTTTTGAGATACCCTCTTTGAAGGAATATGTTATTCAGTATTTAAAGGGAGGGGCAGTTGTCCGTTTTTATGACGGTCTTTCAACATCAACATTTTTAGACTTACCTGAAACATTTTGGGAAGAACGGGCTACCGACCTTTTGAATAAAATTCAAGAAAACCCTTCGTCTTATGTTCATGTAACACGACACATAAAATGTCAAGTAGCTATGGATTGGTGGATTAATGGGAAGCCGTAAAAGTAAACCTAATGACCGTGAAGAGGAGGACCTTTATTTGTTAATGGACCGAAGAAGACCCTTCAATACTCCAAGCGGTACGCAATATTCTGGTGATTCAACTAGTAATACCTTTTCAACTGATCTTTTTATGAAGATAAGGACAAGAGTAGCTACTATTACTGCCGTATATGAGAGAGTAACAACAACTCCTACAACACCTACCACACCAAATCGTGCCAATTTACCTTTGCCGCCTTTACCCACCACCTCATCCGCAGTCGATAATAATGGCTACGAAGTTCCTAAAGTAGCTAAGCGATGAGTCAGGGGCAAAATGTTATCTATTATATTCCTGTTACTGAACCAAATGTTATTTTAGACGGGTGTCAAACTTTGTTGAAAAGCTTAATAGAAAAGATCATTGAACAAAGAATTAATGGACATACTAACTATACAAATAATGATACAGGGATAATACGGGTAAGACTTGTAAGTCTATTTTTGGAATTTAACACCTAAGGATGATCATTAAGGAACTATTCTATATATTTATTGGAATAGTGTTTACCATATGTTTGAGTATAGTTATCGTCTGGTACCTAGATTTTGAATTATATATGATTGCTAAGTGCTATATCACACAAAAGCCAGGGGTTAATAAAACTCTATCTAACCTCCTTTACGGTTGATAGTCGACTAATTTATTAATTAACAAGAAATTCCTGTTGGCCGTACACAGTAACAACTACCATGGCTGACGTAGAAGAGTTGAAGAAAGCAGTAGAGAAACTGAAACAACAATTAGTAGCAACTGCAAGCAAGCAGACGCTGCCTAGTCCCCCCGTAAAAGACCTTAGTGCTGCAAAGTTAGTGGATACGTTCAAGGGTGAACCTGTAGGAATATCAGTGCAGGAATTCTTCCAGCAAATCGATGATGCGGGGGAAATCGCAAATTGGAGTGAGGATGACAAAGTCCGAATAGTGGCTTTGAAATCTAAGGGAGCTGCCAGGCGATTTCTGAACAGTAACCCTAAATTAGAACGTAAAAATCTAAAATATTCACTTCTAAAAGGGGAGTTTATCGAGCGATTCAAACAGAAACAGCTACCGCAGTACCATTATACCGCACTGCAAACTGCATCCCAAAAGAAGGATGAGACCCCAGAGATGTTCGCAGACCGCTGCAGAAAATTATGTGAACACACCATTCGACAAGTAAGTGACCCAACGGAGCAAAAGGTTATAGTGGAAGAAGCCGAACATCGCCTCCTTGCGGCTTACATTAATGGACTACAGGGAACGGTAGGACAGCAAGTAAGATACCGGATGCCCACTACAATGACAGAGGCTATCCAAATTGCAAACACAGTCGCTGCTGTCAATCAGCATGCGCAAAACCAGCGTAATGTCTTACAATTGTAGGGGAGAAGGACATACTTCCAGGACATGTACAAAGCCCCGACCTCAAGTATCACAATCAAGACCGAATAATTATGTCACTAGCAGCCGACCCGTAACATGTTACAAATGTAACAAACCAGGGCATATAGCGAGAAATTGCAGGAACCCAAAAGTACACAGTTCGGCACTGAGCACCCGAGTGTCGAACTAATCCAGGCCAGTATCCCTAGTATCACTGCCATCAACAGAGAGTTGACTATAAATTTGTTAATTGGAAAGAAATTATGTAAATTCCTAATTGATACAGGGGCAACCATTAGTGTACTAAAAAAGGGAATTAGTGGAAATAAATTATTTCCATGTAATTTGAGAGCCCAGGGTGTAACCGGTGCAAAATTAGAAATATTTGGCTTACAAAAAGTTAAAGTTCAATTAGGTAATAAGTTAATTGAACACAAATTTGTCATTTGCGATTTACCGCTGAAATATGACGGTATAGATGTAGATTTATTAAGGCGAGTAGGAGCTAAAATTGATGTACCAAATGAAAGGTTGATTTTATCCGAGAACACTGCATTAGTCAATCTGTTTACTACCACTAACCAGGATGCAGGTAGTGAGGGCCCCACTGCTAATTTCCTGACAGAAGACCCGTGGTTGGTGACTAGTGTAGACAATACCGAGCTACCGCCGCGTAGCGAAGTTGTGGTTTATGGGCACCTGAATGTGCCGAAGAGCCGCCTCCTGAATATCAATGACAATGTACTTATTCATGCAAAACAGGTGAGTGACGAGCCAGACGTGTACGTGGCTCGGGCACTGTGTCACCCGATGTATCGGGAAGAGAAATTGCCAATTGTTGTTGTCAAGTTATTGAATTGCACTGACCAAAGTGTGCAGATACACAAAAACAAATTGTTGACAATTGGAGAATATTGTAGTGACATAGTTGAGCTCAACGAGGATTACAGTAATTTAGAGGTAGGCCTACCTAGAGATTGTGAGGATACTGAAAGACGTTCCCACGGATATAGTGTAAATCAAGAGAATTTACATGTTGTTGAGAATCAAGATGATACCTGTAGCAATGAACTCTTAGTAATAAATAGTGAGGTGGAAATTTCTAAATTGTTAAAATCATTAGAAGAAAAACTGCAACACCTAAGTAAAGAAGAGAGAAGCCAATTATAACCCCTATTAAAAGAGTATGTCGATTTGTTTTTGGATGATCCCCTGAATAGAGGATGTTTAATTGATATAAAACACAGAATAGACACCGGAAGTAATTCGCCCATCAAGAAGATACCCTACAGATTGCCTGAAGCTCTCAAACCTTGTACAAAAGGAAATTGATCAGATGTTGAACAAGAAAATTATCCGTCCTTCAACTAGTCCATGGAATAGCCCAATTGTTGTAGTCGGTAAAAAGAGTACTGATGGAACACCAAAATATAGAATTTGTTGTGATTTTAGGGAATTAAACAGTATTACTAAAAGTTATGTCACACCTCTTCCAAACATAAGTGAAACTTTGGAAAAATCAGATCAAAACGCCTATTTCACAAGCTTAGATTTAAGACATGGATTCCACCAAGTGAATATGCACGAAGATGACATCGAGAAGACTGCATTTACTGCTCTAGATCAACGGTATGAATATTTAAAAATGCCATTTGGATTGAAAAATGCACCTTGTATCTTCCAGTCTTTAATGAATATAGTTTTGTCTGGCATGATTGGCATAGAAGCATATGTATACATCGATGACATATTAGTAGTCGGGAAGGATATGCAAGAACACTGTACCCGATTAAGCAATGTCTTTAAACGCTTAAAGTCTGCAAATCTATATCTACAATTGAGCAAGTGTCATTTTGCCAAGAAACAAATTGAATACCTTGGACATATAGTCTCTGCTAATGGAATAACTCCTGTGCCAACCAAAATTCAGGCTGTAAAGGAATTCCCAAGACCACAAACTGGAAAGCAAGTAAAAAGCTTTCTCGGCTTGGCTGGATATTATCGCAAATTTGTAGAAAATTTTGCAGATATTTCTAAACCATTAGTCGAACTGACAAAAAGCAAAGTGCCTTTTATCTGGACAGACAAGCATGAAGAATCATTTAATAAATTAAAAAAGGCACTATCCACTGAACCAGTATTAAAGTATCCTGATTTTAGTCAAAGATTTATTCTAAGTGTTGACGCATCTAATTATGCCATAGGAGCAATATTAAGTCAAAATTTCAATGGAGAAGAGCACCCAATTTGTTACGCATCAAGAGTTCTGACTAAAGCTGAAAGAAATTACACTACCACCGAAAAAGAGCTCTTAAGCCTAGTGTGGGCTGTAAAATATTTTAGGTGTTATCTTTACATGAATAAATTTACCGTCTACACTGACCATGCTGCTTTGAAATGGCTCCTGGGGTTAAAGGACCCATCCAGCCGTTTAATGAGATGGAGCATTAAGCTCTCCGAATATGAATTTGATGTAATTCATAAGCCAGGTCGACACCATGTTAATGCTGACAGTCTTAGCCGAGCTGTAAATTCTGTTTATCTACCAGTGTTAAGCCCAACAGAAATAATAAAGGAACAGAAGACAGACCAATTTTGTAAGAATGTATCTAGGAATATTTCTCAAGGAAATGAAGAAAATTATGGAGAAACGCCAGATGGCTTAATATTCAGAAAGATTGGTATGGAATCAAAAATATTAGTTCCCAGTACATTACGACCTGAGATAATTGCACTGAATCATGTACCGATATTTTCAGGTCATCAAGGCAGTAAACTTACAATGGAATTAATTTCAACTAATTTCTATTGGCCCAATATGCAAAATGATGTCAAAAACTATGTTCAAGCGTGCGAGTCATGTGCAAAGAGAAATGTTGGTTATAATAGGAGAGTACCACTAGCTAACGTCAATAAAGTTAGCAGACCTTTTGAATTAATTAGTCTCGACATAGTCGGACCATTAAATCTGTCTAATTTAGGGAATAAATATATCCTAACATTTATTGATCACCTATCACGATACCCGGATGCTGCTCCGCTACCTGAAATAACAGCTGAAGCAACTGCTAAGGAATTTGTAAATAAGATAATATCTAGATATGGCGTTCCTGAAAAATGTGTAACTGATTGTGGGAGAAACTTTGTATCCGAATTATTTAAAGAAGTATGTAATTTGCTGCAAATAGAAAGCATTAATTGTACTCCCTATCACCCTCAAAGTAATGGCGTAATAGAACGATTCCATCGTACCATTATAAATATTGTTTCACATTATGTGAATAAATATGCAAGTGACTGGGATGAGAGACTACCTCTAGCTCTAATGGCGTATAATAGAACAAAACATTGTTCAACTGGATACAGCCCCTATGAATTACTTTATGGTAGAGAAATGCGAGTACCAGGTTTTCAAGACTTGAACAGATACCTTAAGAAGGAAAATCTAGAAAGTATAAAACAATTAGCCAGAAGACTAAAAGAATCTTGGAAAATCGCTTCCAACAAAACTGGAAAAATGCAACATAAAAATAAAAAATATTATGATAAAACTGCAAGGGATAAAGTATTTAAGAAGGGAGATTTGGTATACATAGCAGATCCAACCTATAAAAGAACTACAAAGAAGAAATTTGCTAAAGCTTTTAAAGGACCATATAAAGTAATTGATGTAAAAAATAAGGTGAATTATCAGATTAAACTGTCAAGTGGGAAAACAGTAGTAGTTCATGCTAATCGACTAAAAAGAGCATATCCACAGATCAAACATCGTTGGACTGCAAGAAAATCAACAAGGAAAGCGCAAGTGGACCAAGAAAGTGAAGTTAGCAGTAGCGACGAGGAAGATGGACAAGTAACGTTACAACGACCATTCCTGAAGAATACTAATCAGCATGCGAGCCCGCCTCGGGCGCAGCGCCAGGAAGCACAACAACAGAGTCATCAAGAATGCGGAGGCCAGCTCGTAGATCGCACGGATACTACGGGACGCTCACTACGACCACGTGCCAGAGTAGATTACAAGATGATGGCCAATCCACCACTCATGGGAAGCTTGTGACTTGACCTACACCAACTACCAACTATCCCTTCCTCTTTGCCTTATCTGGGGGGGTCACGCTATGCATGCGGGGGACGTGGGGGGTAGTTGTGGACTTTGTGATGGACATGGACAATAAATAAGTTGCGCCTGCCATCAAAGATTGTATATAGCCATGTATTATCCATTTGTTATTTTATCACCAATTTATCCAGTTATTGTTTTATTGCACCTGAACTACTAACAATTGAATATTATTATGGAATAAGTATGCACTGTTGATAATTGAAGTTGATGGAAATACAGACATTATGAAGTTTTAGTTAGACGGACACAAGAAAGTTACAGTCGTGTTCGCCATGTTATGTCATTATTTATCATGTCAGTTCAATTCATGAAATACTGAGATAACAGGTGTGTGCATAGACTAATAAATGCACAGCAAGTCGCCATTGTTTGGTTCCTGGTGACTTTACATAAATTATGATGTAACCGTCGGATGACTTCGGAAGAAATCAACTGAGGACAGGGAACTTTGATGTTTGTTAGAACTGTAACTTAATGTGATTTAATTATGTATCTGTGGTTTTGAATTGAATTGATAATTGAATGTCTTAAATAATTTTATTTTATTTATTCCTATGAATATCTATTGAGTTTAAACTGAATTTCTATTTAAATTTTAAATATTATTAATTTGATAAATCTTAAAATTATTTTATTTCCATGAATGTTTTATTTGTTTTTATTGTATTGCCTAGTTGTTCTATTTTTTTTGTGTTTATAGTAATTGTTCATTGACTTTTGTATCTTGTATCATTGTTCTTTGAATCTTTTTGTTTGTAATATTTGTTTATGCGTTTCCAGTATGAGAACAACTGGTCCATCATGTAATATAACTAATCAATCTTTTAATTTATAGCATTGTTCTAATCAACTGTTTAGCATTCATTGTAATCCACTCAGGGAAAGCTGACGCTTAATTTTTTTTATTGTATTGTTTTTTTTTGTATCATGTTCTTGAATGTTTTTTTTATATATTATGTTTAACAAGATGTATTGTAATTGACATTTCATAAATAATGCTATACTAATCTACCTCATCGCAATGATTTTCAGGATATTGTATACTATGATGAGTTTATGTTTCTTTGTGTTCATTCTTTGTAACGATATGTCACCTGCCATTTCCGTGCTGGTCTCTTCATTGTTACTCCTTCTAAAATTATTTTTTTAAATAATTTTCTTTTAAGGAGGGGGTGATGTAGTGGGCTAGCCTTCTAGCTTGCCACTTGCCAATTGAGACATCAAGATTCTACCACAGGTGTAACAGTTATTGCCTCCGGTTTGATACTCAGGGCTCCGGTTTGATACTCAGGGCAGTTTGACACTCAGGGCTCAGTGGTGATGTCTAGGTGCGACCAGTGCGGGTGGCAGGCGCTGTGATGTAAGTTTTAATCAATATACCTCTCACTAACCCAATTGCTAGCGTGGCTTCTTTTCCTTGATATTCCTAAATTCTCAAGAAAGTTCAAGAAAGTTCCTAAATTCTCATTTTGTGCAATTAAATTAAATAATGAATAATGGGTAAATAGAAAATTAGTCCTGACCGGAATTACACGGTAAAGGACACCGCACGTAGAGTGATTTAGGGCATATTTTGGCGTAGGTAGTGAACTTTCTGACACGTTTAAACCTTCTAAAATATCTTTGCTTATAGAAATTGTTGGTTCTAAGGTACAAATAAACATACAAGATAACTGGGTAGGGGAAGAATAGTTATTTATACTTTGTCTCTAAGTCAGTTGTAATGAGCTAGGCCTATCAGTTTGTTATAGTCTGCAGGCTCATCAAACCAAGTAAATTTATTAATGTACAGATGTTAATCGATGTTCAAATGCCTAACACATGTACATGAAAATGCTGGTGACACAATTAGTCACAAGCTTTTCAAGGTCAAGATGAGGCTAGGGAAGTGCTAGGCGGTCAGCATCGACAGACTCTACTGTGTCTTGGTACAGGGGCGCTGGGTGCCAAGAGGCCATGTCAGCCAAGTCTGAAACTTTGGGGCTCAGGCTCTAAGGGGGCCTGGTACTCCAGGGATGTGCCAGATTTTTTTTAATTTGGGTTTTTTTAGGCCTTGAATGATGTATTCACAATAACTTATAAGGAATCAAATTTCACAGTAAAAAAATTAATGTCAATTTTTGATACATTAACATAGTATTTTTTATGTATCAAGTAAATTACTTTGAATTGAAATTTTAGTACATTAAAATACTTATGCTGTTTGGCTTTACTGTATTGTTTGTGCTTGACTGTACTTTATGGTGCAATGTTTCTACGCTATAAGACATAAAGTCTCTCTTCATGAAGTTCAAATTCCTTTCAATAAGTTCTTTTTTGCTAGCTAAAAATACATTGATAAAACCTCTAAATCGACGTGATTGAACTTCCTAGAGATAAATGCACATAAACAAAATAAATATAAATAATAATAAATAAATATAAAAAATAAATAAATAAAAATTAATATTGGTAGGTAGTTTGTTAATGTCGTAAAAACAACTAATAGTGGGCCCGGGAGTGAATAACTGAAAAATTTAAAAAAAATCACACGGAAGGCCGGAGAAAACAGTTGCGCCTATTTATTGATCGGGCACAAATGGGGGAAATAACTTTGTGAATAATGCGAATGGCCAAAACAGAATCATGCCCATCTCCCAAAAGTGCATAAACAACAGGAGTAAAGTAGACTCTCGATAGCTCTACACTCAATACTTCGAGATTGACACTCTGTATAGTTCGACAAGGGCTTACTCTCACCAAATACTCAAAGAATGTCAATTATTTTATCCAGTGATATTTGTTGGGACTTACGATTGGATAAATGTTAATAAATTAGGTATGCAATTGTAAAGGTTTATGGTATTTAATACATTTAAGAGATGTATAATGAACAACCTGTATTTTTAATCCTCCTATTAATGTAAAATCCCTTCAATTCCAAATAATCCTTATGTTTGACATTGCAATACTTTCGACACCCCCCAAAGACCGCTATGTCATTGACCATGTGTCGATCTATCGAGAGTCTAGTACCAAAGACATGAATAAAGGGCAAAAAAAATCGTGCATTTCACCGACTAAACAATGGGACTACTCCTAAATAATAACGGAAGATTAATATTCAATTCATTTTGTTGTGAAAGTGGCTCATTACTGAAATTCACTTATTGGCCTAATCCAAATTTCTCTGAATCCGATAAAAAAGGACAATTCGCCTCTCAATTGTTTTGAATTCCTTGAAGTTTCTCTGTATATTTTTATGCCCTAGTCAACCCAAAAACGTGAGTATTCAGACATAATTTTTAAAAGCTCTCTGGACCCGGGGCCATAGAAGACAGGGGCCAGCTCATCGTTTGATGTATCCGACACCGCCGCCGTCCGAGCTGCCCCCCTACTTCCCCTCTCTGTGACTGTAGGGCGGTCCGCTGCTACGTTTTATCTCGCTCGTTTACACACCCTTATCTCTTCTACAACAATATTTTTTGGTAAAACGCTATATATTTGTAATCTACATAAATTGACAAATTTAATGGTGCAAAACTCATCCGGGTATGACTAGCGAATAATTAAAAAAAAACTACAAACTTTATTAAGAATATTTTTTTGTGACATGAAAAAGTTAGTCGGCCAGTACTTTTTTTATTTTTTGGTCAGCCGAGTTTCGTCTGCACGAAATTTGTAGGAGATGAAATGAACTACAAACTTATGAACTATGAACTTTTTTCGCTATCTGGTCTAGTTTTTTCATATCGGCAGCTTTAACACAGCGGCAATGTTTAAAGTCGAATGCGCGGCACGCCGTTTCACTGATTAATCACAATTTGATGACTTAATAGACACTGTTTTGGCTGATACGTATACCTCTGGCATTTTATTTATATAGTAATAATAGAATAAGAATAAGAATAAGAATGGTTTATTTTCTCCTTAAATATATACAGATTATTTACACTCACATTGTGCACATTTTTTAAAATAAATATAATGTCAATAATGTACAAGAAAGTCTTCAAAATAAAAACAAATAATAATGTCAACAAATGTCTACACACTTCCGGCAGACTGACTTGAGATAAAAAAACACTGTAACAGATAATAACATGAACTACTTAAACTACTATAGAATTAAAATAAGATATATAGATTAAAAAAAAAACTGTACATTCTTCTGTGCATCATACTGGGAGAAAATATAGGGCCTCCAAGGCTTAGCCTGATTGGAGGTTCCTTTCATTTCAATTTACAAAAGCAAACAGCGATCAGATAATAATTATATATAAAAAAATAAATAAATCGGTCTCTTATGCTTTAGTGCCAATATTTAACTTAGCAGAAATTGGTAATTTGTACATAGAAATTCTCCCAAAACTAAAAATAAATAAACCTATATCTACTTTAAAATTAAAAACAAAAACAATACTTCTTCCAAACTAAAGAGCCATTTCTTTAACTTATTTACGAAAATATTTGTGCTCCTGGATTTCTTTATTTCATCAGGTAACCTATTAAAGATTCTAGGAGCTATAAAATTGTACGTTCTTGAGAAAAATGTATTTTTTGGTTTAGGTAATGAAAAATACTGAGCATCTCTGAGTTTATTTGTGTATAAATTTTCATTTGGTATTCTATTCCCACTTCTACAAAAAAACATTTTCAGAACTTTAAAAACAAACAGATATTTCAATGGAAGTATTCTTTTGGAAACGAAGATAGGATGAGAAGGCTCGAATTTACCCTTGAAAGAAATTAACCGTAAGAAATGTTTTTGCTGTATGTTGATAGCAATAGCAATAGTTTCAATGTGATAAGGAGTGGTAATAAGGAGTGATAACTTATTATGCCTGCCTTAAATTGCCGATTTTAACCACTTGCTCATCTTCTGCTCGCTTTTTCGGCTGTCTTTTTTGATTGCTCGGTTTAATTCTCTATTTCGAATGATAGTTCTTAATTTTGAAAATAGTCTTATTGCTTGTGCACAAACATTGGGAAATAGTTCTTTTAGCCTTGTTTCGTATCTCAAAACAACGTTTCTTCCTTTGTCGAGTGAGTCACCATGCATTTTAAAAAATTCTCTCTCGAAAAGTTTTATTTGTAATTTCCACAAATAAATTTCAGATTTTAAAGTTCGCAGTTCACTTTCAAGGTTTAATATTTTATTTTGTTTATCCATGCATTCTTTACATACCCCCCCTTTTTCGGAACAGTTCGTAGGAATGTATCCAGCTTCATCATCATTTATATTGTTTGACGTTGATTCTAAATTAATTTCCACATTTCCAGTCTAGGTTTTGTGGGGCTTAAAATGTTTAAATGTTCTAAAGCTGCATTTCTCACTTCTCTTTTGGCATGCCTGTCATTTCTTTCGTCCATATTAGGTTTTTCCGCACTGACCTTGAGAGTTAAATTAACAGATGGCACAGCGTCCTTCTTCAAAATCTTCCTCTGCGGTAATCCAAGAAGTCTGTTCTTTAAATCATCTTCGTAGTCAGAAGGGGTGAAGTGATCACTACAGATTCTAGCAGTTTTCGGATTTACAGGATCCGCCCGCTTACACTTAACAACCCACGTTGCACGAATCGCGGGATCTGTCGGAAATGAGTGGTAAGTAACACCGGTAGTTTTTCGCGAATAATTCTTACATACCGCGACGGAGCAAACACTCATTGTAGCCTACATGTATATCAGTAAATTAAACACAAAACAGCGCAAAACTTTGGATGTACACGCACCTTTACAGAAAAGTGAAGATGAACTTAAAGCACCACTTCCGTGGAGTTGGAAAACTTCCCGCGCTGATTTCGCGCCTTTCAGTGTTGCCACCCACCAGTGAATAATACCCTTAATTATACCTAATAAATCCTAGCTATTTCCATTGTTTGAGACACCTATAATTAAACGCACTTCTCATGCAATTCTATACAGATCAGTGTTATTGGAAAAAATAAAGCAGATCTACATAAATACAAGATAGACAAAGTAAGTTATTAATTCTTAGGTCTTTTAGGCTCGACTGAAATTATAATCATTTATATTTCTCTGATATAGGTATAACAGGGTTCCCACTCAACCGTGAAACCTTAAAAACCGTGAATAAGCCGTGAATTTGGCAAACCATGAAAAAACCTGGAAAGAGCCGTGAATTTCGTCATCAGACCTTTAAAATCAGCCAATTTTAAAATAGCCAATATTTTTATTAAATTATAGAGAAATATTTGTATCAATTTATTAGAGACATTAAAAATTATTCACAGTCCCAAGACGAAGACAGCAATTGTGTACTTTAAGACGTAGATTGTACCTACAGGGCTAGACGGTAGGGCCTGCTAAACTGAGATTGAGATTCCACTGTGGCTGTGGAAGGAGGGGTGGAGACTGGGGAGGTAATGGCGGAACGCGATCGGTTGCCTTGGAGGGGGGAGGGAAAGATGGAAAGGTGAAGAGAGAGAAGACTAGATAGCTGAAGACGCACGCTCATTAGTTTAGGTTTGCGCGGCAAATAAATACGTGAATTTCTTTCTTCCTTAATTAATTTGTTTTCTTATTCTTTACATTCCTTCTATTGTACGATTCATCGGTTTTCAACTACCGATTAATGCATCGATGTCTCCGCTGCTTGTTTCTAATCATTTTCTGTTTTTTGTATCATCGTTCAAGATGTTTGTGACAATAAATAAACTCTTTAAAAATGACGCCAGAACGAACGTCTTTGTTGCGTATTTTGTTTTCTATATGCGAAAATCCAAACGACTTGTCCTACAACAACATATGACAGCTAATATTTTTTGTCTAATTTTTAGTATAAATCGATTGAGACAAAAATGAAATTTTTATCTCTTGTCGTTCAAGAGAAATTCTATGATCAAACTATAGACTGGTGTATATTTTGTCGTTCTCCAAGGTCAACTAAATATAGCAGAAACTCCGAATTCCATCTAATTGGAGATAATATTTTTTCACCTGTCAACGCCCTTTCCTTATCGCTCAGGATTACTGTTTGTGTGCGCTTTTCGTGGGAAGGACACGCTCTTCCGGTTTAACGTGACCAAAAATAGATCACAAAAATTATCTTCTTGATAAGATTTCTCGTATCATAAGCTCGGCTAGAAATTCAACCTTATTCAAAGCTGTTTAGTGTTTGTACGACTATTTCATTGCGTCAAAAGGAGCAACGGTCCTTTTAAGTTGTTATACCGAGGATACGATATTAAGCAGTAAGCGTACGATAATTTTGAGTCGACAAGGGGACGGCTGGTTGTCTGACTGAGACCATTGACTTTGAGACGAATAGTGAAGATCGCTTCGAAGATTGACATCGCGATCGCGACCATCCTTGTTCGTCTCGTTATAACATTGCGTGGACGCCGTAAATCAGAAGCTTGGCGCGAATCATTTATTGTTGAACATTTTTAAAGTTTCGGGTTTCTTTCGGGTAGTGTGTCGGGTATCGTCAACCCGATTTCTTTCGGGTAGTAGGTACCCGCCCGACCCGACGTGTAATAAAAACCCGCCGAATTAAACCTGAGATGTGCCGAACCCGCCCGACCACTCGGGTTCACGTAATTACCCGAAGCTACCGGAATTTTCGGGTACCCGCAGACCTCTACTTATCACTCACTACCCATTGCACTTTATTATTTATATAAATGACTTACCTTGTATCCTTGGGCCTTCTGCCAAAGGGTTTTTATTTGCTGATGATCTTGCTATTTGTGTTAGTAGAACTAAGTCAAATTTACGTAATGTAACAGACATTGATAGTATCACTTGTTCGGTTGAGGACTGGTGTAATGCTAATTTGCTTTGTCTTAACTTGAGTAAAACCCAAGATCTTAAGGTAACATATAATAATATGGTAGATTGTAAGGATAGAGATATTGTTAAGTTTTTAGGTTTTAATCTTGATTCAAAATTAAATTGGATGTATCATATTGACAAATTGGCTTGTAAATTGAGTAAAGGTATCTTCATGATAAGGAAGTTAAGGAAAGTTGTTAGTTTGGATGTGCTCAAGATTGTGTATTTTGCCCATATTCACAGCCACTTGTCATATGGAACATTAATGTGGGGTTCTCAAAATTACAGTGCAAAACTCTTTAGGCTGCAAAAGAAAGGAATAAGATAAATGTGTGGCCTTCCCTCAAGGGGTCATTGCAAAGATAGCTTTAGGGGTTTACAAATCATGACTGTTCCGGCACTGTTTATCTACCAGTGTTTGGTTTATGTTAAAGAAAATTATGAGAATTACCTTGAACATAATATGTGCCACTCTTATAACATTAGAGGAAAAAAATAATCTTATGATAAGCTATTACTGCTATGCTAGAACACAAAAGAGCTTCCTTAATACTTCAATAAAATTGTTTAACTCTCTACCATCAAAAATAAAGTATATAGATTTGAAAAACTTGAAAGTGATACTAAAAGAATTTTTAACTAATAACCCCATATATGATGTAAGTGAGTTTTATGAAATTGTTCATAATTTAGACTAGACTATTCATCCATATCTTTATGATCTCTGTATTTTTTTGTACTTTTTTCTGTATATATTGTACATAATTGTATCGTATATTCTGGAATATTAATCCATTTTAGTATAAGTTAGTATAAGTGACCTGACGTTTGTAATGCTTCTGATTTAACTCTGAAGTTTCTGCAATAAATCATTTATTTATTTATTTATTTATTTATTTATTTAATGACAACAAGGCCCTAACTTCGGCTGCTGGAAAACATGCCTGCAGGCGACCAACGTTGTGCCATTAACTAACATTTACGGACAGGAGAACAACGATTTATCCGGAGGCGTATTAACCAGGTGGCGCGCCTAACCGGTGTCCAAAACTGGCAACAAGAATTATTTTTAATCACATTTTTACTTTAAACTTTCGTAAAAAAACTATTTCACAAAATAAATATAATTGAAGTGTATTTAATAACTTGCAATTAATTTTTAAACAAACACGACATTATTTTGATACGTGTTATATAGATCATATTTCGAGTTTTCGATCATTAGGGAGTTGATAATCACGAACTTCAACTCGGTCAAGACGCAGTAAATGAACTATCGAATATTCATCGAAAGGTTGGCAACATACGCAAGCGCAGACTATCATAATATTGTCTTTCATTACACGGCTGTTTGTTGTCTTAAAACACAGTGCGTGATTGGCTCGTTGCTATGACGACACACGGTTGTCATGGCAGTTGTATGTTAACATACAGTGCAACAGTGCGCACTGGACTCTGCGCATTGTGTGGGCGGACAGAAAGCAGAAAGACAGGAAGAAAGGAAGGAAGGAAGAGAGGATGGCGTTAAAAATTAAAAATATTTAAGTTGCGTGCGTGTTCCGCAATCGCCAGTATAATGTTTGCTGTTTTCTTAAGGAATCAATAATGTTAAAATCACATCGTAGTTTGTGAAATAGTTGTAATTTATTTAATTGCATTGTATTTAAAATTATTTTTCCGTCATGTATAGTTTGTTTTACCTAAAATATTACACAGTTTAATTCTATTGGTACAGAAATTACTTCTCCGTTGTGCTGGCGCCGCCGCCGCCGGCGCTATGCGTCTGCCGAGTTTTCCCTCGCTACCCCCCCCCCCCTCCCAACCTGTTATTCTCTGTGAAACTGTGCGGGCGGCAAAATGTATTCCTATATTTAGACCGTAAATTTCGTAATTTTCGGACCTTAAAAACCGTGAAAGAGCCGTGAATTTTAAAATTCAGTTTGAGTGGGAACCCTGGTATAAGACACAAAATGTATTTGTAATTATGTGGACTTTTTGTTATTATGTGGACAAGTTATCCTGAAGTATAGCGTTAACTTGCGAAACGACGAGCCGCGCACTCGAGTTTGAACTTTGCCGCACTATTAATCCTGTTTTTCTGAAAAAACTAGACCAATTAGAAAAAAACGTTAAATACAAAGTTGGAAGTTCATTTGATTACCTACAACTTTCGTGCAGACGAAACTTTCCTGACCTAAAAATAAAAAAAGTATAGCCGACTAACTTTTACGTGTCACAAAGATTAAAATACTTAAAGTTTTTTTTAATCATTTGCAAGTCTTACCTAACGGATTTTTACACCATTAGGTGCGTCAAAATATGCAGAATACAAATATATAATGTTCGACGAAAACAAAAATTTTATAAGAGTCCACGAGCGTGTAAACGAGCGAGATGTAATGAAACAGCGGGCCGTCCTGCCGCGGGGCCATAGTGTACGCAAGGTGACGTCATGGAGAGGGGAAGTAGGGGAGGTAGCGTGGACACTTCTCTCGCTCCCGTGAGCCAGCCCCTGTCTTCTATGGCCCCGCTCTGGACCCCCCTTCTGCTGGGGGGGGGGGGGGGGTACTTAATTGCTTCGGGGCCCGTGGTGACAACAATATTTGCAGGCTTGGGGCTCGGCGGCCCTGTCAGCAATATGAGGCCCCGAAAGGCAAAGCGGACTAACCCACAAATTGTCAATTTTGAGATTTATATATCAGCTGATGCAGAAAAAAAGCTCTATTTAATGGTAGAATGGACTAATCTCTATCAGCTGTAGTTTTTTTTTTATTAAGGCGAAAGGTTGGTCCAAAATGCACTTGTACACATTCTGTTGTGGCCAGACTGGACCAAGCCACAAAATTAAGTGCAATTTTGGACTAACCTCAATTTGATTAATGTAAAACAAATTCTTTTTCCGTAAAGGTAAAATGGACTAACCTGTGACTTAACATAAGAATAAAAGCAGAATGGACTAACCTAAGTGCTAAAATGGACTAACCCATATGGCAATCCAATGTAAGGCAAATTCATAATTTTTGGGAACCATTTTAGATACCAAAAAATAAAAATAAATCAAAAACTTATTCAACAATAAAATTCTATGTCTGTTATGTATCATACAGTGGAACTATCATTCAAAAGAGCAATTTCTGTACCAGGCACGGCCTTAGGGACTTTGCCGCTCTGGGCGAGATCGGCGAACGCCGCCCCCCTCACATCATATATCCCGTCTAATTTGTTTACTCCCGGGCTCCACCCCTTCCTTGAGCGATTGCCGAACTACAGTGTTCGGCCTGAACTACACTGTAATGCAATCCCACTATGTCTCCCTAAACTCTTAAATAATAATGTACTAGGGGTCCCAAGTGTAATTTGCACATTTTAAAATTATTTTCATTTCATAAGCTGGTTCATGTTTACAGTTGCAGAGATCTATTTTTGATTTTTGTTTATAATCTAACTTAAAAATTTACCCGAGGGTAATCTGCTGTTAAGTTACAATTGACATTAAAAACTCTTATAATGAAAGTTGGTCAACATTTTAAAGCGCCCTCTAGATCAAAGGCTATGGGGCCCCAAACGAAATAGTTTTTTTTAATTACCCGTCCGCCGTGCGCTAGATCATAAGCTTTAAAGTGACACCTCAATCATAAAAATCGGTCGAGTATATAATCGGAAGAAAAGGGACGTAACAGAGAAACCCCTTATGGAATTTGAAGATATTTGACGCTGTTACTGTTCTGCGCAGCGACGGTTGTTCGATACAAGCTGAGCCGAGTGGTTTGTTTTTATATTTGGACTTGAATTATAGTTAATTGTAAATCGATGCTTGCATTGCCGTATATACATATTCTTAGGCCGGAGAGACACACTGGGCGTTTTTTATCGCTGCAATAATTTCACCGCCGCCGCCGACAAAATCGGTGTTCTTTACCACGGGTATATATTCAATGTCTTTTGTCTTTACACACGTGGCGGTAAAAATACCGCGACGGAAAAATTATCGCCAATCACGGTACCATTTTAATTTTGATGACGTCTGAGGGTGTTTACCAAATGCATTTTACCATATGCCGATCACAGAACTCCTGACGTCATCAACACGGTACAATGTTTAGCGTGTCTTGCCATCTGACCATGGCGGCGCCGGCGGTAGAAAATCTGCCAAATGTGTATACGCATAATTGCATACGCCACTGTGATGACAAAAGCGGAAAAAAATCCGCTTTCGAGCGGCTGCAAAACGACCACCAACGGCAATATTATCGCGCGGTATCTCTTCCGCCCGAAGGTAAGAGTCCATTTAAATCTGTACACTACTGCGAAAACGACGGCAGCGGTAGTTTCGCCGCCGCGGTAAAATAAAACGCCCCGTGTGTCTCCGGCCTTAGGGTTATTCTTTGGGTAAAATGTGATACAGAAAATTTTACTCTTCACATTCACATAATGAATTTATTATTTTATTCATATTTTAAAATTTGCCGTTCCTCAAAATTTGCCGCCCCCAAAAATTTGCCGCCCCCAAAAATCTGCCGCCCTGGGCGGCCGCCCGGTCCACCCACCCCTGGGGCCGGCCCTGTTCTGTACTGAGATATATGTCTTAAATTTTACCTCTTAATATCTCAAAATTGCAATAAACTTACCCATACAATGACAGTTTCTGATTACTGCACCCATTGTCGACCTCTGTACTGGTATAAACCGGTCAGAGAGCCGTCTAGGTCCCAAAAACATGATTGTGGATTAATAGACAGAGAAGGGTGTTGTCCTTGCAGCCCCAATGCAAAATTGTGGATTCAGACTTTATCACCAGAGTTGCCAGTCAAGGTTGCTCAATTGATTAGTTTTGCCTGTTGTGGCATTTAGTGGTTGAAATCCCCGCAGTCGTGCCTTTATTTTTGGTGATACCTTCCTTGTCTCAGGTACATTGCTTCAATCCTTAACATTATGTCCATTGAGACTGGAATTATAATTGAATTTCAAATGATGTACTTGAATTTTATTGAAATACTAGCTGATATACCCGCAGCTTCGCCCGCTGAAAGGATAGCGCATTTTAATTCAATTATATTATGCCTTGTGCAATTTTTAGGAATAATTAACAAATGGACTGACTTATTTGGGTCATGTGCGTGCAATTAAACCCTTAAGATGCAGCTTATAATTCCTCTCTAGATGAAAATGAGAAAGTGTAACACTTCCTCTAGACATGTTCCCCCCCTCATGATTAGCAAATGGTATAAATTAACTTCCTCCAATTTCCCAATACAGAGAATGAGGATAACCCGGAATATAAAACAAAGAAGACACTAAGGATGGATTTTCGACTTGACATCAATCTGAATTTAGCACGTTTTGAAAATAAACCGAAAACTGTAAGAAAAAGTAGGAGGTAAATATCTTGGCCAAAAACCTATTTCCCCAAAAAGTTTCTTATTAAATTTTTAAATTTTATTCTTACAGTAGATTACTTCTCGTACCTTTTCTGTTCCCTGAAAATATTCTACAGGACTCCCATCTATGGTTAGAAAAAACTAAAATGGCCGCCATTTTGAATTTTTTCAAGTAATCTATTTTAGCCGTCTGAGAAAGAATATTTTTAAAACCTTTCTTTTTTCCCATCTAAAGCCTATAAAAATAATTGTGCCAAGTTTCATGGCCCAAAGTCTTGTGGTTTTTGAGAAATTAAGTTTTGAAAGCTAAAAGTGGTCGCCATATTGTATTTTTTAATATACTATATTTAGGCCTTTAGAGACCAAATATTGCAAAATCCTTTCTTAGTACGCATCTAGAGCCTGTAAGGAACATTTGTGCCGAGTTTCATGGCTCTAAGCCTTATAGTTTTTGAGAAACTGTGATCAGTCAGTAAGTCAGTCAGTCAGTCAATAGGTTTTGGCTTATATATATATATATATATATATATATATATATATATATATATATATATATATATATATATATATATATATATAAGTGAGTCTTCAGGGTAAAATATAAAGAGTTGGATACATAAAGATCTAAAAAGGTTCGGAAGTTTTTATTTTTAGTTTTTTTTAGTTTTTATTTTTATTATTATAATTATACAGCCGTTATTTATGTAAAGAAGAATTTTAAAGATTAAGAAAAAGGTCAGTTTAACAGAATTTTGAGAACAAAGCAAAATTCTCTGGAGAAGATAAAAGAGCAAATAATTGTAGGGACAAAATAGACAGTGGCTTAAGACAAATATCCAACTTTTTTCATAATGTGTGTAGACAAGTGGATTTTTTTTCTTTGTATTATTGTTCTAATTTATAAAAGGGGATTGTTTTACGATAACTAGTATACTGGATTTTTTTTACTTCTTGACATTAAAAGTAATTTTTTTATTAAAAAAAAGGTAACCGAGGTGTTCAGAATACTATAAAAGAAGGGGGATCCAATGAGCATGAGGGTAAGGTTGCTTACACTGACATATTATCACTGAAATAAGACACAACCTTTAAGTTAATTAAGGCTTTATAACACTTAAAACTCAACGTAAACAAGTTTTAGAAATTAGTACAAAAGTAAACATGAATTGAATAAATAAATAATATGACAATGATAACACAGCTGTGTTTTGATCAGGTGAATCTTTCATCTAATTCACCACATTCTCCCCCACTTAGTTTAAAACAAAGTCCTAAAAACGTCTTGGTGTTCTTCTGGTCCTCGACGGTCTAGTACTTTGTGTATTCAGAAATTCATTAGTAGGAATCGATTCAGATACAGCGGTTCTCAGGTTACTTGTGGATTGAGAGTCAGTACATCCGTCGCAAATGTGTTCTTGTTCATTTGGAACACTTTCTTCATTGCAAGTTAAATTTGTATCGCCCCTTGATGCCAGTTGCTGTTGTTCACTAGGATCACTTTCTTCAATGCATGTTAAATTTGTATCGTCTCTTGGTGCCAATTGTCTTAGTGGAACGGTACCCTCTCTACCATTTGAAAATCGATTGAGAGCATAATTTGGGTTTTTTTTCTAGGTGCCGAAATTGGCGGCTTGGAATATATCCATGAAGCCACGTGGTTCTCTGATAATTTGGGTTAGCTTCTACAAGTTCTGCTTCATCAACCAGTGGATCATACTTACTCATTCTCACATTATGCTTCACTAGAACAGGTCCTGGTTGTAGCAGCCAAGCCGGTAGTGATGACCCATTAGAAGAGCGCCGGGGATGTAAAAAAATCCGTTCGTGAGGGGTGCAGATTGTAGCAGTACATAGTAACGAGCGTATTGAATGAACTGCTTCCGGTAGTACGAATTCCCATTGATTTTGGTCAAGTCCTTTAGTTTTAAGTGAAAGTGTAATGGTCTTCCAAATGATACCATTATAACGTTCAATTTGTCCATTTCCAGTGGGGTTATACGGACTAGTCAAACTAGAGGCAACTCCTCGTTGTTTCAGATATGTCATTAACTCCTCAGATAAGGAAGACCTTCCTTGATCTGAATGCACGTAAGATGGAGTTCCAAATATGGAGAATAGATTGCCTAGGCATCTTATTGCTGTACTTGAAGACATGCCCTTGCATGGATACGAAAACGGAAAACGTGAAAACGTCGACAATATTTAAGAGATATTGGTTTTGAGTTGAAGATGGTAAGGGCCCTTTAAAGTCCATGCTAAGACGTTTGAAAGGTGAGGTAGCTTTGATTAAAGTACACTGTGTCTTGTGGAAGCGTGGCTTTACTTCTGCACATACTGGGCACGAAAGAGTAATCTTCTTTATGTCATCAAGCGAGTAAGGAAGGTTTTTACATTTAACCCAGTGATTCATACGGGTTATTCCAGGATGGCAGAGCGATTGGTGTAATTCAAACAGATTTTTGTCTGAAAACGTTAGACTACAGCTTCAAGAAAGTGTGTCAGCTGTTATGTTATCTTTCCCAGGTCGATACCCTATATCGTAAGAGTAAGGAGACAGTTCTAAATGCCAGCGCATTATTTTTTCATTTTTTATCTTGCTGGGATGTTTGTGGTCAAAAATGAATGATAGCACTTTTTGGTCAGTTATTAGTCGAAAATGTCTCCCTAGTAAGAAGTGTCTCCATCTTTTCAAAGATTCTACTATAGCTTGAGCTTCTCTTTCGACTGCTGAATGATGTTTCTCACAATCTATAAGGTCCTTGAAAAGAAAGCCACCGGACAACTATTCTGACTTAGAGAGGCCGCGACAGCTACATTAGAGGCATCGGTCTCCACAGTCAGTAAACCTTCACTTTCAACTGTGGCCAAAGAAGAATTTGCAATGTCTCTTTTCAGAAGCTGGAAATCATTTCCAGCAGGAGATGAAGGTGGGATAGGAAATTGTTTGCTGTTGGCTAAGTACCTTATTTTCGCTGAAAAATTAGGGACCCATTTAGAATAATGAGATAGTAGTCCAAGAACCCGTTTTAGAGCTTGAACGTCTTGAGGTAGAGGAAGATTTAAAAGAGGCTTGAGCCTATCAGGATCAGGGCACATCTTCTTGTTTCTAACAAGATATCCTAAGATAGAGATTTCCTTTTGAGCAAATTTACATTTAGCCAAATTCATTGTTAAGTTGTACTTCTTAAGAACTTCCATTAAGGCATTTAAATTGTTGTCATGATCTTGCTTGGTTTTACCTGCTATTGTCACGTCATCCAGATATGCAAATACGCCTTTAAGGTTTTCCTCAGATATGATTTTGTTGATGGTTTTCTGAAAAGCCGCTACCCCATTAGTTACACCAAATGGGATACGCCTGAACTGATACAGTTGTCCATCGGCTTCAAAACCCGTGTACGGTCTCTCTTCCTTTAAGATAGGAATTTGGTGGTAAGCACTTTTAAGGTCAATAGTGCTGAAGAAATCGTACTGAGCAAGTTTACTTACTAGCGCTTCAATATGAGGTAATGGGTAAGCATTTAATAGCGTGAATTAGTTTATTGTTTGAAGTAATCTACTTCAAGTCGTTTCTTGTGATTCTCATTCTTTGTTATGAGGACTTGAGCCCTCCATGGAGAATTGCTCTCTTCAATAACTCCATCTCGCAGTAAAGATTGAATTTCAGACCTGATAAATTGTTCATCATCATTAGAGTGCATTCTAGATTTTGTAGCAATTGGATGACAGTCATTTGTTAAGTACTGAAATAATCTTACAGGTTCTACAAGAGCACATGCAACATTGCATACCGAGAAAGTTGATCTAGTACTACCAAATTCTACATTGACAGCAGTATGTAGTTTCATAATATCATGTCCGATCAGTCCATCAGTGCATAGATCATTTATGATTAAGAGTTTTACCTTACTATATTTGTTGTTTTGAAAGAACAGATCCACAATAGTATACCCCTTGATAGTCGAAGAAAGTAAAGTAGAGGCCATGGAAACTTCCCTCGTCTCAGGAACAATATTAAGATTGTTTTTAGTAACAAAGCTGTAATCAACAAAACTATCTGAGCTTCCAGTGTCAATAAGGAATTTAGCTCCATAATTATTTACTTTAACAATAGCTACTGCTTTCGAAAGTCCTGATGGAGATTTCATGGATGCTAACGTCAGGGAAGCTGAGGTAGTCCTACCTTTTGGAGCGTTTCTAGATCTACATACCTTTAGTAAATGTCCGACTTTTGAACAGCCCCTGCAGATTTCGTCCTTGGCTGGGCATTCAGCACGAGAACGATGTCTTGTACCCCCACAAAAATAACACTTTTGAAAATGACGTGAAGTATAAGCAGCGGCAGAAGCAGGTATTGTATCGGTTGATTCTTTGTTTTCTTTGTTTACTGTTACAGTGGGTCTTGAATTAGCAATGGGAGTGTTCGTACAATAGCAGTGTGTAGTGTTTTGAATATTATAAGACTCTGAGTGTTTTTGAGCTGATTCTAATGATCGTGAGATATCTTCAACCTTCTTTAGGGTGAGATTATTATGCTCCAAAAGCCGTTGTCGGATAAGAGAAGAAGATAATCCATTAATAAATGCATCTCTGACAGATTCTTCGCTATACGTCTTAGCGTCAACAGCGACAAACTCACAATCCTTGCTTAAAGTTTTTAAAGTCTGTAAGTATTGGTCGATAGTTTCACCATTTTGCTGTTTACGATTAGCAAGCACATGCCTCGCCAAGAGTATATTATTTTTAGGAACAAATAAGTTTTTTTAAAACTTCAACAGCTTCCTTGAAAGTTGTGCATTCACTGATGTATTCATAGTTCGTGTAAGATAAGAAATTGACTAACACTCCAAGTTTTTTATCTTCTGCAATCTTGGTTTCATTGATGAAAGTTGAAAATGTCTGGAACCAATGTTTCCATTCTTTAGTTGCATTGGGAGTGTCAGGAGTAGAGCTGAATCTTTCTGGTCTGAATATTATATCCATTCAAGAATTTATTAAGTGTTATAAATTGAAATAAGACACAACCTTTAAGTTAATTAAGGCTTTACAACACTTAGAACTCAATGTAAACAAGTTTTAGAAATTAGTTCAAAAGTAAACATGAATTGAATAAATAAATAATATGACAATGATAACACAGCTGTGTTTTGATCAGGTGAATCTTTCATCTAATTCACCACAATCACTAAACCCAGGGCAATTTTAAAAGGCTTTTGGAGCGTGTGAAAAAGCTGCCAAAACAAATATTTTTCCATTCAAACACTTTGAAAAGGTTCCAGGGTGCCGGCAAAAGCCACCATGATATACATGTTGTAAGTGTAACAACTTTGAAAGGCTCCTCCAGGCGCCAGCAAACTCCATTATAACACACTTACCACTTGGAACCATTTTGGAAGGGCTCCACGGTCGCCGCTGCGGATGTTACGCTTTGGCAGCACCCTTTCCCTGTTGGCGTCACTTCCTCCCCAAGCTCCTCATGGGCTTTGCGCTGGCACTGGGTATGAGCATAAAAAACTGAATGCCCCAGTGTTTTTGAAAATTTTTATTTCAGCTTGGAAGTGCCCCCCAGGCAGCTTGCGCCCCAAGGTCCGGGCCTACAGGGCCTATTGGGAAATACAGCCCTGACTAAACCTAAAGGTATATCTAAGGAGTCTAATGAAGACTGTTGGACCGGGAGCTGGGAGGTCAAAAATTACGTCATAAGGTGCACATGTAAAAGCTGTGCCATTTTGAAGGGGCATTCTGGGGGGTTTCAAAAATGGGTTTGTGAGCCCTCAATCTGGGGGCTTTCTCCAAGGTGGACAAACTTGAATGTGACTTTTTTGTATTCTCCATAAGAATGACATGGGAATGAAGTTAGCAGGTTTGTTGCAACAGGTATATACAAATTAGGCGGTTTTAAGTCAATATCCAATAAAGCTCGACTAGAAGAAGCCTTATGCCAAGTTTTATCATTATAATGTTAAAAAATAAAGATGATATCGACTTTTTTTCTCCCCATAAGAATAACATGGGAAAAATGTGTGCAAGTTTACTGCCACGGAAATGCAAAAATGGGGGATTTCAGGCTAATATACAATAGTTCTTAACTAAATGAAGCCACATATCATGTTTCATTAAGACATGTAGAGACTTAAGCGAGTTATACGATTTTATTTATTTCCCATAAGGTTAACATAGGACGACGTTTTGAGTTCATCACCCTCAGTATCTCGATAACCAATGAACATAGAGCAATGATTCAACATACCAAATTGTTTGTTTTTTTTTTAACTGAATTCAATGGTGTGAACTAAAATTTGAACATTTAAATTGTTCTCCATAAAAATTTCAAAAAAACTATTTTTATGGGTTATTTTCAAGTTTGTCCACCTTGGAGAAAGCCCCCAGATTGAGGGCTCACAAACCCATTTTTGACACCCCCCAGGATGCCTCTTCAAAACGGTATAGCTTTTACATGTGCACCTGATGACGTAATTTTTTACATCCCAGCTCCCAGTCTATGTCATCATGAATCGCTATCTGAGTCAGATATGGCAGAAAACAAAAGAAGTGGGGGTATAAGTTGCAAGAATGTAAGTTGAATAAGCGTCACAGGGGTGAATTGTCCTTGAACATGTAACTGATAAGACCAGACATATTCATTATATTAGTTTGATTATCTTTTTGTGCTCTGACAATAGTTTCTGGATAAAGTGTTTACTTAGATTCCAAGTTAAAGTAGTCTTTAACGTATTAGTTCCAGAGGAATTAATTCGTAATTCATGATGTATAACATACATACATAGTCGTGATAATGGGGGGTAAAGGAGCGTGGGGGGTGAAGCGGTAAGAGGGGCGCCAAATCAACTCAATCCTGGGACACCACACCTCTTGATCAGGCCCTGGTTCTAAGACAAGTAACTAAATAGAATGGTTGATAATGATCTCATCATCACGTGTTTCGAAGAAATGTCTGGGATTTTGGATAACAAATCTTGTTTTTCTACGGTCCCTCTGTAACACAGACACAAAAACTAGGTTCTAAGACATCTGGCAGTCATATTGTGTCATCATGTCTGATTTTTTCTCATAATTATGCTATCTTTTGCTTAAAAAAACAATATTGTAAATAGAAAATCTGGTACCCATTGGTCCTTGGTATACCTTGATGGATTCAGAAAGAAAGCTTTGTATTTTTTTCTTTAAAGGGGATGAACAACATGTTCTGCTTCAATTTTTGTTTGAGAATTTAGGTTTGAACTGTAGTGATCTGACCAAGTTAGACTGCCTTCAGCAAAAGAAGAAGTTTGAATGTGATTTTAAATGCCCTGTTTATTTTTAACCCTAGAAAGGCATTGAACGTAATTTTGACCTGTGCGGGTGTTTTTATTTGTCCGAATTTGCAGTCAAATGACCTTGAGCCCTGTACCGTCAGCAGTGCTTTTCGCGCTATAGGTCTGATTTAATTTGACAGTATTATGGCTGTTCTTAATGTATTTCAAAATTTAATTGAAAAAATACGTCAAATTTACATACGATACCTACAACAGTAAAATATGCTTTTCAATGGGCTCTTATGGAGCTTATTCCCTAAAATTATAATGGAGCTAAAGACATAATGTAAGTTTATTATATGGTAAATAATATTATCAATGTTTTCTTGTATTTGGGTGCCTTCTTTAAAAAAAAATTCATCAAACCGTTATTAATTTTTAACCACAGAGTAAAATTTACGTATCGATACCTTTATCGTGTATTTGAATAACAATACCTTTCTAGGGTTAAGCATTATTGCATCCTTAATACAGGGTGTCTATAAAAGAACTTCAGGATTTTAAAAATTGATATCTTAATAACTGTATAAGATAGCAAAATGTAGTTAACCCTCGAGGGGACGATAAGCGGAGGAATCCTCCGGGTTAATTTTTGTTGTAGTGGGAAATAATTATCTTGGGGTTGGCAGCGATGTCCTTTTGTGTAGCTGTTGCCCCTCCCTCCTAAAGCATTTGACCGCCCTGCCCTCCAATTTTACCGACTCAGGTCAGTTTGGTGAGCAATGTCCTGAGTTTCCGGAGGATTCCTCCATGAGCGTTTTCGATCGATACCTTGAGGAAACCTCCGTGAGCGTTACAATGTGTTTTATAATGATAGTTACATTGTTATACTAACTTTGCAATTTTCACTCCTTTTTTGCAGAGATATAGCGTGAAAACTATTTTTTTCTCATATTCTATTTTTATTTCAAACAATTTCAGTATTTAGAATACATTTTGTGCATTGTTTAAAACCCGAACAAAACCTCCTTGAGCGAGATACGACGTATATAATTTTAAGGGACCTCTGGAGGGTTAATTTCTCTAAAAGGAGTAGCTCATCAAGTTTTACTCTTAACAATTGGGAATGTTTTCGTCAAGAGGTGGGAGCGTTGACCTTGAAACAACGTAGCACGGCTGTCAGTGCTAACTGGATTGCTGCGCTAAAGGCAGTGCCTCAACAAAAGGCTCAATGCGTTATATGGCTAATAGAAACTAAATCTGTTGTCACAATACAAAGAAACTTTCGAAAATTTGTGATGGTGGCCATCTCAGCCAATGAGTAATCAATTCTGTGGCAACCGTCCCCCCTGACGTGCTGGCAATAAGGACATGGGAAGAGGTGGAATATCGTTACGATGTGTGCCGTACCGCCATGGGGGCTCATTTAACTTTGTTAAATTGCTAAAAAAAACTTGAAAATGCAACTCTTCCAATCATGTATTAAACAATTATACAATTTTTTTACTTCATTAAAATATTTTGCAACAAAACCCAGGAGTTCTTTTTTAGACACCCTGTATTGTTTAACCATTTTAGGATTGGTATACGTGCCGTGTAGATTCTTGTGATTGTAGTCTTTTCGTCCAATGATAATTGCAATAATCCTGAATGTAATCTTGTGTTGGATGCCAGTTTTTCTCAAACAAGAATAAGTGATCAAAGTAACAATCTTAATTGAGACAGTTTGTGACTTCACTCTCACTTACTGTGGGACAGTGTCTCCCTTGAATAAAAGTAAATAGTGAAACTTTGCCAGTCAAAGTCAAAGTCAAAGTCAAAATAATCTTTATTCATGGCATACAGAATCTGTACAGAATGGCGTCAAACTTAACCTAACAAACATACACTAGTATATCCTAAGTATATATAGAAGTTGCAAACCAAACAATTCAACAAAAAAATCTGTGCTTAAAAATAAAATTATTTACTGAAATCAAAAACTGTTATACATTTTTATTCAAAAAACTCCTCCAAAGAGTACAGTGGCCTATTCATCATGAATAATTTTAATTTATTCTTGAATTTATTGAATTCTATTGTATTTTTAAATTCTAATGGTAACGAATTAAAATATTTAATTCCTGCGTATGAAGGTTTCTTTTCAAAAAATTTGGACCTATGGGTATTATAACTTAAGGCGTTTCTATGTCTTGTATTGTAATTATGATAAAAACCTAATTGAGTTGAACAGTCAGAATTTCTCTTCAATAATAGTATTAATTCGTATATATAAAGGCTAAAGACAGTCATTATTCCTAAAGCTGGGAAATGTTCTTTGACGGATTCATTCCAGTTTAATTTTAATATTATTCTTAAGGCTTTTTTTTGTAATACCAGGATTTTTTTAAGATTTTCAATTGAAGTGCCACCATATATAGACAAACCGAATGATATATGACTATGTATAAATGCAAAATAGACTGACTTTACAGTATTAGTGTCACAGATTGGAGATATCTTTCTCAGTACAAAAATACCCGAGGCAAGTTTTTTGCATACTTGTTCAACATGAGAGTTCCAGTTGAGATGGCTATCAACAGAAATGCCAAGAAATTTTGTTTCACAAACTTCTTCGAGAAAGTTATTGTTTAAACAAATATTAGTTACTCTGTCTTTGTTTTTCCTTTGTGTGGCAGAAAAATTCATAAATTTTGTTTTATTTTGATTGATTAAAAGGTTAAATTCAGCTAAATGTTGTTGAACTGATGTAATTTGTGTAAAGGCATTTTCTTCAATTTCATTTGTTTGATATCCAGATAATTTAATATTGATATCATCAGCATATAATGTAATTTTATCGAATTTTTCTATTTTAGTGACTTTGTTGATGTAACATAAAAATAAAATTGGTCCTAATATGGTTCCTTGGGGAACACCATAATTCAGTGGTTTACTTGTTGATTGGTAAGTTAAAACGTTAAAATGATCGATATATTTCAGCTCTACAAAACTTCTCCTATTGCTCATGTATGATTTTAGCCACGTTAAAGCTCTATTTTCTATACCAATGTTTGAAAGAATATTAAATAATTTAGAATGACAAATGCTATCAAATGCTTTACTTAAGTCCATAAAAATACCTATTGCTTTTTCCCCGACATCAACTGAGTCAATGATAGATTCTATGAATTCAATACTTGCACTTATTACTGACCTGTTTTCTCTAAAGCCGTGTTGTTGATTGGAAATAAGGTTATTTGTCTCTAGGTAATTTGTTAACTGTTTAGCTACGATTCGCTCATATAATTTTGAGAAAGAAGATATTAATGATAACGGTCTATAATTGGAAACTATTTGAGTATCGCCTGATTTAAAAAGTGGAGTAATTTTGGATAGTTTGAGCCGTGAAGGGAAAATACCAGATATGAAAGACGAATTAATTAAATGTGCTTAAGGTTTTCTTAAAAATTGTTTTGCTAGTTTTATTATTGGCATTGGTATGTCATCATACCCAGATGAATATTTGTTATCAAAAGAATCTATTACTCTATCAATCTCATCCTCAGTTATTTGTTCAAAAAATGATAAATTAGAGCAGCTTTTAGTGATTGTTTGTTTGCTACCTAAAGAGGTTAACAAGGTTAAATTTGGTAAAATATCGGATTCAACCATGTTAGAGTAGTAGTTATTAAAAACGGAAACAATATCTTCAGGTTTATCAATCAATTGTCCATCGTGCCTTAGTTTGATATTACTCTGTTTGGTCTTTTCCTTCATTTTAACTTCGTTACCAATTACTTTCCAAGCTGCTTTACAAATATTATCCGAATTACAAATAAAATTTTTATAACAATCTTTCTTAGACTTAACAATATTATTCTTATAATCATTTTTCTTCTTTTTAATCTGATTTTTTAGTTGTTCTGATTTGGCACACCTGTACTGTTTAGAGAGGGTAACAATTTCATTCTTAGCTTTTATCAAGTCAGGTGTAATCCAGTTGTTACTCTTACTATATTCTCTGCATTTTAATTTAGGAAAACATAAGTCAAAATAATAAAAGAAAGTACAAAAAAATGAATCAAATTTTTCTTCTACTCTAGAGTTGTATACATTAAACCAGTTTTCTTCAGAAATCATCTTCAAAAAAAGCTTTTTGTTATCATCATTATATTTTCTCTTAAGATAAGTATATTTTTTATTGATCAGGTTAATTTCTGGACAAGAAATTTCAAGTATTTGGGCATCATGATCAGAAAGAACTGTGATTAATCCTTCTGTTTTTAAAAACTGTTGAGGTATATTGGTAAGGAAATTATCAATGCAAGTTGCAGTGGTATCACAAACTCTAGTCGGAAAGTCAACCAAATATCTAAAACCATGACTTTTTAACAAATTTTTAAATTCTTTAACTTTAGTTGAGCTATCTAAAATATTAATGTTAAAATCACCTGTAATAATGACATTTTTGCACTTTTTAGTAACAATTGTAATTAGTATATTAAGTTTGTCTAAAAAATCAAACACATTTGAACTTGGAGAGCGGTATAGACCGATTAAAACAAAATTAAAAGAATTGAAAACATATTTAACAGAACAAAATTCAAACACCTTGTCTTCACATAAATCACTGACAGCGGAATTTGTAAATAGCTGTGTGCACTCAACATTATTTTTGGAGAGAATCATAACTCCGCCCTTGGTGCATGACCTCCTGCAGTAAAATGCATTAATTTTAAAATCACTAATTTTAAAACAATTAATTTCATTATCTTTAAGATTGTGCTCTGAAAGCACCACAATCGTTGGATCTATTTCTGACATAGTGATTTCCAAAGGTCCTACACAAGTAATGAGATTTTCAATGTTTTGGTGAACAATTTTTATTTTTCTGCTTGATAAAACATTATTTTTGGTTGATTTTTGTTTGGGATTTTCATTTTTATGACTATTTAAGTTATTGTTTCTGCGTGTACTAAAGGAAAATTTTGAGTGCACTCAGCTAGTTGAGGGACAGGAAATGTGGCTTGATTTGAAAACTGTGGTGACACTAACTCACTGGGTACAAAGCCATTGCTAGAAGCACTGAAACTATCACTATGAGGCATAATAACTGGCGATGTTGCAGCAGGTGTGGGTGAGGTTCCACCTGGTGACAGTGGCTTCGTGAACAGGTCGGGCAGGGTCGGGGTAGGTGTTAAAAAATTTGTGGCAGGCAAGGGTGAAGTTATGTCTCGTGGAGCTGAGGTCATAGTCGATACAGCAGGTAATGTCCCAATTGGTTTCAGCAAGGCCGTGGTTGGTGCAGGTAAGGCAGGCAAGGGCGAGGTTGTGTCTGATGTGATTGAGGTTGTGGCTGGACCAAATGAGGATGGTGTCTTGATACCCAGGGAGCACTTAATTTGGTTAAGGAACTCGTCATAGGATAAGCCATTCCTTAACTTCCCAAATGACTCTTGGTGATACAAGACAATGGTTATGTATGCACCTGTGTACTTTTGAAAGTTCAATAAGTTTTTCAAAAATCTATTCACTTCAACCTTGTCTCGGATACATCCAATGGGAGAGCAGATTAGGTGGCGAAATCCTCTTCTTTTGAAATCGATAGTTAAATCATAAAAGGCTTTATCATAGTCATAACAAGTTGGTTTACTAAAGTATTTACCTTTTGTGATCAGACTGTAAACAGATGATCCATATCGATTGCTTTGTAGGGCTAAATGGTGGGTTAGACATTGTGAAAATTTTGGTTTGCCACAGAGATTTTTAAAAACCACAGCAACTCCAGCAGACATATGGCGGGGGTCACCAAAGTCTGCCGAGATGCTGTGTGCAAATGCAACAGATCTGTCATTTTGATACTTTTTTAAAAGTTTAGACATGTGCATTTCAGCAACGTTTATTTTAGGTATGCTTGAGGTTTTTTGTTTATTGTTTGTAGTTGGAATGTAACCAGAATTGCTCAACTTATATTTGTCATGTTTACTTTGAAGCAGAAATAGATCTTTAATTTTGTTTGTAATGAGGTGTACAAGCTTATTTTTCCCTCTGTTATTGATGTGCAATCCGTCGTCAGTAAAATGGAACCGCTGGAGATCATCTAAGTCTATAATGTCCACTGATTTCAATCTCGCTACTAATTCTCTTATGTAGTTATTAGCTAGAATTATATCGTCATGAATTGGGTTGTTCTTAATTAGGTCATATCTTTTTGGTATTGTCGTTATAATTACAGCTTTTCCTTTGCTTAGTTCTTTTAAGTTCTCTTCCAATGATGAATAAATGGGAGTCAAATCACGTTGTGTGTCATTTGTTCCACCAATTACAACTATTACATCATCCTTAGCGGGAAGCGCAGTTTTGATGACTTGAAGTAAACCAGCATTTGGCATTACTGATCCTATAGCTAAGAATGTATCCGGAGCTTTGTGTTCAATTTTAGGTCCAATATTTCTGCCTTGACTGTCAGAGAATACTGCAACTTTTAGTTTACGACCCAAGTGTTCCTTCAATGATACTTCCTGTACCAATTGTTTTTTTGTTTTCTTATTTCTTGGATTTTTTGCATGTAACTGGTTTGCTTGTGTATCAAATTTAGTATCACTTGAGGTAGCCTGCTCATCAGAATCATCAAAGCATTCTTCACTAAGAACTTGATATCTGTTAGAAGTAATGAGCCAGTTTTGCTGTTTAACAGGATGTTTTTTTAACTCTCGGCTTTTGAAGTCTGGTTTTTTTGATCCACATCTAGTCCATTCATCAGATTTAGTTGCTACTTCTGGTTTAGAACGCCCATCATCAATCGGCTGTGTCTGAGTCTCTTTATCTGAGTGTTTATTTATTAGGCTGTGACATTGATTGTTATCTTTTGTTGTTTTTCCATTACAACATTCTTGGGGCAAGCCTCCTTTTTCACCTGAGGTCTTATTGTCGAATATGAGATGTTGCAATGTGTTACTGTCCAGGGTTAAGAAAAAATTCTTATGTGTAACTAGGGCTAATTTAGCTCTTTCTTTCAAAACGACCGTTTCTTCAAATTTATTAGGAATATTTTCTTCAAGCATTCCAGGAGAGAGGGATGAGATGCTATTTGAGAGCTTACTGGCTATGAGTCGTGCAGTCAGGAGCATGTAAACACCACAATCCACTGAATTGGTCTGTTGAGGTGTTTTGACCGTTTGTAAGGTGACATTGACTGTGGGGCAATAAAACCGTGCTAACTTTTCAGATATTATCTTTGCAGTGTTAAAACGAAACCCCAAAACCCCTCAAGCCCTGGAACCTCCCAACTTTTAAATTAAGAACTTATTTGAGATCCTCTCACATTAGTAGTAGGATGAAGCTGCAGGGCCAGAACTAGGGGGGGGGGGGCACCTGTCCTGGGCAGCAAATTTTATGGGACAGCAAAAATGAAGTAAACAAAAAAATGAGTAAATATTAAAGATTTTGCAAGTATACAAAGAAATTCAAGAGAAATTCAGTGAAGTAATTTCAGAATTTATTTGATCTTAAATTAATTTTTACTGTAGAAAGGAATGTGTATTATTTGTGCGGATAGATGAGTGAAAAGCTAAGAAAAAATAGAAGCTTTCTAGTTTAAGGACAGAATGCGTGCCCAATGCCCATACTCCTATCTCTCACTTTCCTTGTTCCCTTATAGGCTTGTAGAAAACTTGAAGACTATCCGTTCTAACAGTGCCATTGCAGGCTTTCTTTCAAAAAACATAATATAATTTTTCTAACAGCCAACAGTTGTATAGCTACCAATGGTTGCTCATTGTAATTTATAATCTCAAATAACAACATTGCCTGTTGAAGAAGACAAAATTCAACTTTCTAATTAAAAAAAATGTTCTAACCTCAAAATGGATAAAGTATTAACTGTATCTGGTCAACTGTATGTGGTTCAGTCACTGATTACAAGTTTATATTTACAAATTTTTTTATGATTACGATTTTGTGTTACAATTTTAAGTTGAAATTAGTCAGCAGGCTGTTAAACCGTGTGATGTTTTAACTTTGGGAACATCTGAGTAAGCCCCTCGTGAACGGGAATGCGGGACCTATCTTGATGTTTTTTTTTCAACGTTAAAACATTTCAAATCAATTTTTTACTCATATTTTTTACTTTATATGAAAAATAAGAGAGAACTAATACTTCAAATTTATATACACTAAGCTCAGGCCTATTATGTTTTCCCCAAATTTACATTTAACAAAAAAACTCTGAATGAATTAATTTTGGAGTCAGATTACACATTATAGACATCATAAAATGTTGTTAGTTTTCTTGAAAACATATGAGTTTACAACTGTGTATTATTTAAAAAAGAATAATCATAAATTCCAATAATCTTCCAAACATAATTTTCAATATTGTTTTGTGCCCCATCACACTTAAAAAAATTAAGCATGTTGTTTGAACATTGGGAACCAAGGGGCAGCAAATTCAGCTTTGCCACCCCTGACAAATTTGCTAGTTCTGTCCCAGTGAAGCTGCGGATTCTCCAAGAGTGATCGAGGGTGTAGCTATTAAAAAGAATATTCATATAATAAAGGGTAAAAGTTTATGAATAAAGAAGGTATAGTCAAGTCTAAAGATTGTGATGGTTATGATGGAACTTTTCTCAAGGACGGAGATTTCTGGGTCAGCCAGTACTGCGTCAACACAACTGTTAGTAATATATCAAGGGAAGATATTAATACCCCTATCACAGCAGACCTGTATACTCAGCGAATTATCAAAAGATTTATTTTTTCAAATGTGTGTATATTCAACATAAGGGAAAATATTCTTTTTAATATTCAATGTAAATAAAAAACTAAAAAAGTATAATATTTAATCGTTCATGAGATTTAACTATGAGGAAAATTATCAAGAGTATCATATTGGTTTTCATTACAGTTTTTGTATTTTATAAAATTCCTAGTATTGTTACACACCTTACTTAAAATGGGTGTGTAAGAGACCAAAGGCTTGGTCTCGTTGAGATGGATATGAGTGGCTGTACTATTAAATAATATTTTATAGACTGAAGAAACACTATAGTTTATTGCCAGACAAAATTAGGTTTATGACTATGAATGTTTTCTCAGTAATTAGTTTTAAATACTAATAATCAACAAGAAGCTGAAATGGCTGTTCTGCCGCATGGCAAGTGGGTGTTTTTTATTCTCTGGCATCAGTTTAAGAATGTAATAACTCCACAAAAAGTTTTAATGAGGTGAAAGCAGATTATTTAAGGACTCTTAGCTAAATTAATGATGAAATAAACTTCCAAAAATCCACTTTGTAAACTTTACATTTGCATAAAATGTTTAGGGTTCCATGATGTCAAATGAATATGAAAACATCATAATAAAAAACTATTTGGGAAATAAGTAAAATTCTATATCTCGCTTATTTCTCAATATATCTTAATAAAACTTGATTTGTGGCTTCATATAGGTAGGTGAGATTTAATATATAATAGTCTAAAATTCCTGATATTTCCATTTTTGTGGCAGCAAACCTGCATACTCATTCCCCATGATGACATATCCTGGTAAAACTTGGTATATATGGCTTCTTCTAGTTCAGATCTACTAATTATTAAATTAAAACCACCCAGTTTTATTGGACCTGTAACAGCAAACCTGCATACTTATTCTCCATGTTTATTCTTAGGAAGCTTACAAAAACATGTCAAATCTCACTATGTTGGATTGAAATACATTCTATTGCACTCAAAATTCGCTGAGTATGCAGGTCTACTGCAACGCGGGTATTTATTTATCTGTATTTCACGCTTTTCCTAATGTATACAAGGGTTTACATTTTCATATTTTTGTCACAGTTGAAGAACTATACAGATCGGCAACCCAGTGCACTTTTGCTTGCCCGTTTTTTCACGCGGCGTCAAGTTTGTTAGGTTGCTTTGCCGCACATATTGAATTGGTATCAAGTATAATTTCGTCAATATCAAATCTTCAGGTCCCAAAGAACAAATATAGCCATTAATAACTTTGATACCAATGCAATATGTGCGGCAAAACGACCTGACAAACTTGACACCGTACGAAAAAACGGGCATGCAAAAGTGCATTAGGTTGCCAATCTGTATAGTTCTTCATCTGTGTTTTTGTTTACAAACTTCTATAAACTCTTATCCAACTGTCTTCTTAGTTTAATGCCACTCATTCCTCCTAACTCTTTTCTATTACCCATCTTTTTTTATTACCTTAATCCTGCTCCTTTTCCTCGTCCACCTAACCTTTTCTCTCTCATTCATTCACTTAACTCTGTATCTGTCTTATCTTTTGAAATTGCTTCATCAAATTCCAGCTGTCGCCGGGAGTAATAACAATGAATAGATTTTAGGTACATTACACTTTATTAGTAGTTTCATACTCAAAAGTATATCCAAAACATGAAGAATAACAATATTCACATGATGACAACTGTCATGATTTTAGATACAGACCTATACCCCTTTGAGACGCTCAGTTTTTCAAGTTCAATTTGATCGGAGGCTTTATGTTCCTTCCACTCCTAGATGCTCTGCGGCTCAGAGATAAGGTAACATCCTGTAACCCAGAATGATGGACGAGGGCTTAAATTGAAGGTCTTAATGCCAGGGGCTGAAGAAAAATACTGAAATTTCTTGAAATTCACAGAAAAAAAATCTCTGTTAAAAGCATTAGGATCTAAAAACTCCTGTTTTGTTTGTGTTAAAACATGTGGCGCTGTTGCTTGATCAAAATCAAGTGTAGATATCAACAGATGATGGATCTAAAAACCAAATATAACAGGTTACTCACCAAATGCCGTCAACGATTCTTTGTAATCCAAAATTGGTTACTCGAGTTTCAACCTGTTCATAGGTAATTTTCAAACCATAATACAATATGTCTTCATCAAGAAGATTGTCACAACACTAAATACCCCCGTTGCAGAACACCTGCATACTCAGCGAATTTCAAATGCAAAAAATCATATTTCAATCCAACATAGTGAGATTTGACATGTTTTTGTAGGCTCCATAAGAATAACATGGGGAATGAGTATGCAGGTTTGCTGCTACAGGTATATTAGAACTGAGTGGTTTTAGTTCAATATTTAGTAGATCTGAACTAGAAGAAGCCATTTACCAATTTTTATCAAGATTTGTCGAGAAATAAGCGAGATATAGAATTTTACTTATTTCCCATAAGGTTAACATTGACACAACTTACTGTATTTACCACTTTCAATATCTCGGTAACCAATGGACATAGAGCAGTAATTCAAAATACAAAATTGTTTGTTTTATTTTTGAGCTGAATTCAATGGTGCTAACAAAAATTGGATTATTTTAATTTTTCTATGTGAAAAACCCAAAACTCCAAAAACCCATTTTTGGGGGGGTTTATCCCTCTTTACCCCCCTTCCGGTGGTTCGATCAGGCACGCACGCACGCACGCACGCACGCACGCACGCACGCACGCACGCACGCACGCACGCACGCACGCACGCACGCACGCACGCACGCACGCACGCACGCACGCACGCACGCACGCACGCACGCACGCACGCACGCACGCACGCACGCACGCACGCACGCACGCACGCACGCACGCACGCACGCACGCACGCACGCACGCACGCACGCACGCACGCACGCACGCACGCACGCACGCACGCACGCACGCACGCACGCACGCACGCACGCACGCACGCACGCACGCACGCACGCACGCACGCACGCACGCACGCACGCACGCACGCACGCACGCACGCACGCACGCACGCACGCACGCACGCACGCACGCACGCACGCACGCACGCACGCACGCACGCACGCACGCACGCACGCACGCACGCACGCACGCACGCACGCACGCACGCACGCACGCACGCACGCACGCACGCACGCACGCACGCACGCACGCACGCACGCACGCACGCACGCACGCACGCACGCACGCACGCACGCACGCACGCACGCACGCACGCACGCACGCACGCACGCACGCACGCACGCACGCACGCACGCACGCACGCACGCACGCACGCACGCACGCACGCACGCACGCACGCACGCACGCACGCACGCACGCACGCACGCACGCACGCACGCACGCACGCACGCACGCACGCACGCACGCACGCACGCACGCACGCACGCACGCACGCACGCACGCACGCACGCACGCACGCACGCACGCACGCACGCACGCACGCACGCACGCACGCACGCACGCACGCACGCACGCACGCACGCACGCACGCACGCACGCACGCACGCACGCACGCACGCACGCACGCACGCACGCACGCACGCACGCACGCACGCACGCACGCACGCACGCACACACACACACACACACACACACACACACACACACACACACACACACACACACACACACACACACACACACACACACACACACACACACACACACACACACACACACACACACACACACACACACACACACACACACACACACACACACACACACACACACACACACACACACACACACACACACACACACACACACACACACACACACACACACACACACACACACACACACACACACACACACACACACACACACACACACACACACACACACACACACACACACACACACACACACACACACACACACACACACACACACACACACACACACACACACACACACACACACACACACACACACACACACACACACACACACACACACACACACACACACACACACACACACACACACACACACACACACACACACACACACACACACACACACACACACACACACACACACACACACACACACACACACACACACACACACACACACACACACACACACACACACACACACACACACACACACACACACACACACACACACACACACACACACACACACACACACACACACACACACACACACACACACACACACACACACACACACACACACACACACACACACACACACACACACACACACACACACACACACACACACACACACACACACACACACACACACACACACACACACACACACACACACACACACACACACACACACACACACACACACACACACACACACACACACACACACACACACACACACACACACACACACACACACACACACACACACACACACACACACACACACACACACACACACACACACACACACACACACACACACACACACACACACACACACACACACACACACACACACACACACACACACACACACACACACACACACACACACACACACACACACACACACACACACACACACACACACACACACACACACACACACACACACACACACACACACACACACACACACACACACACACACACACACACACACACACACACACACACACACACACACACACACACACACACACACACACACACACACACACACACACACACACACACACACACACACACACACACACACACACACACACACACACACACACACACACACACACACACACACACACACACACACACACAATTACTATAACTGTGGGGACTCGTGCTTTTTACCAAACTATGGGGACATCGAGGCACACTGCTATAAAAAACATCATATGTTCTATTTGACCTCTAGATTTCAAAAAAAGCAAAAACACTCCTTTTCTATTGGCAGAAAGCAGTTTAAAAAAAAATTGAAAATTGAGGGGACGTCCCCACAGCTAATGTAAGAGACGGTCATGTCCACACAGTTAATGCAAGAGTCAAAACACATGTCCACAGAGTTAATGCAAGTGTTCACACAAACGAGTGTTTTTCCTGGTGAATGTGTTTTAGTCCCCACAGTTTGGGAAATTAGTCGATATACATCGACAGTCGGTAGTTGGTTGCTTTAAGGTTAGTTTAAGTCGAGAGGTTAGTTTAAGCTGAGGAGCTGCTTGGAAGAAGGGAGCCACGCAGACAGAAGATCTGGCAGTCCAGCGCAGAAGATCCAGGATAAATATGTATAAGTTTTTGAACGTTTAGTGCGGGAGTGGGCCTAAGGCCACCCAGGGGCAATTTCGTAAAGGTGGAGTGATAGTGGAAGTGAAATAATGGATATGCCTATCAACAAGTAAATGTTTAGAATTCATTTTTAACATTTTGATATTAATAAGATCTGTTCTCTAAAAGGCCATACATGTCCCATCTTAAAAATACAGTAAAAAAAAATAAAAAATAAAAATGATGCATAGTAATTTAAAACCTTAAACCCTCTGTGACGGTTGACCTCCTGGCTGCGCCGAACTTTAACTTCGTGGGAGCAATGAAACGCAAAGTTATGTGGGTTCGAATTAATTTTATTAATAGTTTCAAATTACCGAATCAATTCAACTTACAATTCAACTTCGAATTTAAAACACAATAGAAAATAAATAGAAAAAGAGGGCCAAAATAATTAGTAATTTAACTCGCGTAGCATGGCTGAGGGCCATTGACCGCGGCAGAGAGACCGGGGCGGCGGCGGCGGCGGCGCCGGCGCCGCGCACACGTGACTACTTCGGCTGCGTCTCAACGGGGACTGACTGCCTCAGCGTGCTGAGTGCCCGTAGGGAAAGGCTGTGGCCGAGGCTACGGAGCGCCCGCTTGGAGGCTACACCCTCCGTACAGTGCTGCACCCCAACGATAACTTAGTGCATAATTAAAGCTGAAACACTGCCAGCGACCGTCGTCTGCCCGGCACGTGTTGCTGATTCTGGGAGTTCATTTGGGGTCAGGCTAGAATTCTTGGTATTTCGGGTCACTTGGTGTCACTGGAATATTTCGTTGCGAGGAGCTTATGAGGAAATGATTGACTGTTAATTCAGTTACTTACTGAATTAATTTACTGGCCGGAACCCATTAGTAAATCAGTTATTTATTAATATTACAACGTAATTATGCAGAGGGAGGGGTTTTTTTATTGGTTAAAATATTGGTTAAAAAATCACAGTTGATTAGACTGTGACAGTCGTCACACTCCCCCCACCTCTAGTTCATGCTGCCCCAGCATGAGGGTCTTACGCTCCTGCCTCAGGTATTCGGCCACTCTCTCCTGCAATACAGTCATCAGGATGTCAGGTGTGGGAAGGTTAGAAACATCCAGCTCACCCAAGTGACTCAATTCCCGTAAAGTGCCGTAAATGTGCTTTGGTACTGTGCATGCCCCGTTTTCATTATTCACCCGGTTTCTTTCCTTTGAGTTACAAAGATAGCGCCTCGGTCTCTCTCTCGCTTCACAATTCATTTATATTACGTTCCTACAGCATTGGCCCTTTACAATTTATAGTTACCTCAGCCCGGCTTACATCTTACATCAACAACATCGTTTCAACCACTCTTACTACAATAAATCATTAAAACTATCTAAGGAACATCCAAATTTGAGTTTATTCCCCAAAATCTACACATTGTAATTCACCAATTACTGATGGCGACCACCATCACCATACTTCCACTAAATACATTACAAAGTTCAGATGAGAACACGTTAACAAATAACAACAAAAGAACATCCCACAGAGGGATAACCTAAAAAAACAAAATCCATTCACCTCGGATCCAAATACAATATTATTAACTATAAATCAAACTTCCCCTAGCAGTTAGGCATCTTATTGCAAGTTTCCCAGTGTTAATGCAGTTGTTAATTTTGATCAGTAATTTTGAATGGTGCACCTACGCTTTACAATTCGAATTAAATTATGGCGCATAGCGGGGTAATAATCGGCACTGAGATGTTAATTTTGAACGCTACTCGTCTACCGAAGTTAAGCTTGGGTAGCCTTTCACTTGGGGCCGGCAGAGCTACGTCACCCCCGCGGAGCAACAAGGCCTAAACTGCTCAGGTTATTTACAAACACGAAAACAAGTAAATAAAAAAAATGTACTACACGACATACTGTTGCCTCTACACATAACACCCACTTGGGTACTAATACTACAATGAGGATTTCCAAACGCCACTAAATCACTGAGTGTCCCTTCAACAATCCACGCCTGTCATGCCAGGACGTCGGCCACCTCTCCGGTCCACACGACCTGTAGTTTCTTAAATTGTTTGCGTTGGTGCAATTTCCCTCTGGTGTCGCAGCACCATCCCGATCTACTTACTGCATTTTACGTTTTGTTGAAATAAAACAAAAATAAATAAAAAACTAAACTTAACAATAAAAAGACAATTGAAACCCACAAAAGACTCATGTTCATTGGTCACTAAGGACCCAGGTCGAAGGTGTCGACTCCCTCCTTCCTGAGTCTGCTGTCTCCACTACTTTTCTTTATCCCTTGCTACGCTTGTAGCTTCACCCTTGGTTGTATTTTTATCCTCTCCCTTCAGCCAATTAATTAATTATATTACTATCGCTGGTTTGAGTGGAGTCACGGTCCAGTTTTTTTCCTTTTCTTTTTGAGGGGTAGGATATGAGGTGTTAGGAGGTTAGTTGGATTTTGCCGGCATAACCTTCCCGTTCAGCCAGTCCAAACCAACGTCGCTTCTTGTTACTATTTCCTATCTATTCCCAGAAATTTTGCTGCCCCACTCTGTTTTGCTGAGTTAGGGTAGTTTCCCCCTTTTGCCAAGTCTCCTCTTAGTGGCCCATGAATCTTTTACGAGCACGTCTAACCTAATACAATATAACTCTGACCTACATATCGTGTGGCATCTGAGGCCCCACCTATCGATACCATTCTTGGTAGCCCTAAAGAGATACAAAAAAAAAAAAAAAAAACAGAAGCTCAGCAGCTAGGTCTTTGTACTAAGTACACCTGCAACCGTCTATCTTAGCCTCAGACGCTCTAATCTAACAATAACAGAACATTTCACCCAAATTTCAAATTTCTTAAACCTAATAATAAAAAGTTTTTTTTTATTTTAACGTCTACCCTAAGATCTTCGGTCGCTACTCTCTCCTAGTGTTACCCTTAGAGGTCCCTCGTCGCACAGGGGTCATGACCCTACTAACTATCTTTTTACCAAAGTTCTGGGTGCGCCCTATTGCGAACACAACCGGAGTCCCTTCACGACCGACACGATTCTTGATTCCAGAGACGAAAAATAAATTTAATAAAATCACTTACAAGCGTCCAGGGATCCCTGTTTAGGTGTCAATAGTTGTCTGCACTCGTTCCAACGTCTTTAATGTAATTGCTCTCGTGCTGAAAGTCCTGGGTACATTTGATTTCCAGAGCGCTCGTCTTTTTCATCATAGCTGGGGGAGGGACAGCGTCACCGTCCGCCTCCATGTCTCGGGTCCGTCGGCCTGCTTGAGCAGCGCACAGTCTGTGGAAGAACAGCACACCGACCGGAGCAGCAAACACCCTCGTACTCTCCATCTAATGAACAATAAAACAGCCACGATTAACAACAAAGTAACTGGGAGTCCTCTATATAAAGCAACCTCCCTAGTATGCATCATGTACCGGTGGGACTTGAGGTGATGTACAGCACTCTCGCCTGAGTACTCCTTCACGCTCAGAGTGCCCAGCTGGTCATCAAGATTTGCAGGACATTGACAGTGTCATTCACGTCACTTCTCATCAGATCCTGTTCCTCCGGACTAAACAGTCCATTCACTTCCGGGAACGTTATTTCCCCTATGCTTCCGGCGTACTCGGAGCTGCCGCGAATGCGGGCAGGCACCTTATACCCGTTAGCAGTCAAGTCACACCTACCTCGATTCGGGATCTCCCCCACTTTCTTCAAGGTAATTGTGCTTTCATTCAACAATACTCTCCTCAAGACGGCATTATTTGGACCCTACGGGTAGTTTCGTACTACGGGTACCAAGTAATTGCCCGAAGGAACGTCCTTCACAAGCCGCTGATAAATTACTATCTCTATCATCAGGGCCATAACAGGGGAGGCACACAATCATCTCCCCTCTAACAGCTCCAGTGCATCTGGTAGCGGCCGACAAGTTAGGTCGGGCTGGCGAACGCAGGCACGAGCAAAACGAGAAACGCACATCTCTCATCGGTAGCACCACTTGCAGAATGATTTCTCTAAACCACTGTCAGGTGCCTGACTCACAGGTTCCTCAGGTGCTCAAGATTTGCAACAAAAAACACCCCAACAGGACCATAGGCCCAACATGAGTTAGCTGCCGCCAACTGAACGGGCAGGCTGAAACTCATCAGCGCATATCGCTAATCAACATTATATTTGGGATCCCAATGTACTCGCACACAACAATATCACAATGCCCCAGCACACAAACATTTAAAGTATGTGGGCATGCCCAAAAATAAACAAACACCATCAGGCCTGAAGCTATGGTATTACTCTACTATCAAACAAGACAAAAGAACCGGATACATGCTTGGTTCTGAAACAGCTCAAATTTATTCATTTTAATCTTTATTTGTTTTTTTTTTTATTATTTCCACACTACAATTTTAGGGCATCAGCTTACACAATCACAACCCGGCCAGAGCTTCTCATCCAACTCTTGGAGCACAGTCAGTAACTGGGTTATTGGTCTTTAGAAACAAATTCAAACTAAGCTTATATACTGTAACTATAATACTCATTTAAATCCTTAATTCCAATCGGCGGAGACGGTGTTGGGCCGCAACCCCAACAGCAGGTCCACAGCAAAGATCTCACTCCCATGATGTGTCTCAACCAACAGAGACAGCAAAGGGCTAGCTTAAAAACAAAACTTTCCTGTAGGCCTCCAGAAAACATTCTTGGCATTCTTGCACCAAGACCCCGCAGCAGACACCAATGTGACGGTTGACCTCCTGGCTGCGCCGAACTTTAACTTCGTGGGAGCAATGAAACGCAAAGTTACGTGGGTTCGAATTAATTTTATTAATAGTTTCAAATTACCGAATCAATTCAACTTACAATTCAACTTCGAATTTAAAACACAATAGAAAATAAATAGAAAAAGAGGGCCAAAATAATTAGTAATTTAACTCGCGTAGCATGGCTGAGGGCCATTGACCGCGGCAGAGAGACCGGGGCGGCGGCGGCGGCGGCGCCGGCGCCGCGCACGCGTGACTACTTCGGCTGCGTCTCAACGGGGACTGACTGCCTCAGCGTGCTGAGTGCCCGTAGGGAAAGGCTGTGGCCGAGGCTACGGAGCGCCCGCTTGGAGGCTACACCCTCCGTACAGTGCTGCACCCCAACGATAACTTAGTGCATAATTAAAGCTGAAACACTGCCAGCGACCGTCGTCTGCCCGGCACGTGTTGCTGATTCTGGGAGTTCATTTGGGGTCAGGCTAGAATTCTTGGTATTTCGGGTCACTTGGTGTCACTGGAATATTTCGTTGCGAGGAGCTTATGAGGAAATGATTGACTGTTAATTCAGTTACTTACTGAATTAATTTACTGGCCGGAACCCATTAGTAAATCAGTTATTTATTAATATTACAACGTAATTATGCAGAGGGAGGGGTTTTTTTATTGGTTAAAATATTGGTTAAAAAATCACAGTTGATTAGACTGTGACAGTCGTCACACCTCCATAAAGTGATTCAGAGTAATACCTCTTTCCAAGCCAAGTGCTCCCCTTTATTATTTTAATATCTGTTATTTAAACCTCTCATAATAATCTCACATGGCACTATGGCACAATAATCGAACATTAAATTCATTAATTCGTTAAATTATTGAAAATTCATTGAATATTGTCATATGTTGACCTTAATTAATTGAATATTGTCATAGTAAAGTCACTTTTGTTTACACATTACATTTTTTACAATCATAAGTTATACTGTTTAGTAGCAGAGAATTTTGGTTCTTTAATATTTTGTAGATTCTGCCTCTTAAAATGAGGATATTTTACATTTCTTGGCAGTTTATACCGCTTTCAAATTTAGCGATAGTGTCATTTCAAAGTTATGCGTATATTATGGTGAGTTCATATCTTTCTTTACTAATCCAGGTTTGATAAAATGATGGGATTGCAGCATTAAACTAAATGAGGTAGTCAAGCCATTGTTTGATTTTTTGCATAGGCCTACTTATTGCCCTTACGTCACCCTTTGGGGGAAAATTACCCTGCTTACATATCACCATATCTTGATGACACTTGCTATGCTACTTCATCTAGTTGAGATCTAGGCCAACTAAGGCCCAAAAATCCTCAATTTATTTTAATTTTTGTAGCAGCAAATTAGCGTTCTCCTTATGGAGAATACAAAAATATTCATGACTACCAATGACAATTTATGATGTTTTGAAATTAGTTTTCAAGCATTTGAAATTGTATGCAGGCCTGCTGCAACGGATATATTTAGCCTATATATAAATATAGGCCTAAGCATTATAACTCTCATAATATAGCCCGATCTTAATTAAATTTGGTACGGACATAAAGTCAGCGCTAATAATCGCCAAGTTTGCAAACCATCTGTATCGTACTATCTATAAAGGGGGGTAGACGGTACTTTGGTATTATACGGAGGCTACTCTCATACAGCGCGCTGCGGCGGTTATGTTAGGTTAGGTTATCATAAATATGTTAGTAGGACTTTCCTCGTTTCGTTACGAATCGAACGATACCAGATGAGTCATACCTTCGCCCGCCAAATCCCCTCTAAGTAGGCCTAGGTCAGGTTGTTGACGGAGTGTGTGCATCACTTGTCTACGGGATTTGGCGGGCTAAAGTATGACTTATCCAGTATCGTTTGATTTGTAACGAAACGAGGAAAGTCCTACTAACATATTTATGATAACCTAACCTAACATATCCGCCGCAGCGCGCTACATAAGGGTAGCGATCGGGTGTTGCCGCTTGCGGCGGTGACGCTTTACCTCGCCGACATCGCTGCCTTCTGGGAGGCATAACACAAAGACTGCTTATCACAATTATATCAAGTTTGGACAGTAAGTCAATTAAAGTATGTTCTCATCAATTATGCAGTTATTATTGGTATCCAGTCAAAAAGATCTCTCTAAAAATAGTGGCCTCCGTATAATACCAAAGTACCGGGTAGACTTTCCCAAGAAGATTTTCTTTTTGATTTTTTACATAGAGAAAATATAGTAAATCTTATTTTGGTTTGGATTAAAAATCTTGAGTTACTGGCTTTGGTCCATCTATTACTGAGATACTGGATAGTAACTTCACACAGTATGATGGCGCAATGACACCTTGTAGGGGGAAAAATTAAATTTTAGTATTTAATCAAGGCCATATTCTTTGCATTACCCCCACTCCTCAGTCATCAGATTGGTCGAGTAGTCCAAACAGTACAGGAAAAACTTTCCTAAGAAAACATAAAAATTAGTCCGTTTGTGAAATTTGCAGGAAACGTAGTATTTACCATTAGATTTTGAAATCTGAGGAGTCCCTAGTGATTGGGGGGGGGGGGTGGAAGTACCTTTTTGGGGGGGTTAAATTTTGGGGTTGAGAAAATGTTTATTTATGGTATCCAAGAAATTGGGGTTCGTTTTATATGTTTTTTAGGATGCAGAATTGAAAAAAGCATTTTAAAATCAATACAACCAACAGTTTATGAGAAAAAGACACATTTATTATTTAAGAATGAAATAGCAACAAATTAAAATAATAGAACATGGGCCACCCATATAAAACCCTCTCCCCGTGGGAATTTTCCACACATGTTTTTTTGTTGCTACTGACATGTAATTTAAGGTTTTGCTTGTTTCCTACTCAAAAATTATAGCATAATCCAGACAAACCAAAAACAACTAGCGATGAAAAAAATTAAAATGGGTTCATTAAAAAAAAGTTACTTCACTGCATTTTTTCCATGCATTCTTTTGAAATATTGACTCGGGACCAGTGCCCATCATTTTTGGGTGGTTAATCCTTTATTTAGTCTCAAAATACTCAGTGAAAAACCGGCTTTCATTTCAGATATTAATTATCAACATCATTTAGGTGGCAGATGCGCTGTAAGGCTCAATGTAACTTAAAAATTAATTTTTGGGAAATTTGTTTTTAGTGAAGTAGTTATATCTCGTGTTCTAAATAAGATATTTAGTTCATTTTAGCCTTCAAATGCACAGAGATACGTCGGCTTTTATTTGAAGTATTGATATGTAAAATCAGTTAAGTAGCAAATGAAATTTAAAGATCATTATGACATAAAGAATTGTTATTTTTAAATTTCACGCTTAATAGTGGATTATAACTCACCCCAAACTTGATTGAATTAAATGGTCGTAGTCTCAAAAGAAAGGTGATGTTTCAGTCAGGCTTTTAAAAGCATACAGAACTCCATACCTGTCCTCCAACTGGAGATATCAGTCTTTATATAAATAAAAATGTCTGAAAACTTTAATTTTATGCAAGTTTAAGAACCACAATTAATTCACCTGAAACTCAATACATCAAAGTAATTTATGACTAAAATGAAAGCCTATAACCTATAGAGTTCATTAAAACCCTAGCGATTTTTGAGTCTTCTTTGGAACTAAAGATATCCTTCAAGGAATATAGAATTATGCAAATAAAACGAATTTTTGTCGACCGATCTGATGACTGAGGAGTGGGGGTAATGCAAAGAATATGGCCTTGATTAAATACTAAAATTTAATTTTTCCCCCTACAAGGTGTCATTGTGCCACTTAAATTCATAAGTCATAAGTCACTTAAATTTTAGTCTGATTTTACTGAGGGTTAGCTTACTGGAAAGCTGTTGGTTTACTGAGTGATTTAAGACCAAAATTAACTTATTACCTTATTTAGAACCAGATATATAACTACTTGATTAAAACAAATTTCTAAAAATTTGATTTTTAAGTTATATTGAGCCTTACAGCTCATCTCTCACTTGAACGATGTTGATGATTAGTATCTCAAATGAAGGCCAGTATTTCACTGAGTATTTTGAGACTAAAACGAACTAGGATGTCTTAATAATAAGAGATATAAGAAAAATAATCGAAGAAAATATTGAAAATATGAAGCGTCCATAAGAAATGTAAAGGGATCAATTTTCATTTGGGCATATATTTTTAACGAATGAATATTTTCAAAAAATGATTTCAGCATTGTAAACAGCAAAAAATTCTAGTTTATAATGATGTCTCACAATACTACCTTTACATTGACAAAAAATAAAGTTGATATCTAATATGGCGGATCCAAGATGGCGGCCAAAAATTATTTTCCTGTCAAAATAAAGGATTAACCACCCAAAAATGATAGGCATTGGTTCCGAGTTGATATTTAAAAGAACGCATGGAAAAAATGCAGTGAAGTAACTTTTTTTTTAAAATGACCCCTTTTTAATTTTTTATCGATAGGTTTTTTTTGGTCTGTCTGGGTTATGCTGCAATTTTTAAGTAAAAAACAAGCAAAACCTTAATGTACATGTCAGTAGCAACAAAAAAACATGTGTCGACAATTCCCACGGGGGAGGGTTTTATATGGGTGGCCCATTTTCTATTAATTTAATTTTTTAAGAATAAATTTTTGTTTTTCTCATCAACTGTTGGTTGTATTGATTTTATAATGTTTTTTTTTAATTCGGTATCCTCAAAAACATAGAAAACGACACCCCACTTGCTTGGATTCCATAAATACAAATTTTCTTAAAATCACTACCCCCCCAAAATTTAACCCCCCCAAAAAGGTACTTCCACCCCCCTATCACTAGGGACTCTTCAGGCGTCAAAATTTAATGGTAAGTACTACGTTTCCTGCAAGTTTCATGAACGGACCAATTTTTATGTTTTCTACTCGTCTTTTAGTTGAATTTTACATGTACTTTTAAAAGCACCAGGACGCTGAATGAAAGGTCAGGTTACAATCCGTGCCGGGCAACAATTTTTCCTTTTGATATAAAAAAATTCATTTATCTCAATTAATTAGTCAGTATTTTTTTGCGTTTTTTAAGTTTTTTTTTAATTTATGAAATTTGTTGAAATTTTTTAGAGTGTCCACCAATTAATATGGAAAACTGTACAAAACTACACTTCTAGCCATACAACAAAACCAATACAAGTGCTGATAAGTCTCGAATCAAACAGTACAGGATATACTTTTGATATAAAATAACAGGATATAAAATACTTTTGTCTACTTTTATGAAAAATATGTGCTATATACACTTTGTAGAAAAGGAAATCAAGACCCTAGAGTAAAAATTCAAGTTGTATGAGTCTTAAAATAATCGAATGATTGTCGTGTTTAAAGGTTGACTATAGTGCAAAGTCTGGTTTGGCAGGGGTAACCTTGAAACTGGAGAGATAATAGTTGACACCGTAGAAGTGAGGGTAAATGAACTTTAAAGCCCATATAATGACGCAACTTTTAAGGCCAAAAATATTAGATTCGGTCAGTAAATACCAAAGTTATTAGCAATTGAAAATTTGCCTACCAAATTTCCTCAAAATTGTACAAATCCGTACATTTCGGCTTGTAGTAAACTTATAAAGGTAAAAACTTGGTATATTTTGATATATAATCCTTTATTTCGACTAGTTAGAGAGGAATATGCTGGGTTATAACTTTAATAAACGAAAATTCAACTATAAGAATCGCTATCAATGGTGCGAAGCCAGCCCAATCGAGTATGCCATAAGGTATTATTTGTGAAATCCATGTAAATTGTGTTATTGGGTAATGAATATTATTTTTATAAACTATACATTATTTTAGTCGACAATAATTAAAATTAGGGTCATATTACGCCTCTAATGGGGAAAAAATTTACTTTATACTTCATTTTTAATCGGTTTCCATACCCAAATTGACCGAATGGCGTAAATTGTCTTACGATACTTTCAATTGTAAGTAATTGATAAAGGTGAAAATTACTGACAATTTATACTCTTTGAGACTTGCTAATGGCGGTTTTATCACATTACTGATACTATTTAGGGTCACAGAAATGATTATATTTTTTATTTGAGAAATACTTAACCGACTGGATTAAAATTTCACACAGAGGTAGATGTTGAACCTGGGAAAATCATAGGTCTATTCACTTCCTTAAAATCCTCTCGGGCTACTCCCTGTAAACGCCCTCAGTTTCAATGTCCACATTTTATAAGTATTTAAACATGAAACACAGAAATGTAAACAGCTGTGGCTACTAATTTGACAGTTCTAAGAGCAGTGGCAAGATCAGCTGTTTCAAGCTATCTATCGTGAGCGAAGCCACGGGCAACTGCTAGTTTGTAAAAAAATATTTGTAAGCCTAGATTTTCAAATAGGCCTACTTATAATATAATTAGATTTCAATTTAATAATAAATATATATTTTTTTAAGGGGGCCATGGCTTCACTTGGCCATGGTGTTGCAACGCAGCAGAATTAGCTTATTGTGCACCCTCAGTCAACAGGGATAAAACATATAAATACCTATTGAGATAAAATTTAATATTAGCCACACTTAAAAGACTATTTTATTTTTAGCGAATTTCCCCTATAGGGAAGAAGCTACTATTACCGTAGGTCTCATGGTAAGAACTCAGCCCGAGACTATGATAACTTTTCGTTTTGGGGCCACCAGAAGCAAAAAACACTGTTCATTCGAATTTATATATATATATATATATATATATATATATATATATACATCTATATATATATATATATATATATATATATATATATATTTGTCTGTTAGCACGATAGCGGCCGTAAAAATGGTCCAAGCTTAATGAAAATTGGTACATACGTGTAAAGTGGTAATCACTCGGACGAGTTTGTGAACCAGCCCGATCGGACCACCGGAAGGGGGGGTAAAGGGGGATAAACCCCCCAAAAATGGGGTTTTTTGAGTTTTTTACATAGAAAAATAAAATCTATCGAATTTTTGTTGGCACCATTGAATTCAGCTTAAAAAAAACTAACAATTTAGTATCTTGAATCACCGCTCTATGTCCATTGGTTACCGAGATATTGAAAGTGGTAAACACAGTACGTTGTCCCAATGTTAACCTTATGGGAAATAATTAAAATTCTATATCTCGGTTATTTCTCAACATATCTTGTTAAAACTTGGTCAATAGCTTCTTCTAGTTCAGATCTACTAAATATTGAATTAAAACCACCCAGTTTTAATATACCTGTAGCAGCAAACCTGCATACTCATTCCCCATGTTATTCTTATGGAGCTTACCAAAACATGTCAAATCTTGCTATGTTTGATTGAAATATGTTGTTTTGCATTTGAAATTCGCTGAGTATGCAGGTCTGCTGCAACGGGGGTATTATCCAAACAATAACTTTAATTGGTAATTTTTAAGTGAGCGAATTTTCATAAATAAATTAGATAAGGAATAAATAGTTGTAATGGTCTTGGGCTTAGGTTTTATCATAAAAAATTAATATTCAAATACATTTAAATAGATTTCAGTTTTACCTATTAAGATAAAATTTAATTTTGACCAATTTTATCCAAAGATATGTTTTTATTTTTGATCAAACAATAAATTTCATTGATAATTTTTAATTTATAATTAGATACATTTACTGATCAATAGCTATTTTCTAATTCATAAATTAGGATTTATTTATTATGTGTTAAACCAAATAAACTGAATGATCCATAAATTGATTGTTCAAATATTGTGTATAGTTGTGATAACTGACAGGAGATCGGGCGAACAGTAAAACGATCTAGTCTAGTCCCATTGCTGTAGCAGCCAACAGCAATTTCCCTTCCTCTGTCAAATCAGAAGAATCGTATAGTTTCCCGAAAATTCCACAGGATGCGCCACTAGTTAGTCATCATGACGTCCTCACAGTTTATGCATTTCATGTGAAATTTGTGGGGACGTGTGTGATGTCCCCATAAGCGATTAAGTCCACACAGTCTGGTCGTATGCATGTCCATGTCCCCACAGCTAATGTGGCCCAAACACACACACACACACACACACACACACACACACACACACACACACAAACACACACACACACACACGCACACACACACACACACACACACACACACACACACACACACACACACACACACACACACACACACACACACACACACACACACACACACACACACACACACACACACACACACACACACACACACACACACACACACACACACACACACACACACACACACACACACACACACACACACACACACACACACACACACACACACACACACACACACACACACACACACACACACCCTGTTGCAGCAGACCTGCATACTCAGGGAATTTCAAATGCAAAACAACATATTTCAATCCAACATAGCGAGATTTGACATGTTTTGGTAAGCTCCATAAGAATAACATAGGTAATGAGTATGCAGGTTTGCTGTTACAGGTATGTTAAAACTGGGTGGTTTTAATTTAATATCTAGTAGATCTGAACTAGAACAAGCTATTTACCAAGTTTTATCACAATAAAATTCAATTAATTTTATTTTTCTATGTAAAAAACTCAAAAAACCCATTTTTGGGGGTTTATCCCCCTTTACCCCCCCTTCCAGTGGTCCGATTGGGCTGGTTCACAAACTCGTCCGAGTGATTACCACTTTACATGTATGTACCAATTTTCATTAAGATTGGACCATTTTTATGGCCACTATCGTGCTAACAGACACATATATATATATAAATTCGAACGAATGGTGTTTTTTGCTTCTGGTGGCCCCAAAACGAAAAGTTATCATGGTCTCGGGCTTAGGTCTTACCATGAGACCTATGGTAATAGCTTCTTCCCTTTAGGGGAAGTTCACTAAAACAGTCCAAAAACATTAACGTTACCACTGAAATACATTTAAATACCCCCGTTGCAGCAGACCTGTATACTCAGCAAATTTAAAATGCAAAAGAGCATATTTCTATCCAACTTAGCGAGATTTGACATGTTTTTGTGAGCTCCATAAGAATAACATGGGGAATGAGTATGTAGGTTTGCTGCAACAGGTACGATAAACTGGGTAGTTTTAATTCAATATTTAGTAGATCTGAACTAGAAGAAGCCGTATACCAAGTTTTATTGAGGTATGTTGAGAAGTAAGCGAGATATAGAATTTTACTTATTTCCCATAAGGATAACATTGGGACAACGTACTGTATTTACCACTAGCGATATCTCGGTAACCAATGATCATATGGCAACAATTCAACATACCAAATTATATGTTTTTTTAAGCTGAATCCAATGGTGTAAACCAAAATTACATTATTTAATTTTTTCTATGTAAAAAATCCAAAAAACCCATTTTTGGAGGGGTTTACCCCCCTTTCCCCTCCCTCCAATAGTCCGATCAGGCTGGTTTTCGAACTCGTCCGAATAATTATTACTTTACAATTACCACGTAAACACTCCTAAAATTTTTAATTTTGAAAACCCTGTTTTTAATGGAGGACTCTGAAGGGAATGTACATGTAGAGTTTCAAGATTCTGATTTGAGTACTTCGGGTGGTATGTAAATGTGAGAAGCCTAAATGGTGATATTTGACAAATATTTAGTAGATGGCTTTAATATTTTAGTATATTTCCTCCTTTTAGTAGATTGAGTTTTTTATCCTTTTTGTATCTTGAAAATATTCTATAGACATTCCATCCATATTTTTTATCATGAACCTTAAAAACTGAAAAGGCCGCCATTTAGAATTTTAAATTACAACCTATTTTTAGGTTTTGAGAGAAATTGTTTCCAAATCCATTCTTAGTATGCCTCTAAAGTGTATAAAGAATATTTTTGTGAAGTTTTCTATTACAAAAACTACAATAAAAACCACATGAAAGAAGCTATAGAAAGAATAGTACACCTATATTCTCTACTTTTTCATATAGTTTTTGATCTATTTTGAAAAACATACTTAGTCGAGAGTCCACCCTTAGCACTATTTATTGTCGTTTGTATTTAGAAAATTTTAGTATTTTCTTACTAAATTGCAAAATTAGAATGTCTTGGTAAATGGTAGAGCCAACTCAAACTTTTACCCATCTTGGGGGAAACAGAAAAATCGAAGAATCGAGAGGAAACATTCCACCTTCTTATTTCATCCTGGGGTGGAATCACTATCTACGACAAGGGTGTGTAATTGAAAGCTTAAAAACTATAGTAGGGCCTAGGCCTACGGATATAATATTACATTATCAAAATCAATCAGTTTGTTTGGTAAGTCAGGGCATAAAATAACATGTTTACTAGGCGACACAAATGACGCCCAGTGCTGAGATTTTGTCGCCTAGTGGCTATGGGTAGCCCGGCGTTTTTTTAATGATTAACGGAATTTACAAACTACTTCATAAAATAACTTTGAGCAAATCTTTTAACGTGTTCTTAGCAACTCAAAAACTCCCTGCTTTGTTCAGTATGACATCATCCACTGGAAAGCTGTACCACTTTTGGGGGGTATTTAAACATCACTCAGTCTTAAGAAAGTTGGTGCAGTTGTATATTTCTCTGACACCGCACAGTGTCAGAAAAGGCAGTATATGACACCTCCTGAAAGGGCAGTGTCAGTACATACGACTTTGGCCAAACAAACAATCTGGCCTGTCACGGGAAGCTCATCACAACTCTAGAATGCGCATCGTACTCAATGAAGTTGGAACAGCTTCATGGGCGGATTTCTGGGGGTGCCAGGGGGGGTATCTGGCACCCCCTGATTTTTTGCAAACTTTTTACATGGAAAAAAGCTTTCCAGCAAAATTTTCATAATTTGAATACAATGATATGATTTAGATCAAATTTTATTTGGTTTTAGGTTTCGTTTCATTCATTTATTTTCCATTCCATCCTTTTGTTACAAATTTATTGCAGTTCGTCTCAAAATAATGTCACGTAATTAATATTGTAATTTCCATTTTCAATTCCATATTTTTTCGACAAACATAACGTATCAAAACTGCTTACAAACTCAAATTGTCTTAAGATTAATGTGCTTTAAAAACAAATATGCATTTTATAAAGACTCAAAATGTCTTTCTTGCGATGATCTTTAATATTACTCTAGCAGTTTTCATTATACAAATTACAATTCAAATCTGTTTTTCATGATTCAAATGAGCTTTAAAAAAAATAAAATGGGGTTGTTGTTAGTTAAAAGAAATAGCTTCAGTAGTGGGCACTTGGGGCTGCTGGCCCAATCAAACTTTGACAGGCAGTCAATTTTTTGACAGCTACTTCCGGTCACGTGACCGGAAGTGACGTCATCAGCTGTGACATAGCTGTGACGTGTATGGGTGGGTATTTAAAGTTTAAATGCCCTGCTGTGCTGGGTATTTAAATTTTAAATGTCCGGAAGTGGGTCAAGGTCGGTTGGGGATGTTTTTAAAAAAGATCTCGCATTTTCGGAAAATCCGAAAATGCAAGATAAGTTTTGTTTCTTTTTACAAACTGTTTCTTAATTGTTGTTTTGTTGATTTTTGTTTCTATTAAAATATTATATTAAAAATGGAATTGACAAGTTAACAAGAAAATATCCTGCTACAAAGTATCCAAATAAAGATGCAATTACATAAACATAAACTTTAAAAAATAGTGAATGTTCTTTCTTTTTATCTGTTAGTATTTCCTGAACAAGGTAACCAAAATTGTAACCACATAAAAATGAAAGTAGGAAAATAACAAATTTCGACGGGTTCACAAAAACCAAGTTGCAAAGTAGCGAATTTCTTTCTTCTTCCATTGTTGAATTTTTAGTCGAAACCAATTAATGATAGCATTATTGCTTGCGCATCAGAACTAACAGTTGATGAAATTTCTTTACTTGTACACTTGTTGTAGTTTCATTTTCAGTAGGTAATTGTTCGGAAGTTTGTGTAGATGTAGAAGAAGAAACAGTATTATCTTGAAGCTCAGAGTCCATGTGTGCTCGGGTGAAGAGCTGGAGCGTTAATGACGTGTGGTAGCCGCTGTCCTACTCCGTGTCGCCAGTTGGTGGTGGGGGGGGGGGGTCGTTTGGTTCATGCACCGAAATGTAGATAGAATCATAATTTTCTGGAGGATGTACTAAAATTTGTTGTACAGGATCTGCATCAATAGTGAAACTTTGCGTTTCAATGCAAAGTCCATCTTTAATAAAAGAAACATATAAAACAGAACTCATGTTTATTTAGATGTTTACTCTGCGAGTCCTACCAGCAAACTGATGTGATGGTGGTAGCGCTGTGACCTCCCTCGAAAGACATGTGCAGGACGGAACATCTACCGCACACCTGCCTTCCCCCACCACCATGAGAGACTCCTCGCAATATTTGGATATGTAGTGTTAGTCGTACTGTTGCTCTTGTTGAGTAAACATGTCAGTATTAAACCATCGTTCTTAACTTGTGGTTTTAAAATTTTTGCAATAAAATATCCTTTTAACACTTATTTAACTTTGTACAAGTTACAATATTTTAAAAATGCCACTTTATTATATCACCTTGATACTTCTAAAAATATTTAGCCGCAGAAATGCAAAATAAACTACAGTTTCGATTAAATATAAACTTGGTTATAGATCTAAATTTGGTTTCTTTGTTATAACTTTTACATTGTTGGTTAAATAACAAATGTTACCGAAGTTTTTTGTTTGTCTCATTATTCTGCGTTATTAAAGTACCATATGATAGGGTTTGGAAACATATAAAGTAAAATATAAAATGTAGAAAAATATTTTTTTTATGTTTTTGCGTTATAACTTTTATACCGTTGGTTTTATAAAAAAAGTTTACTGAACGTTTTTTGTTTGTCTTTTTAATTCTACGTATTTTGAGTATCTACATGGTAGGGTTTGAAAAGATATAAAGTAAAATATAATGTAAAGAAAGATAATTTTTAGTTTTTATGTTATAACTTCTATACCGTTGGTTTTATCAAAAAAAGTTACTGGACCTTTTTTGTTTGTCTTTTGATTCCGCGTAATTTGAGTACCCACACGATAGGGTTTTAAGCAATTTTCCAACCCCCCCCCAAACCCCTTTTGGGACTTAGAGGTACGTGGACCCCTTGTTAGTCCAAGGGTTGAGGCTTTAGCGATAGCCCAAATTTTAAATTTTTATATTGGCCCCTTACAAGGACCGTTTTTGCCACCAGGGTGGACTTTGAAGGAGGGGAAGGAAAATGGGGTTTTAATCTGAAAGTTTTATTTTTAGTTTGCCATTTTCTTTTACTATTTGTAGGTGTCGAGGGTTAAGGGGAATAGAGAGTATTTTAGGAAGGTTGATAATATAGATCTTGGTTTTTTCCAAATTTAAAATGTAAAAGGAAGAAGAATCGTGTTTGAGGATTTGGTATTTTTGGTTATATTTGAGTTTTTTTAGTTGTATCTTTTGCTGGGGTACGTGTAAAGGCGAAAGAGGTCTTTTAATAGTAGAAGGTTCAGTGGTAATTTTGATGCCGGTATCGGAGCGGTTCATATTGAAGTAGGTGTTGTTAGGATGGTGGCAAGGCGGAGAATGAGTTGTTGAGTGTAGAGTGTGTGAAGCAATCAAGGACTTGGCCACCTGGTGTGTCAGCTGACGCAACAAGGTCGACGGCTTGTATTGCCAACTGTTTCCTAACGGAGGCGTGCGAGGTCACTAGAAGTAGAAAGCTGGCTCAGTAATGATGTAAAATAAAGTTATCAGTTTTTGCGTAATAACATGTGCACCGTTGGTTTTATTAAAAAAATGTTATTGGACTTTTTTGTTTGTCTTTTTATTCCGTGTATTTTGAGTACTCACATGTCAGGGTTTAGAAACATATAAAGTAAAATATGATGTAATAAAAGATAATTTTTTAGTTTTTGTGACTGTTTCCAAGCGTTTGATATATCAAAAAATGTTATTGGACCTTTTTGTTTGTCTTTTAATTCCACGTAATTTGAGTAACCGCACGATAGGTTTTGTAAAAGTTTGAAAATGACTTGAAACTTAAGTTTTTGCGTTATAACTCCTATACCGGTGGTTTTATCGAAAAATGTTACTGGACCTTTTTTGTTCGTCTTTTAATTCTGCGTATTTTGAGTACCTACATGATAGGGTTTGGAAACATTGTACCATGACATATTGAATTTATATATTTCTAAAGTTATCTTGCAGGTGCAATACAAAATAAAATCATCAAAAAATAGTTCAGTACAAAGATTGTATTTATTGAAAACTGTAAATTAATTTTGGTTACTCACATCATCTTTTGATTGGCACATCAAAAGTATCTTATAAAAACAATAGTAATTGTTTTGTATTAATTATCATTATTACTTTTATATGAGGAGAGATCTTTATTAAAATAATGTTTTTTTAAACTTAAAGCCAATGGTTGACCAATCTGTTTGCAATTACATTTGTTAATATAATTGATTATTTATTGTTTATGAGCCAGAGCACACATCTATATTATTTAATATTCAGCTAATTTTTTTTTTAAGATAATTATTTAGGGAATTTTCCCATGAGACATCAACCCTGTGAACAAATAGACAACAAAATCTGTAAATTTAGTCAAAATTGCATCTAAGACTTTTAAAGAAAATAATTTTACCTGAACTGCCAAGAATTAAATACTCCTGAAATTTTTAATTAGAAAGCAAGTTACTTTAAAATATATTTTTATCCCTAATAAAATTAAAATAGCCACTATACCTCTGATTGAGGGCGATGAGAAGACAAGCATTGAAACTAATTTGAAGACTACTGAAGTAAGAATGATTAATTTTACCTTTAGGATTAATAGGGGTGTGGAGGGGGATCCTCCCACCACAAAGTTATTAACCAATCGCAACTCATAATTTGAATTATGCCCAAATAAGGAACATGAATCATCGTCATGAATCATCTAGACAAAATCTAACATGATTTTTGCATGTTCTGCTATTTTAAACAATTATCTGGCTCATTCCTGTGTGCTCAACCCTTCTAAGTAATTTAGTAAAATTAATAGGTTTAAATTCTGTATGAATTTTATAAAAAATTATTATTTAAAAACTAATAATGGTACATTTCTCCTCTCCAAAATTCGTACTGAATTTAAATTAAAACCCCCGTCTGCTACTCAATCCACACACAAATTGTCCCAATAGTCTTTTTTTTTCTTAATCCATAAGTCCATCTTCTTTTCTTAAAATTTAATCAAAATTAAACTAAACACGTAAATCTTGATTCGAACACATTATTGCCCTTTAATCACTTATCTCACACACAAATTATTTTCTTTCTTCCTCGACCCTCGATGGAGCGCCGGAGTTGACCCTTGACCTTGGATCGCATGCCATCCCCCAGATAGCCACGTGCCGTCCCTGCTGTCGCCTTATCATCTCGCTGCATACCTCCCTTCGGATCAGCTGATGTTGTTTCGGGGGGGGGATAATTTTGCGGCTTGAAAATGTTGTGTGTGCACTATATTTTATTAATAAATAAACCTATAACTTTCTTTTTTTATATACTTCAGTTTATTATTATTATTATTATTATTATTTTTTTTAACTGAAACTAAAATAACCTTTATACTTTCAATAATAAAAATTTTATTTGTAAACATCAACTCCTAGTTGCAAAAAAAAATTAATTATGGCAGGGAAAATAAGTTGATGGTACTGAGTATGTCTAAGTCGAGTCCGTAAAAGTAATTTTTCAGTGTTTGAGTAAAGATTCATACACCATTCGTATCAGATTCATGCACACATTCTCACATAGTCAAGTATTTAGTCAGTAATAGGTCAATAAAGTAGTAACCATCCACTTATTATACTGCTAATTGAAATTAATGTTATCAACAAAAAGGTAACCTTTTTTATAAATCTTATAACAAAACAGAATATACTTTAATTCTTTTGCATGTGCTCCTTTAATACAATCCTAAACTACTGTATGTTATTAAAAAAAGTTTAAACACATTTTAGTTTATTATGTTTACTGTCCCTCCTCTCCAAACTTCATTATACTTTATTTTTATCCCTTCTAAAATCGTAACCTTTTTTTTATTATTACGATCTTTTTTGTCACTCTGACTTTATTCATTATTTTTAAATAATCACATGCAAAACCACTAGGGCCTAATTATTTGCATTTCGTGAATTATTTATTCTTTACCAGCACTCATTTACTGAATTTTACAGACATATTTTACTACAAAATATGCGATCATTATTATACAATGGCCATTGTTATTTACAATATGTACACTCTTTGGGCAAATTAGTTTGTGCAAACACAACTTTCTAAAATATTATTTACATAGCTGTTTTATTCGATAAAACAACTTTTTTGTCACTTTTTTAGCTGATGGATGTGTGCTCTTTTTACAATTGTCGGCTCTTTTAAACTCTGAATAACTACAGACACTGGACTTATAAACATAAGTATTTTATAGAGACCTGTATATTTTAAATCCATTTTCCCCTGGTAACGATTAACTTTCTTACTCAGATTATGGCTTTCTAAATATACTAGATCTCCTACCTTATACGGATGTTTACTCTGATTAAGACTATATCTATCACGTTTCTTATTTCTAGCCGCTGAAAGCTTACAATTTTTTATTGCTCTGTCCATCATATTTTTTATTTCTGTTTGACTCAACTTAACATTTAACAGTTCGTCAATTTTCCACAAGTTACTCAATCCGTGATATGGTTTTCTCTTAAACATTAATTCATAAGCAGAAAATTTCGTGCTCTCATTTAATGCTGTATTTAGACTCTGTTGCAAAAAATAGATCTCTATCCCACATATTTTGACAATTATGATAATAAGCTCTTATCTGATTTTTTACACTACCTATATATCTTTCACATTTATTAGAACTAGCTCTGTAAGGTACAATAGTTAAATGTTGGATAGAATGCTTAAACATAAATTTCTTGAATTCAATGCTTTTAAAACTGCTGGCATTATCACTCACAAGATATTTACACGGGCCAAAGTTTTTAAAAATTACATCTTCCAATTTACTAATTTTAGCAGATGCTTTAGCATTTCTAAGAGGTAATAACCAAGTGAATTTAGTCATATCATCTACGGCTACTAAAATAAAATTACATCCGGATCGAGAAGTTATCATCGGGCCCGCCAGATCCACGTAGATTTTCTCCATAGGCGCAGAGGAGATTCCAGAGATAAGTTCTCCCTCGTATCTTCGTAAAGGTGCTTTCGCGAGCTTGCATATTTCACATTTCTTAACCCGCTCCCTGATCTCTTCTGGAAGCTTGGGACGATAGAAGTTCTCTGTCACCTTGATCACCGTCTTTGTTTGTCCGAGGTGTCCGCCAAAATTGCTTACATGATAATAATCATACAATAAATCTACTAAACCTTTTGGAATGTAAATTTTACCTTTACTCTTAGAATTCTTTTTATACATCAAAATGTTATTCTTAAGATAAAAGTTATCTTTGCATGATTTGTTTTTTATACTTTCAATAATTTTAACACATTCGGGATCTAATGTTTGCTGTTGTGCTATTTTTACATAAGCTAAAGGAAAATCACTAATTACATTTACAGGTATCTTAGCACTTACTGATTTAAATTTCTTATTTTCTTTGTGTTTTATTTCACTAACTTTACACTCATCCTCTGAAACCTCTTTTACCTTTATTGAAACGTTCTCATCTTGAAACATACGACTTAAACAATCTGCTACAGGATTTTCTTTGGACTTAACATGAAAAACAGAGAAAGGTAAACTGAGAATGGTTTCTACCCATCTTGCTAACTTCCCTAATTTTCTAAAGTGGGTTAAAACCCAGGACAAAGCATGATTATCTGTTATCAATAAAAAAGGTTGTACTTCTAAGTATGAATAAAACTTTTTAATACTTTGTACTACTGATAACGCTTCCTTTTCATAAATCCCTAAACATCTCTCAGAATCTGAAAACTTTTTTGAGTAATAAGCTATAGCTAAATTATCCCCTGCCTCATTTTTTTGTAATAATACTGAGGCCATTGCCCTATCACTTGCGTCAGTCATTAATATAAACGGCTTTGAAAAGTCCGCCATAGCTAACACTGGTGGATTAATAATGGCTTCTTTTAGCTTTATAAAGCTTTGATTGCACTCATCTGACCAAACAAATTTACTACGTTTTTTGCGTAGTTCATATAGCGGTGCTGCTATTTCTGCATAATTCTTAATAAACTTAGAAAAGAATGACACCATACCAATAAAGCTACTCACATCTTTGACATTTTTTGGTTGCTTAAAATTTCTAAAGGCCTCTGTACGTGACTCGTCTATTCTAACTTGATTTTTACTGACAATATTCCCTAGGTAACTGATTTCCTTATGGCACAATTTTACTTTGCTAGGATTTACAGTCAATCCACGTTGACTTAACCTATTTATAACGTCTTCCAAGTGTTCTAAGTGTTCTTCTTTGGTCTTAGAGTATACAAGGATATCATCAAAAAAATTAATTACATAATTAAATTTGACATCCCTAAAAACATCATCCAAATATGCACTTAATAAACCACTACCTACTTGTAACCCATAAGGTATACGTTCAAATTCATACAAGGCAAAAGGTGTTGAAAAGGCTGTCAAATGCTTACATTTTTCCGCTAATGGAATTTGCATGAAAGAATTAGCCAAATCTATAACGCTAAAATATTCAGCTCCTGTTAGGAAATGGTAGCTATCTTGTAAGTCACCTAGTGGAAAGTTTACTCTTTCTATTTTTTGTTCAGCTTACTGTAATTTATAACTAGCCGTTTCTTGTTACTATTAGGTTTGTTTACCAAAAAACTGGGGCTACTATAGCTACTGATGGAAGGTTTGATTATACCTTGATCCAATAATTCATTTATAATTGACTGCATTTCTACACATCTGGGAGGGCTTAAAGGATATGGTTTTTCATTTACTATAGCTTTATCTTTTAGTTCGATTTTGTATTCAAAATCTAAGGCTTTGCCAATCTTCTCAGTAAATACATTTGGATACTTATTTACTAAATTCAAAAGTTCAGCCCTAACTTCATTACAACCAATATTTATTGTTGGCTTGTCCTCACAGTTGTACACATTAACTTGTTTACACTTATTTAATGAAACTTTAACATTCGGTGAGAAATTAAAATAGCATATATTCTTTGACAAGTCTAAAACCATTTTTGATTCTCTTATAAAACAACTTCCTAATAACATGTTCATTTGTAGGTTTGGGGAAACATAAAACTTGACATACCAGCTAAATCGGTTTATCTTGACCCTAATTACACAAACATCAGTGATCTTTATCTCAGAATTGTTTGCTGCACTACAGCTAAATTGATTAACCACAATATTTCTTACTAACGTCCTATTTGCAGTTTTGCCAACATACTTTTACTTATAAGATTTAAACTAGAGCCTGAATCTATTAAAACATTTTTAAAATAGTTTTTACCTAAGTTTACCTCTACCATCGGTAACTCACAAAATGTTTTTTTCCTTTCCTTAGTAACATTGCAATTATTGATTTCTTCTAACTTTTAAGTTAATCTACTCTGTTGTTTCTTAAATTTAATTCTTTCCTTTCGTGACACTTTTGGCATCTTAAAACCGCTCTTAGAAATCGGGAGATAATTTAACTTAGAATTCCCTCTATTTGCTATATTTACATTTCCATTGACAAATTCACGGCTAAATACCTCCCGGTTTACATGTTTTTTGTTCGCCTAAAACAGTTTTTAGCGATATGACCTGGTCGGTTACAATTGTAACATTTCTTTACAACACTGTATGCTACATTTTCCCGTTGTCGCACTTTAGTACGATCGTCCATGCTACGGACATAGTCATTGTAGTTCACATTTTGACATGCCACGCACAAATTTTCCAATTCCTTAAAACTGATCGGATTTCCAGCAAAAATTAAGTTAGCACGATCTCTTTGATTTATTCCCATTTTAATGATCTCAACTAGCTCAAATTCTGAATATCTACATTGGAAAATTTGTGCATGATTTCTTATACTATTTACATAGTCATGAAGTGCCTCATCTTTGAACTGGGGTCTATTTACATACCTCCTAATAAGACTATCTTTCATTCCAAAAGGAATAAATGTTCGCAAAATGTCACTTTGAAAACTGTCAATATCCCTATTTCTGTACTCTATTACTTTACTTTGCAATGAACCTACAGTCCTAAATACAAACTGTTCTAATATAGTTGAGTCTGTCATCTGAGTTTCATTCTTTAGTCTATAAATTAATTTAAGACATTCAATTAACTCATTTACATTCAAACCATTCGTTATTTTGAAATCCCTAAAATACATGTCAAGAGGGTTTGGCAACTTTTGGTACATGTTTGTGTCAAAAGGGGTTGTGTTTGACTTAGCTTCTAACAAAGGGGGTGTGTTTGACTTAGCTTCTAACAAAGTCTGACTGTCCTTATCTGATTGCATTCTTACGTTAGTAGGTCCCTGATTACTTGGTATAATATCTGTTGACTCCTGACTCTTGAAAACATCATCTAATAATTCCTCCTCACTAATATTAGACTCACTTAATTTACGTACTGCTGACTCTTTTACAGATGCATCAATATTTAATACACTTAGTTTTTCAGATACCTCTTTTAATTCCTGCATAAATTCCTTACATTTTTCAGCCTGAGCAGGATCCATTTGAAATCGAATTAAATAGTTTAACCTACTTTTAGAATGCTCAACCTTTTGTTCACATCTACAAACATCAATTGTCCTACTTGTGTTAGTTAACACCTCCACATTTTCTAAACATTGTTTAATTTTTAACTCTAAAACATCGATTTCAGAATTTAAGCTTACTTTACCCCCAAGATTTTCAGTTTTAGCTTCTACCTTTTCTTTTAGACATTTTCTAAGCTTTTTTCTTAAATCAGTTACGGTATCAGTATTCTTTACATCTATGTTCCGAACTTGTAATTCATATATAATTTCGTCTTTAGCTAACAGATCTACTTTGATTGATGCCATTTTGTACAATTTTGTGAATAAACCTTTATCTATTTAACTACATTCATTCAGCAAGAAAACATAGAAAAAGCAGAGTTGCGCATTTTATGTACCATGACATATTGAATTTATATATTTCTAAAGTTATCTTGCAGGTGCAATACAAAATAAAATCATCAAAAAATAGTTCAGTACAAAGATTGTATTTATTGAAAACTGTAAATTAATTTTGGTTACTCACATCATCTTTTGATTGGCACATCAAAAGTATCTTATAAAAACAATAGTAATTGTTTTGTATTAATTATCATTATTACTTTTATATGAGGAGAGATTTTTATTAAAATAATGTTTTTTTAAACTTAAAGCCAATGGTTGACCAATCTGTTTGCAATTACATTTGTTAATATAATTGATTATTTATTGTTTATGAGCCAGAGCACACATCTATATTATTTAATATTCAGCTAATTTTTTTAAGATAATTATTTAGGGAATTTTCCCATGAGACATCAACCCTGTGAACAAATAGACAACAAAATCTGTAAATTTAGTCAAAATTGCATCTAAGACTTTTAAAGAAAATAATTTTACCTGAACTGCCAAGAATTAAATACTCCTGAAATTTTTAATTAGAAAGCAAGTTACTTTAAAATATATTTTTATCCCTAATAAAATTAAAATAGCCACTATACCTCTGATTGAGGGCGATGAGAAGACAAGCATTGAAACTAATTTGAAGACTACTGAAGTAAGAATGATTAATTTTACCTTTAGGATTAACAGGGGTGTGGAGGGGGATCCTCCCACCACAAAGTTATTAACCAATCGCAACTCATAATTTGAATTATGCCCAAATAAGGAACATGAATCATCGTCATGAATCATCTAGACAAAATCTAACATGATTTTTGCATGTTCTGCTATTTTAAACAATTATCTGGCTCATTCCTGTGTGCTCAACCCTTCTAAGTAATTTAGTAAAATTAATAGGTTTAATTTCTGTATGAATTTTATAAAAAATTATTATTTAAAAACTAATAATGGTACAACATATAAAATGAAATATGATGTAAAGAAAGATAATTTTTAGTTTTTTGCGTTATAACTTCTGTACCGTTGGTTTTATCAAAAAAAGTTACTGGACCTTTTTTGTTTGTCTTTTAATTCCGCTTAATTTGACTACCCGCACGATGGATTTGGAGCAATTTTCCAACCCCCCCCGTCAATGTTGCCGGGACGACCTCCCCCCCCATCAATGTTGTCGGGGGGGGGGGGGTCGCCGACTTGATCTCGTTGCCGTTCAACTTTAGAACTGCGTCGCCGTACATGGTGGTAGTGGATATAACAAAAATGCTCCAAATCGATCGTGCGGGTAGTCAAATTAAGCGGAATTAAAAGACAAACAAGAAAGGTCCAGTAACATTTTTTGATAAAACCAACGGTGTAAAAGTTATAGCGCAAAAACTTAAAAAAATCTTCGGTGGCAGTGGATATAATAAAAATGATCTAAATGTATCATGCGGGTAGTCAAATTACGCAGAATTTAAAGACTAACAAAAAAGGTCCAGTGACATTTTGCGATAAAACCAACGGTGTAAAAGTTATATCGCAAAAACTGCAAAAAATCTATGGTGGCAGTGGATATAACAAAAATGCTCAAATTATTCGGAATAAAAAGACGAACAAAACAGGTCCAGTAACATTTTTTATAAAACCAACGGTATAGAAGTTATAACGCAAAAACTAAAAAAAAATATTTTCCAACATTTTATATTTTTACTTTATAAGTTTCCAACCCCTATTTTTAGTTCAGTAACATTAATAAACTAGATTTATATTTATGATACAATGAAAATATGTATAATGTTTATTTTATTATGTATTACAATTGACCTAAAACATAATATTCCTTAAGTAAAACATGGTTACTCATTAATAATATATGAATTTAGTTTCAAACTAATATTAAAATTGTTTTAAAACAAGTTTCAACCTACATTAATACTGAACAGGTGTTAAGTTTACTAAGATAATTTAAATTTTAAAACAAATTAAAAAAATGTTTTTATATCGTACTGATATTGTTTTATATGGTTTTAATACCAAATTAAACTTGTTTCAAAGTAATATTAAAATTGTTTTTATCATTTTTTTTGAGTGTTGATAGTATGTTTTTAAAAGTTTTGAAAGTTTCAAAGTTTCAAAGTTTCAATTTCAAGTATTGTATATTGTTTATTTTATTATGTATTACAACCGACTTCAAACATAATAGTTCTTAAGTAAAACATGAGTATTCATTTTAGTGCAAAAATAAACTTACAAGAATCGAGGTGTGTCCTCCACCAATTCTGTGCAATAGCGGTCAAGGTTGTGAAAGCAGTAGGCAACCTACTCGGTCAAAGTAGGCCAGACGATGTTGTGTGTGCCGAGGTCACAGACCCTGCCAAAGTAGGCTTCCGACCTTCAGCTGGGAGACACATTGACCTAGCAGTCAAGGCTGCTGCCTTGAGCTCGCAGTAAAAAGTTTTAAATGACCTTGAAACTTTGTAACCTGAACGGTTTTAAAACTTAAGTTTTTGCATTACAACTTCTATACTGTTGGTTTTATCGAAAAATGTTACTGGACATTTTTGTTTGTTTTTTTAATCCACATAATTTGAGTAACCACATGATAGGTTTTGTAAAAGTTTTGAATAACCTTGAAACTTTGTAACCTGGACGGTTTTAAAACTTAAGTTTTCGCGTTATAACTTCTATAACGTTGGTTTTATCGAAAAATGTTACTGAACATTTTTGTTAGTTTTTTTATTCCACATAATTTGAGTAACCACATGATAGGTTTTGTAAAAGTTTTGAATGACCTTGAAACTTTGTAACCTGGACGGTTTTAAAACTTAAGTTTTCACGTTATAACTTTTATACCGTTGGTTTTATTGAAAAATGTTACTGAACATTTTTGTTTGTTTTTTTTTATTCCATGTAATTTGAGTAACCACATGATAGGTTTTGTAAAAGTTTGAAAATGAACTTGAAACTTACGTTTTTGCGTTATAAATTCTATACCGTTGGTTTTATCAAAAAATGTTACTGGACCTGTTTTATTCGTCTTTTTACAAGTCCAATGTAAAGTAAAATAAAAAGAAGTGTTGTTGTCTGTTGGAACAGTAACAAAAAAATTATGAGTTTGAAAAAATTTTCTAAGTCCTAAAAATGAATTATTGGGAAGTTTTAACACTTAAAATTTTTACAAGTCAAATGTAAAGTAAAATAAAGAAAGAAGTATTGTTGCCTGTTGGAACAGTGGTGAAGGAATGATGGAAATTAAACTCGCAGCAAAAAGAAACTTGATATTGTAAAATAAATGTTAAAGCAAATGTTTGAAAAATTTTCTAAGTCCTAAAGTATTAATTATTGTGAGGTTTTAACACTTAAAATTTTTACAAGTCCAACGTAAAGTAAAATAAAGAAAGAAATGTTGCCTGTTAAAACAGTGGGAAAAGAATGATGGGTTTGAAAGATTTTCTAAGTCCTAAAATATTAATTATTAGCAAGTTTTAACACTTAAAAGTTTTACAAGTTCAATGTAAAGTAAAATAAAGAAAGAAGTGTTGTTGCCTGTTGGAACAGTGGCGATAGAATGATGGAAACCAAACCCGCAGCAAGGCTCCTGTGGTGACCTCGAGCCGAGTTGGGGTCCAGGGTCTGCGCTTGAGGCCAGGTGGTCAACCAGCTGCCACACCTGCCCGGCCCGGCTGCCAGCTGCCGTGACCTCGAGCCGAGTTGGGGTCCGGGGTTTGCGCTTGTGCTTTGGCATCAGTTGCTCGCTAGACAGTGAGGTGGTAACATGTTCAGAAGGCGCCCTGAACATTTTATCATTTTTGCTGTTTGGTGAAAATATCTTGGTGTTATTTGTACAATAACATCTTGATGTAGGACTGATTAATTTTAAGGCATGGTAGTTTAAGCATGGTAGTTGTTTGTGCTTGTAGATACCCTAGGGTTTGTAGTTTGTTTTTAATTTGCTGGTTTGGTAGTTAGTATTAATTTAAAATCTTTCTTTTACTTACAATATATTTCTGCCTGGAATGTTTAAATTTAAAGTAATATTTTGTTTTTAAGAATGTTATATGATATGTTTTTAATACCTTTCTATTCCAATTTCCTTTTTCCAACAAGCTTGTTGAGGGCATTCCCTCTCTTGTCCTGTACTCCTTTTTAGTTAGGGACACCTTTCAATTCCAATTTCCTTTCCTTTTTTCCTTCCATCTTTTGCACGGTAAAACCAATTAATGGTAAAACCGGCTACCGCTTTTGTAGTGATTACGCCCACCAAAGCGGGTCACTTACAACCTCTATACGTGCTGGATGGATAGTTCGCCTACCTCCGGAGTTTCGCTGGACCCCAGTTAATTTGCGCCTTATGGTGAGTCGCTGGCTCCTTTAGTGTTAGGAAATAAAAAACATATTTGTATAACATTTTTTTTTAGCTTAGCGTTGTGCGGTTATGGTGAGGTGTAAGGGATGGCTTATGTCTAGCTTACACCGTAATCATTCTGTGCAGCGTTGGGCTGACTAGATATTTTTTACTTTTTAGCTCAGCGTTGTGCGCTTATGGTGAAGTGTGAGGGATGGCTTATGTCTAGCTCACACTGTAATCATTATGTGCAACGCTGCGCTGACTAACTATTTTTTTTTTAAACTATAGGCAGGTTGTATTGTAAATTAGCTTATCTTCTTTTAGGTTTCCGGGGTGTACGGTTCTGTCAAACCGTACACCCCCATTTTCTTTTTAATTATTGAATGACCTTGACCTAGTTATTTTCAAGGTCAACAAAAGAGTTAGCAAAAATTTCTAAGTCTCAAGGTCATTTTTGTAAAAGTTTAAATGACTTTGAAACTTTAGTTTTTGCGTTATAACTTTTATGCCATTGGATTTATCGAAAAATGTTACTGGACCTTTTTTTGTTTGTCTTTTCATTCCCCGTAATTTGAGTACCCGCACAATAGGTTTTGAGTAATTTGAAGCCCCCCCCATCAATGTTGTCGGGGCGATCAATGTTGTCGGGGGGGGGGGGGTCACCCCGACAACATTGATGGGGGGGGGTGGGACTTGATCTCGTCGCCGTTCAACTTTGGAGCTGCGTCGACGTACACGGTGGCAGTGGATATTAAAAAAATGCTCCAAACCTATCATGCAGATACTCAAATTATTCGGAATAAAAAGACGAACAAAACAGGTCCAGTAACATTTTTTGATAAAACCAACGGTATAGAAGTTATAACGCAAAAACTAAAAAAGTATTTTCCAACATTTTATATTTTTACTTTATAAGTTTCCAACCTCTATTCTGTTTTGTCCAACCTCTATTTGTCGTTCTGTTGTACGACACGACCGAAGGTCAGCGGCGCATTCCCATCACTTCCGGGGCTGCGCAGGGGTCCATCCTCGGACCAGATCTCTGGAACGTGTCTTACGACAGCTTGCTGAGGCTAGACATGCCCGATGAGACCCGCCTCGTTGGCTATGCTGACGACGTCGCTGCCTTGATCGCTGCGAGGAACGTCGAGCAGGCAAAACTGAGGCTCAGCGTAGTAATGGCCAAGGTCAACGGGTGGATGCGAGACCACGGCTTGTCCCTGGCTGTCAGTAAGACGGAGATCGTCGTCCTCACCAAAAAGAGGATAAACACCGTGTTCCCGGTGCAGATAGGTAACGTCACACTCGAGACTAAGCCTGCTGCAAAGTACCTGGGAGTCATGGTCGACAGCAGACTGTCTTTCGGCGAGCAGATCCAGCGCGCCGCCGACAAAGCCGCTAAGGGTGTCGCTGCCCTTGTTAGGCTTATGCCCAATGTCGGCGGTCCTCGTTCCTGCAAGCGCCGTCTGCTCATGACTGCCGTCCAGTCAGTCTTGCTGTACGGGGCAGAGGTATGGGCTCACGCACTCTAGAAGCGAGCCTTCCGAGACCGGCTTGCCCGAGTCCAGCGTCGAGGAGCTCTGTGGGTCGCTTCGGCCTACCGCACAGTCTCCGAGCCTGCTGTGATGGTGATCGCCGGAGTCATCCCCGTCCTCTTCCTCGCGAGGGAGAGGCAGGCGATTTACCGGAGGAGGCCTGAAGTGGGCCGGGAAGCAGCTGCCAGGGAAGAGCGCGATCGCAGCTTCTACTCCTGGCAGCGTGACTGGGAAGCCGAGCCGAGGGGACGTTGGACCTTCCAGCTCATACCTTCCGTCCGACCATGGGTGGAACGGCAGCACGGCAAGGTTGACTACTACGTGACCCAGTTTCTCTCTGGGCACGGGTACTTCCGAGCCTATCTGCACCGGATGGGCAAAGTCGCTAGCCCGGACTGTCTGTATTGCCCCGGCATCCCAGACACGTCCGAGCACACCTTCTTTCAGTGCGACCGTTGGCACGTCCGCCGAGCCTCGCTTTCATCTGAGATCGGCGTGATCGTCATCCCAAACAACATCGTCGGAGCTATGCTCCAGGGAGAGGGCAACTGGAACTGTGTCCAGCACTACGTCCAGGCCATTCTTCGGGCGAAAAAGGTCGACCTCGATCGGCCTTAATCCTCAGCATTTCCCTACGGAGGTTGCCCTAGCGGCGTAATATCAAAGGCCTAGCCAGAAGTAATGTGTGAAACAGTTCCAGGCTAGTGTCCTCGGTGCCGAGGGAGGTGGTTTAGTCGGTAGTTCACGGGACATCGAGCTCGTGGGAGTCCGACACTACTGAGGGGACAACGAGCCCCTCAGTGTGCGTAAACGCATTCCACCTCCTACCCCACAAAAAAAAACAAAAAAAACCTCTATTTTGTGAGTACTTAAATTATACAAAATTATGAGACAAACAACAAGCTTTGATAACATTTGTTATGAAATCAACAATATTTTGTCAAAGTTTTAAATTACCTTGGAGCAATTTTGTAACCTGGACGTTTTTGTAACCTGGACGTTTTGTAACCTGGACGGTTTTAAAACTTAAGTTTTCGCGTTATAACTTTTTTACCGTTAATTTGATCGAATAATGTTACAGGACCTTTTTTGTTTGTCTTTTTATTCTGCTTAATTTGAGTAATCACATGATAGATTTTGTAAAAGTGTTTAATGACCTTGAAACTTTAGTTTTTTAAAAATAGTTTCAAACCCATCATGTGGGTATTCAAATTATGCGGAATGAAATAAACAAACAAAAAGGTCCAGTAACGTCTTTGATAAAATCAACGTTATAAAAGTTATAACGCAAAAAACGCAAAAAATGCCTATATTTTATATTTTACTCTGTAAGTTTCCAAACCCTATCTTGTGGGTACTTAAATTATACAGAATGATGAGTCAAACAAAAAGTTTCAGTAGCATTTGTTATTTAACCAACAATGTAAAAGTTATAACACAAAACCTGATTTACATCTTTTAAATTTTCAACCATGTTTATATTTAATTGCAAGTGTAGTTTATTTTGCATTTCTTCAAATAGATATTTTTAAAATAATTTGAGTACTCACATGATAGAGTTCGGAACAATTTACATAAAAATAACCTTGAGACTTAGACATTTTCGCTAAGTCTTTTGGTTGACCTTGAAAATAAGTAGGTCAAGGTCATTTGATAATTAAAAGAAAATGGGGGTGTACGGTTTGACAGAACCGTACACCCCCGGAAACCTAACAGAAGAAAAGCTAATTTACAATACAATTCGCCTAGAGTTTAACAATTAATAAAAAAAAGTAAAAATAAAATTAAGTTAAAGAGAAATAGCTAAACAGCCCTGCGCTGCACATCATGATTACGGTGTAAGCTAGACATAGGCCATCCCTTACACTTCACCATAAGCGCACAACGCTGAACTAAAAGAAAAAATATTATTTTGAAATAACAAGTTGTTTAATTAAATTTAGAAAAATGTTATACAAATATGTTTTTATTTCCTAACACTAAAGGAGCACAGTTGACTCGCCATAAGACGCAGATCAACTGAGGTCTAGCGAAACTCCGGAGGTAGGCGAACTACCCATCCAGCACGTATAGAGGTTGTAAGTGACCCGCTTTGGTGGGCGTAATCACTACAAAAGCGGTAGCCGGTTTTACCATAAATTAATTGGTTTTACCGTGCAAAAGATGGAAGGGAAAAAAAGGAAAGGAAATTGGAATTGAAAGGTGTCCCTAACTAAAAAGGAATACAAGACAAGAGAGGGAATGCCCTCAACAAGCTTGTTGGAAAAAGGAAGTTGGAATAGAAAGGTATAAAAACATATCATATAACATTCTTAAAAACAAAATATTACTTTAAACTTAAACACTCCAGGCAAAATATATTGTAAGTAAAAGAAAGATTTTAAATTAATACTAAGTACCAAACCAGCAAACTTAAATCAAACTACAAACCCTAGGGTATCTACAAGCACAAACAACTACCATGCCTTAAAATTAATCAGTTCTACATCAAGATGTTATTGTACAAATAACACCAAGATATTTTCACCAAACAGCAAAAATGATAAAATGTTCAGGGCGCCTTCTGAACATGTTACCACCTCACTGTCTAGCGAGCAACTGATGCCGAACCACACGCGCAGATCCCGGACCCCAACTCGGCTCGAGGTCATCCCCCCCCTCGCTTACCCCCTCCTAAACCACAGGACCCTTGCTGCGGGTTTGGTTTCTATTATTCTTTTGCCACTGTTCCAACAGGCAACAACATTTCTTTCTTTATTTTACTTTACGTTGGACTTGTAAAAATTTTAAGTGTTAAAACTTCACAATAATTAATACTTTAGGACTTAGAAAATGTTTGAAACATTTGCTTTAACATTTATTTTACAATATCAAGTTTCTTTTTGCTGCGAGTTTACTTTCCATCATTCTTTCACCACTGTTCCAACAGGCAACAATACTTCTTTCTTTATTTTACTTTACATTTGACTTGTAAAAATTTTAAGTGTTAAAACTTCTCTATAATTCATTTTTTAGGACTTAGAAAATTGTTTAAATTCATCATTCTTTTGTTACTGTTCCAACAGGCAACAACACTTCTTTTTATTTTACTTTACATTGGACTTGTAAAAGTTTTAAGTCTTAAAACTTCCCAATAATTAGTATTTTAGGACTTAGAAAATTTTTCAAACCCATCATTCTTTTGTTACTGTTCCAACAAGCAACAACATTTCTTTATTTTACTTTACATTGGACTTGTAAAAATTTTAAGTGTTAAAACTTCCCCTTAATTAATATTTTAGGACTTAGAACGTTTTTCAAACATTTGCTTCAAATTTACTTTACAACAAGATTTTTTTAAAACTTGCATTATTTGACCTTGACACTTAGATTTCTTTTCAAACTTACATTGGATGATCTTAATACTTAGGGGTTTTGAAATATAACAAATTTAGCAGTTATTTACACTTTTTGTGTTTAATACAGAAAAAAAGATTTTTTTAAAACTTGCATTATTTGACCTTGACACTTAGATTTCTTTTCAAATTTACATTGGATGATCTTAATACTTAGGGGTTTTGAAATATAAAACATTCAGCAGTTATTTACACTTTTTGTGTTTAATACAGAAAAAAAGATTCTTGTAAACTTGTATAATTTGACCTTGACACTTGGATTTCTTTTTAAACTTACATCGGATAATCTTAATACTTTGGGGTTTTGAAATATAAGAAATTTAACTGTTATTTACACTTTTTATGTTTAATACAGAAAAAAGTGGTGGGGGTAATGCTATAAATAGGGGGAGTTTTAGAGTGGTTTTCATTACTACGGCAACTTTTGTGGAGAGCACACCTACGTCATGTATTACTGCATTAGTTGCGAAGAATCTTTTGAAGATGAAATTTTACTACAAATACACAAAGAAGTTTACCATAACAATGAAACAAACCAAGAAAGAAACCAAGAAAGAAACCAAGAAACAAACCAAGAAACAAATAACAATGCAGAAGAAGAATATTTGGAAGATTTAGATCAAATACTGGCTACCGTACAACAACAACTAAATTCAAGATCAAGTGTTATTCAATACGCACCCGGACCATCTTTGGATGTGGAATTATACGCCCGAGCCTTACCAGGTAGTGTAGTAACTCACTTTAAGATTGACAATGCTCAATTGCAACTTGCACAGTTTATTTCAAAAGCAAAAACATTAGTAACAGAAACATTAAACAATGAACTAAGAAGATTAAATTTTATAAAGTTTGGAATATTATTATACAGTATTTACAAATGTTCAGAATGAAACATCACCAAGAGGATTTTTAACTAAAAACAAAACCATCATGTTTGCATAAGATATAAGCTCATTTGTGGATGATTGTTTTGAAGAACTTTTAACAAAATTACAAGAACATGAAGGAAGAGGTTCTGGATGGAGTTTGTTAAGTATAACAAGCTTAGATGTAAGAGTTCATAAACATGGATATGGAATGAGAGGTAGTAGTCATATTGAATTGCCAAAGAAAATTCAAGACACCAATTCCTGTATTAATGTTCAAAATAAAGATGCTGAATGTTTCAAGTATGCAATGCTTGCAAAATATATAAGAAATCATGCGGAGCGACCGAGTAGAGCATACAATGAGGTTTACCATAAGTATAATTTTCAAGGCATGAGTTATCCTGTTTCAATTCAAGACATATCAAAATTTGAAAAGAAAAATCCTTTTGCATCTATAAACATCTTTGGCTTGGATTCATCCAACAGTGTTTACCCCTTACGTATAACACCTACCGAACGCAGAGATCATACTGATTTATTATTAATAACAAAAGGTGATATTTCACATTATGTATATATTAAAGATTTTGAAGCTCTAGTTTGCAAACAGTTATCAAAACGTAAAGAAGGAAAAACCACTTGTAAAAGATGTTTCTGTTTTGTAAACAAACCTTTGAGAAGAGGAGGTTCAGAATGGCTGACGGAACATCAAAGACTATGCAGTGGAAACTATGAAGTAAGAATTAAATTACCACACCCTAGAAGATCTCAAGTAAAATTTGACAAAGTTATCCAACAATACAGAATTCCCGTTGTAGTGTATGCAGATTTTGAATCTTCATTGCTTCCACTTGAACAAGAAGAAGGAGAGGAAAATACCAGCAGAACAAAGTATCAACTTCACAAACCAAACAGCTACTGTTTAATAGTAAAATCCACTCTGTCTGAAGAACATCTTCAAGAATATGGTTTGACATCTACACCGAAGATCTATCGTGGAGAAGAAGCAGCTCGATACTTTGTTGATGATTTATACAACATCGCCGGGAAAGTGGAAGCAATGTATAGCAATGTGGTTCCTATGTCACCTATGACGCCGGAAGAACTTCATCTTTATGATTCAGCAACAACATGCTATTTGTGTAACAATCAATTTACAGAAACTAAAGTTAAAGTTCGCGACCATGACCATCTGACAGGAGCCTACAGAGGTGCAGCTTGCAACGGATGTAACATCAACTACAAACTACCATCTTTTATTCCTGTGCTTTTTCACAATCTTAGTGGATACGATGGACATTTTATCATTCCCGAATTAGCAAGAGACAACGGTGAAATAGATGTTTTGGCACAAACTATGGAAAACTTTATAAGCTTTTCAAAAAAGGTGGGCAAAATTAAACTTAGATTTGTTGATTCTTTTAGATTTATGTTTTCCAGTCTTATGAAACTTTCTGAAAATTTAAGAAGACAAAATTTAATAGAAACAAGCAAAATTGTACCTGCAGAAAAAATGGATTTGGTTCTTCGGAAAGGAGATTTCCCGTATGATTACATCGATGGACTACATAAATTTCAAGAAACATCACATCCTCCACCAGAAGCATTCAAAAGTAAACTTACCGATTTGGACATTTCACCTGAAGACTATCAACACGCATGCAGAGTTTGGGACGAATTGGAAATGAACACTCTGGGAGATTATTCTGACTTTTATGTAAAACTTGATGTGACCCTTCTTTGCGATGTGATGGAAGAATTTAGAAACACTTGTTTTGAAGCCTACGGATTAGACCCTCTTCATTCTTATACTTCTCCAGGTCTAGCTTGGCAAGCTATGTTAAAAGAAACAAAGTGCAACCTTCAATTATTAACAGATATTGACATGGTGTTGATGATCGAATCGGATGTTAGAGGTGGATTGACCCAAAGTGTTACTAGACATGTTAAAGCCAACAACAAATATTTTCCAAACTATGATAAAGAAAAACCATCAGTGTTCTTAGGATATTTCGATGCCAACAATTTATACGGATGGGCCATGTCTAATCCACTTCCTTTTGGAAACTTTGAATGGGTTAATCCAGACTCTATTGGTGATATTTCGCAAATTTCAAAAGACGGAGACACCGGATACATATTGGACTGTGACTTTGAATATCCAGAACACTTGCATGATCTTCATTACGATCTTCCGCTCCTTGCAAAAACAGAAGTTTCACCAATTGGCAAACATCCAAAATTAATGATGACTCTTGAAAATAAACAAAGATATGTAGCTCACTTTTGGGTTGTTCAACAAGCACTCCAATTGGGTTTACGTATAACCAAAATTCATAGAGTTTTAAAATTTTCCCAATCATGCTGGTTAAAACCGTACATTGATTCAAACACCAGAAGAAGAGCAGCTGAAACATCAACATTTCAAAAGGACTTTTTTAAATTAATGAATAATGCGATATTTGGAAAAACATTGGAAAACAAAAGAAAACACAAAAATGTTAAATTAGTTACAGATCCTATAAAACTAGAAAAACTTGTACAAAAACCAAACTTTGGAACATCCGTTATCATCAATGAAAACCTTGTAGCATTATCTATGAAGAAGACAAGCGTGAAAATGGATCGTCCGTTGTACGTTGGAATGTCAATCTTGGATATTTCCAAAACCCACATGTATGATTTCCACTACAACAAAATGGTCGCCTTCTACGGTAGAGATAACATCGGAATCGCCTACATGGACACGGACGCTTTCATCTACTGGATTCTTACTGAAGATATGTATTTGGATCTTCGAACATTTGTTCACAAAAATGAATTTGATTTTAGTGACTATCCAAAAGATCATTTAAATTATGACAATGATCGGAACAAAAAGAAACTTGGAAAATTTAAAGACGAAGCAAATGGAATTTTACTGAAAGAACTTATTGCACTTATGTCAAAATTGTATTCACTACAATTGCATAAAGAAGAAAACAATGTTATAAAAAAAGCTAAGGGTGTAAAAAGTTTGTATCTTAAGAAGAATGTAAATTTCGAACACTACAAGCAATGCTTATTTGAAGAAACGACTATAACTGCAAAATTCAACACCATCAGAAGTTTCAACCATCACCTGTACAGCGTAACAGAAGTGAAAAAAGCACTTTGCTCCAATGATGACAAACGACACATTCTTCCAGACAAAATTCACACTCTACCATTCGGCCACTATTCTCTCAATCCTATCAATGAGTAAAAAGAAAAAAAGAAAAAAAAAGAAAAAAAGAAAAAAAGAAAAAAAAAGAAAAAAAGAAAAAAAAGGGAAAATCACAGCATGCTCGCTGTGATTTTCCCTTTTTTAAAAATATGTTGAAATGACCTTGATCTATAAAAGCGGATGCAGAAAAAGAAACACTCAATACTAACTTGACTTTGTTAGTAAAAACATCATGACAGAGTTAAAGGAAAAGATTGTTAATGAACTTCATAAACCTGCAAGAATAAAGTTTCCACGAAGAAATACTGTTGTAAAAGGAATAAATGATTTATATCAAGCAGATTTAATTGAAATGCAACCGCATAGTAAAATAAATAAAGGATTTAGATACATACTTACGATTATTAATTGTTTTACTAAAGTTGCAGATGCTTTGCCATTAAAAGACAAAACCGGTAACAGCATAACAAAAGCTATGTAAGTAGCTATAAAAAGAAATAAAAATAAAATTAAAAATTTACAAACTGATGATGGGAAAGAACTTTTTAATAAACCTTTTCCCTTGTTAATGAAAAATTATAAGATAAATCATTATTCTACAAATTCTGAGAAAAAGGCAGCTATAATTGAAAGATTTAATAGAACCTTAAAAGGTGCAATGTATAAAATGTTTTCGAAAAGAGGTTCTTACGTATGGGTTGATATTTTACCAAAATTAATAAGCGATTACAACAACAAGTTTCATAGAACTATCGGTATGGCACCTAACAAAGTGAATAAGAAAAACGCTAAACTAGTTTTACAACGAATTAAAAAGAATACACAGCCAAAAGCGGAACAAAGAAAACCAAGAAAATTTAATGTAAATGATAAAGTTCGAATTAGTAAATACAAAGGAGTGTTTACTAAAAAATACCTGCCCAATTGGACAAACGAAGTTTTTACAGTGTATAAAGTACAACCTACTGTACCGGAAACTTATATTTTAAAAGATAACAAAGGAAATTTGTTACAAGGCGGTTTTTACGGACATGAATTGTTAAAGTCAACAGTAGGCGATATCTATCTTGTTGAAAAGGTGTTGCAAAGGAAAAAAGACCAAGTTAAAGTACGTTGGTTGGGGTTTGACAAAACTGAAGATTCGTGGATACCTATAAAAGATTTGATTTAGTTATAAATCAACTTATTTACTCTTCTGCCTTTGAATAAGATGGAGATTGTTCACCATAAAGATAAATTTAATATTAATAACATTGATGACTTAACTGTAGATAACGTTAAAATCAACAATGGTAAACACGGCAGTTTATTTCCAAACACTGTACGATGTATAGTAAGCGGTCCTTCAAACTGTGGCAAAACTAACGTTGTGTTTAACTTAATTACAAACACAAAAGGATTGCGATTTAATAACCTATATATTTTTTCAAAGTCCTTACATCAACCAAAGTATCAATTGTTGGAAAAGATCCTAACTGATGTGCCTGATGTTAACTATTACAAATTTAATGCTAGTGACAGTGTTATGCAACCAGACCAGGCTAAGCCATATTCTGTATTTGTATTTGATGATGTATCTAGTGAAAATCATGATACTATTAGAAACTATTTTGCCATGGGAAGACATAATAATATTGATAGCATATATATCGGACAAACATATAGCAAAATTCCAAAACAACTAATTAGAGACAATGCAAATATTTTAGTTTTATTCAAACAAGAAGATACAAACCTAAAACATATATACAACGATCATGTAAATGCTGATATGTCATTTGAAAAATTCAAAGAGCTTTGTGGAAAAGCTTGGGCGGAAAAATACGGATTTTTGGTAATTATGAAAGATAAAGCTATAACAGATGGTCGTTACCGCATAGGTTTTGATAAATTGGTTTTAATACATTAATTAACAACATTATCGTACAAGTCTTCATGGTGTAAACATGGTTGATCAGGAAAAGCTATTAAAAGAAATAAAATCACTTAGTGATTCTATTAGACATAAAAACAGAGCGTTAAGATTAGGAATAAGTGAAAGAGAGAAATTTCTGGAATCAACATTTAAACCTATTACTGAGCCATTAAAACAATTGGGGCAAAATGTTAAACCTTCAACATTTGATTTTTTCGGAGATGCTATTTTACCTATTTCAAAATTTGAGCAAAAAGAAGAATATGAAGGTGATACAAGTTTTACGCAACAAGGAGAAACAACTGAAGAAGAAAGCTAACTAGGTGAAGAAACGGATGTTTTAACAGAAAAAGAAGGTTTTTCTACAAGCGAAGAACAACAAGAAGAAGAGTCTATTAATCCGTCCAACTTGAGCAAATTGGGCTCGGATATTGCGTATAAAGGGCCGCTTGCAAGACAATTTGTATTAAAAATGTTACATTTTGCACAACCAACTCGAAAGTATCATACTTTTGGTGCTAGAATAGAAGAAAATGGCCTAATGATTGGAGATAGCAAGCTTGATGTAGACGAACATGACAATATTATTATAAATAATAAACAATACAAAGGTACAAAAGGATTGTTTGAACTTATTTTTAAACCGAAACCTAATAAATATACTAAAAAGGATTTAAACATTTTTAAACAAATATTGGAGGATACAAATGCGCATAAGAAAAATTATTCTAAAAATTTCAATGTTTATAGAAATAAATCAGAAAAATATAAAACTATTATTGCTAAACTTTTCCCACCAAAAAGAAGGGCACCCATAAAAAGAAAATCATTATCTTCTGCTGAAATAAATATCTTACATAAAAGGAGAAAAACAAATCAATCAAGTTTATCAGGAAAAGGATTATTGAAAAACTTATATGATACTAATATAATATACTACAACGATATAAACAAATTTGTTGATAGAATGAAGTTGATATATGAAGCAAAACAAGCCGGACATAGCGGTTTAGAAAACGAATGGGTAGCTTTGGTCGGTGAATTGCGAAATCGAGGAGTAATTGCATGAAAATATGAGTATATAGAATACAAGCATAACCGACTAAACATTCAGTATAACCATGAGTGTGGATAAGTTTGGACGGTATTCCGAAACTGGAAGCAAATCAGGATCTTATGGAAAAAGAGGTGGTTTACCACTAACATCCGATGGAGATTATGATATAAGTAACAAACGTTTAAAGTTTGTAAATGATCCAAAAGATGATAATGATGCAGTAAATTTCAAAACTTTAAAAAGTGAAACATTACCTAGCTTAAAGCTTCAAAATGAAGTGTATAACGCTAATTTTTATAGAATTGCAAATCTTCCATAACCAATAGATAAGAATGATTCGGTAAATAAAGAATATTTAATGTGGTACATAAACCAAACCTTAAGATATGATCCTAAAAGTAATAATAAAGCATATGATGCAAAAGATCTTAGAACAGCCAATATAGCAGATACTGTTAATGATCAAGATTCAGTTACCAAAAAGTATTTACATTCAGTCATACCTGAAAAAACAGATAAATTTTCCTTTTACAACTTTGTAATACATGATATTGGAGACTCTAAAGATATGAAAGATGCGGTAAACCTTCAATATGTTACAGATCATTGTATTACACATGATATTAAGTCAATTGATTGCAAAAATAAAGTGTTAACTAACGTTAAGGAGGGAACTGCAAAATCAGATGCAGCTACAATAAGTCAAATAATGAAATTAAACAATAACAAATGGGATGCGGATGCAAAAATAATTACTAATGTTAAAGAAGGGTTGAATGATATTGATGTAGCAACAATTGGACAAGTTCCTGCATTAAAAGAAATTTCATCAAGAATTGGTCAACAAGGCTTTGATTGTAAAGAAAGACCACTATTTAATGTTGGAATGGGAGTACATAACAGTGATGCAGTTAGAGTAAAAGAATGGCGTGAAAGATGCTTAAGAACAGAAAAACACAAAAAGTTTTTTTATTGTCAAAACTTGCGATTGACTAGCTTAGATGATCCTATTGATATTGTTGATGCTGTTAATGTAAATTACATTATAAGACTCTTAAGTGTAGTGTTATATGATGTTTATAACACGATAAAGCCCATAAAAGCTGATCAAAAACTACATTGGGTTAAGAAAAATGTTATGGAAAAATATTTTTTAAATATGAAAACTGGAAATTTAAGATTTGCTCAAGTTGATGTTGATAAAAAGGATACAATCCTACCAAAAGACTGGGTAAAAGTTTATTACCCATAAACAAAATACATGTTTATTATAAATAAACAATGTCAAAGGATAAGTGCATCATTCATTGTAAAGAATTTATAAAATAAACAAGTATTGGCATTTCCTTTCACTATAAAAAACCATGTTTAAAGTTCAACGCATCAGTCATAATCGACACGTTATAAAGAGAGGAAGAGGAATAGCATCAACAGCACTTTCTCTTATTACTAAGCCGGTTGGAGCTATAGTTAACAAAGCTATCGATTTATTACCTGTAGAACTACATTTACCAGGAGGTTATCAATATTGTGGTCCTGGAACAAAATTGAAAAAAAGACTTGCTAGAGGAGATCTTGGAATAAATAAACTTGATCAAGCCTGCAAACAACACGATATAGCATATTCAAAGTTTGCAGATACTAAAAATAGATCAATAGCGGATAGAGCACTTGCTGAAAAAGCTTGGCAAAGAGTAACATCCAGTGACGCTAGTATCGGTGAAAAAGCAGCAGCTTTAGCGGTATCAGCAGCAATGAAGGGTAAAACGATGTTTGGAGGTGGAAAGAAGAAAGGAGGTGGAAAAAGAAGGAGAAAACCTGCAAAGAAACGTGGAGGACATATAGGAAGAAAACGACGATCCACCGCAGGTAAAAATAAAAAGAAACAAACAATATGGTCAATGATAAAAAAAGGAGGAGGATTATACCTAAGACCGTATCGTGTGTATTAAACAGAAAAAAACAATTATTAATTCCAAATAAAGAATTAAAAGATAAAGAATTAATTACTTATGTTTCTTGTTTAAAAATTCCATTTTTTAGAGGAGTATTTATGAAAGATGCATTACCTGTTAAAATTTGGAAAAATGAAACCGGAATAGTAAATTTAGATAATAGTAAAGGATCAGGCACTCATTGGGTATGTTATAAGAAACTAGGATGAACTATTTACTACTTTGATAGTTTTGGTAATCTCCCACCACCAAAAGAACTACAATATTACTTTAAAACAGCTAAAAATGTACTATACAATTATAAAAGAGAGCAACCTGATGATACGGTAATCTGTGGACATTTATGTTTAGATTTTTTAACAAAAAGCGTTAGTCAACTTTAAGATGTCTTCCTATACAGTATCATTAACTGGAACTTCATCTACTTTGCGAAGTGTTCTTTTCCCTGCGTTACGTTTGGAAAAAGATAAATTATGGGAAGCCGCATTATTAGATATAACAACTTATTATTCTATTCCCAACGTTACTGAAAATGTTAATGACAAAATACATTATTACAAAACAAAAGATACAAATACAAACAAATATTCAGATATACAAGTATTTAGTTTACCCACTGGAGCATATGAAATTGATGATATAAATGAAGCTATACAAAATCATATGGGAAAAGATAATATAACAATAAAAGGAAATAACAATACTATGAAAGCTGAAATTAAATGCAAATATTATATAGATTTTAGCAAAGAACATTCAATTGGTAGTTTATTAGGATTTCCTAAGACAACAAAAATTTTAGAACCTAATATTAACCATTCAGGTACTAGAACTGTGACAATAATGAAAGTTAACAGTATAGATGTTACATGTAATATTATACATGGTTCTTATAGAGATGGTGAAAATACTCATATATTGCACACATTCTATCCAACAGTCGCTCCGGGTTTTAAAATTGTGGAAAAGCCACAAAACTTGGTGTACCTACCATTAAACACCAGTTTTATTTCAGACATTGTGGTAAACATACTAGATCAAGACGGAAATTATATTGATTTTAGAGACGAACCTATAACTATACGAATACATATAAAATCAACCGTATAACAATGGGGTTATCATTTAAAAAGAAAGAGCTGACTGGTAAACAAGTCAGTAGCACGTCAGCTATAGAAGGATTAACAAGTGATAACATTCGTTTTCTAGAAGAAATTGGATTAAAACTTATTAATAATGGAAATATTGGATATAGCGCAGGGTCCGACATTCGACGAAACCTTATGGGAAAAGGAATATCATACGCACAACCCTTACGCTTCGTCAAAATTAAACAATAATGATGAAATTAGAATTCCCATACAACAACAAGATATTTATACACTTCCATGTGAAAGTAATTTGTATATCGAAGGAAGAGTAACAAAAAGGGATGGAACCACTGCAAGTACTGTTCCGTTCATAAATAACCCCATGGCATATTTGTTTGATGAAATAAGATATGAAATTTCCGGAGTTACAGTAGATTCAACAAAAAAGGTGGGAATTACAAGTACATTAAAAGGATTAGCATCTTTAACACCGAGTGAAAAAAATATGCTGGTCGCCGCAGGATGGGTAGCACCCGATTCCAGTACAATCACTCCAAACACTTCAGGCAATTTTGACTTTTACGTTCCTTTAAGATTACTTTTAGGCTTTGCCGAAGATTACCGAAAAATAATAATAAACGTAAAACAAGAATTACTTTTGTTAAGATCATCAAACGACAAAGATATTATTCAAGCAACTGATGGAACAACGGAAGCTACTTTAGAATGGACAATGCAATTAGACAAGATTGTTTGGAGAGTACCGCATGTACGGTTAAACGATCAGAATAGAATTTCATTATTGATAACTTTAAAATCAGATCGTGATATCGTAATACCATTTAGAAGTTGGGAGTTTCATGAATATCCGGTTTTACTGGAAACACAACGTCATACATGGACTGTAAAAACTTCTACTCATTTGGAAAAGGCAAGATATGTAATATTTGGATTACAAACAAAAAGAAGAAATGAAATAACTAAACATGCCGGTGAATTTGATCATTGCAAACTTACAAATTTTAAGGTATTTCTAAACTCGCAATTCTTTCCATACGACAACTTCAACATAAACTTTACAAAAGACAGGTTTAGTGTTTTGTACGATATGTATGCAAGATTCCAAAATTCATATTATGGAAAAACAAACACACCTTTATTAACGCCAAACCAATTTAAATCTAACTATCCGATTGTTGTAGTTGATTGTTCCAAACAAAATGAATCTGTAAAATCTTCCAGTGTAGATATAAAAATAGAAATGGAATTTTAACAAAATGTACCCAAAGATACATTTGCTTATTGTTTAATTTTACATGATAAAATTGTTACATATACACCTTTAACCGGTATTATAAAAGCAGTGTTGTAAAATGAAAAGAAAAAAATATACCCCCCACCACTCGGCTATAAAAGCAGGAGCGGGAACGCAAATTGTTTAGTTGACTGTCTACAGTTGTATGGGTAACATCGTCTACAGCATTATAAACAAAATGAGTTCTTTATCAGTTGTACAAGGCGTTTCCGAAACAACACCTTTATTGGAAAATGATGATGATAAACATTTTGAAGAAAATGTTGTAAAAAAATTGATGAGTTTTTAAAGTTTGGAAAACAAAATAAAAAGTTGGAAAATAATAAAACAAACGTAAGAAAGAAAAGAAAACTTGAAGAAAATATTCCACCAAACATTTTAACTGAAGTTTTCCTTCGCATCTTTTATCCTATTTCATCTTGCATGAGTAAAAGTGTGTCGATAGGATTGGTAAAATCATTAGACCACTCTCCCGTAGTAATACTAAGCCATGGTACAAAGATGGTTTTATTTTCAGAAAATGCTTGGGATTCCTTTTTAAAACATCTACATCTTATTGAATGTTATTTAGCCAACAGTTTCTTTTGAAGAAAAACTAACATTCGACTTTTGGATTGTGACAATGAAATTGACATTATTAAACATCGTGGCCAACAACAAGTAAGAATTAGAGACTCGACACAATTTGAAAATAAAATTCTACTAACACGTGAAGAATTCTACATTTTAAACTATGCAACATCACCTATCACTAGGTATATGAAACAATTGGTATTTTCAAGCTCTGTTATTAAGGAATATCTGGTAGATGCATGCGAAAAACAACCTGACAGCACTTTACAATACGGACCAATAGATACATCCATTTTTAATAGAATACCTCACGAAGTGGAAATGTGGAGGCAGTTGAGAAACTTTGAACCTTTTACTGAAATCGCAACGGAAGCTACAGAAGAAGAAACCAACAACAACAACAATACAGAAGAAGAAACCAACAACAACAATACAGAAGAAGAAACTTTGCTAGTTTAAAAAAACTACAATGTAGTTTAACAAAAGAATAAACCGTGGGGTAGGCCTACTGGGGACGGTGCCCACGTTAAACATACACCAACGCGCCTACAACTGTACGGCCTGGTTTATATATCTAACCTACCGTGGTGTGGAAAACAGTTAATCACCAGACATCGTGATGAGCGGACTGGATGAAGAAATGGCAGCAAAACCTTGTGTAATTGAATTTCAAGCATTTCGCGGAAACGATGATAGATTTATTATAAAAGAATTGGTGATTTTAGATTTGCTCACACAAGTAGCATACCCGTTTTTATTTGAAGCACCGTGTTCTATCCATGCACTGAAGTCAAAAGCTAAAATAACAAACAGATGGTTAACAAACAATTTTCATCATATACATTGGTTTGAAGGTTTTCTACCGTACAACAATGTACACAAAATTATGTTTCATTTCTGTAAACAATTTACGCACATATACACCAGAGGATTGGAAAAAAGAAGTTGGATACAACAGTACACAAACAAAGAAGTTTTAAGCATAAAAATGGACAAAACCTTTCATTGTGATGTTAGAAATATTTGTGTTTTTACAATAGATCCGAAACACAACCAATCTCAATGCGCATTACAAAACGCATATCACTTGGCTGCTTACTTACAAGAAAAAGAAGAATGTGGTGGGGGTTACGAAGGTTATAAATACGAGGAAGCAACACACCCCGAGTATCACTCCAACTCCATACTCCGAACAGACAACATCTCCAGTGAAGAACATGGCATCACAACAGTTTCTCCAATGTTTAGTTGAACAATTCAACTTACATTCAAAATCAAATACTCTAATTATCAATAAATGTTCAGAATTAAAAGAACAGAAACATTATATTGTTCATGAAATGAAAAAAGTTGATACAACGCATGGAGACGCAGTCGTCGCATCTTTATCCGATGCACCATATACACCAGGTGATGAACCAAAGTTTCAAGTATATCTTCCAAAACGATTCGTCCAGTTGCTGCAAAATGAAGATCTGCAGGAAATTCAGCCAGGATCATTATATTTGGTGTCACACGGAATGAGCGGAAACAACTCTACGGAACTTACTCTGCACATCGCACAAAAATAACATTGTAAATATTGTAAAAAAAATGTTTTAAATAAAAAGATAAAAAACAACATATCAGTATATGTTTTTATATACTGATATGTTGTATTTAAAAAAAAACTCAAACGGATGACCTTGAACTTTTAATCGATGGTATTATTCGATTATTTTATTCGAATACTTTATATAAATACGAAACTTTAACGTTGAGAGGCTCAGTTCTGTTTAAGACAAGCTACAACCAACATGTCATCCAAAAGAAATAATCTAACACTTATAACTTATTGTTGTAAAGAAGAATGTTTTAAAATACCTGAAGATCAAGTTGACGGAAAAGCTTGTACAAAATGTAATTCTTTCTGCTACTGTAAATGTAGTTGCAAAACATATCAAAAGAACCGGTTGGATAAACTAGAAGAATTGCAACATCGGCTCGGTCTACTGTGGCAACGATTAAATTCAAAGTGATTTAACAAACACTTGTCATTACCCCCACCACCACCCCCACTACCATCGGAGGTACCCGCAGCACCGGCTTTGCAATAGTCATTCCTGCTACACCTCTCGTCGAGTAAACAACTCTAGTCATGTCTCTCAACATTCGCGGGATTCACTACAACACTATCAATCTTACAACCTACAAGGATTTGGAAATTTTTAGTGAAGAACTAAAACAACTTATAACCACTGGGTTCGGTTTATCTTTGGAACTTTATGCAACAAACAATCAAAACGAAAAGAATGTATTTTTGCCAACTTACAACAACAACAAAAAGAATGAAAATAAGCAAGAAATTTCACCACCGACAACAACTTACTTTTCAAATTTGGGAGCAAACTTTTCAACCTTAATGTAAAATAAAAAAAATATCTTGCATTTTCGGATCTTCCGAAAATGCAAGATCTTTTTAAAAACATCCTCACCTGACCTTGACCCATTTCCGGACATTTAAAGTTTAAATACCCAGCACAGCCGGGCATTTAAACTTTAAATGCCCACCCTACACGTCACAGCTACGTCACAGCCTCTGACGTCACCAGACCGGATGTAGCTGTCACTTTTGATTAATGCGTTTTGGCCCAGAAGCCTCACTATTGCACTACTAAAAAAAATAAATATACCTTAAAATGTTTGATTTAGAATATACAAATTACAAATTAAATGATTGGCAGGGCCTGATTAAGAGGTGTGGCGCCCCTAGGCTTGAGTTTATTTGGCGCCCCCTCCCTCCCTTTGCCCCCCCCCAATACCATGGCTGTATGTGGGTTATACATCGCATATATAATGAAATTACGAATTAATTCATCCACAGCTGACAACTAAAGGGGCTACCTTGGAAAAATATATTTAACTTGGAAACTAAATAAATGCCTCCTCCAGTAACTATGGTCAGTGCACACAAAGATAATGAAAAAAAGTTAGTCTAATCAGCTACATGTTCAAAGTCAATTCGTCGCTGCCTGTCATGCATATTCAACTTACACCCCTACTTCTTTTCTTTTCTACCGCATCTGACTCAGTGACTCATATATAGTGTTCTTCATAACACTGACTGATGTGTTTGTTTGTCTCTTAATTTTCCTTATTTAGGTTTCGCGAAAAATATATCATGTTTAGCTATTTAGTAACCTTGCGCATAAGCACAATCTATTGCGTTCCGCACCCTTTTAAGGTGTTCTTAACCATTTTGTTTGTTAGTTTTTCTTATAAATATCAATTTCCCTGCTGCAGGCTAAAATATAGACTCTGAAGTTATAACACTAATTAAAACACATGATGACAGATACTAAGTACTACCATACTACTACTAAATATTCCATTAGGCTTATACGGAATACACAAATGGTAGTTACACTGTGATGTAAACAGTTATATAGTTGGTACCAAACTTTCCCTCGGTTTATTCGACAGGAGTAACTCCCGCGCACGCCAGATTGCTCAAGTTATTCCCTCCATTTGTCAAAACTGGGGTCTGTTACTGTTCAGAATAGGCTGCCACCTTTTGGTGTGTCAGGAATTACGTCCGATAGGATTTTTGTTAGGTAGTAAAAACGCGTACTAACAAATAACACCAGTGTTGATGCGACTATTCGTTAGGTCGAATTTACGAGAAAGGGGGGCGGGACTTTCCAGCTTATTTTTTTAATTCTTACAAAAAAATAAAAATATGTATTTTGCGCCCCGTGGCGCTCCTAGCTGTCTGGCGCCCTAGGCTGCAGCCTAGTCAGCCTAGTGGTTAATCAGGCCCTGATGATTGGTACTTTTCATGATTCAAATGAGCTGTAAAAAAAATTGTAAGGGGTTGTTGCTAAATAAAAGAATAGCTTTTTGAAATATAACTTCTAATGTGTGATTTAGAATATGAGCATACAGAGCACATAGGTGAGCTGGCACCCCCAAATATTACAACCTAAATCCGCCTATGGACAGCTCTCTTGTACCCAAGCCATCAGTAGCGAAGTTCTAGGAGAAGAAAGAAAGAAGAAAGAAACTGCCTGATCCAAAACTGTATCAAGACCAAGGTTTCATAAATTTTTTTTTCGAAGGACAGTAATTTTGTAATTTAAGGGATCTCTTTTCATTGGATTCTTGAATTAGGGAGTTTGTAAAGTTTTTGTAATAACAGCTAATTGCAGATTGTTCAAAACGATGAGGTATATAGGGAAGAAGAACATTTGACATTGAACAGCTGATCATTGAAACAGGTGAATAAATACGTAAAAGTTACATCACCAGCGATATCATTTCGTAGTCCAGTGGTCACATCTATGAATTACTACGCTGCAGGTTCGGAGTCAGTTCTTAATGATGAAATGTATTTCTTCATTTTTATTACATAACTTGTTTTATTTGGATGGAAGTTATATATTTTTTAAGTTTACATTGAACTATATGGACTGTTTCCAAGCTAATATAATGGGAGATTCTTTTAAAAATAAGTAGAAATCTGTGATTTTCACTTCAATTTTTGCACAATTTTTCCAGGGGAGGGCCCCCGGACCCCCATCTTCACAGGAGGGTATTCCATACCCCCCAGACCCCTGGTAGTTTCGTCTCCCCCAAAGTAAAATATTGGGTGCACCTATGTCGCCCAGTGGAATTCCTTTAAAATATGCCCTGTGGTAAGTTGTAAAAATTGCATTGCCAGACAAGTCAGTTTTAACAGTACTAGCTACATTGTACGGCATTCTTTCTCCACTTAATTCATACATTTTGGCCTGCAAAAAAGATGTTTCAAGAGGATTTTATGTTCTCAAGTAAATTTGAAAATGTGGCAAATATTATACAATTATGTACCAAATTACAATATAGCAGTGAAACTCATAAAGGATGTTTTTTCAAATGCATCTTTATTTATTTGGAAACTAAAAAAAATCAATTTGCTGGAAACGTCTATTACCAATGAGGGGAGTATTTTTCACATGAAAATTCCATACCCTCATCAACCCCCTTTTCACATTACCCCTAAATTAAAAATTTAAAAAGCAAGCTACCCTTTTTGGTATATTATATAACAGAGCGCAAAAAAGAAAAAGTTTGATGAGAGAAAAATTCAAAATTCATCACGCATTTTTGAGATACTGCATTATTTAAAACATCAAGGAAAGTGTGTTCCACCACTGCAGTTTTTGCTAGATCTTTATTTATTAAAAGAGTAAGAGATTTTGATATGCTGATTGCAGGAAACGGCTATCACCATCAGGGCAAAATATTTCTCATGATAAAATTTATACCCTCTCCAACCCCTTATCACCCTCGACCCTAACTACAAATTTTCAAATGCAAAAGTAACCTTTGTTTCATATCAATTAAAAGGGATAAAAAAGGAACAGTTTTCTGAATGAAAATTAAAAATCACATGACTTATTCTCAAAATATGTATATGTTACCGGACAAACCCGATTTTAGGCCAAACTAGTTTGGACTAGGTTGAACTAGTTTGTCCTGACCGCCTTAGGATAAACTAGTTTGGCCTGATTAATATCAGGCTAAACTAGTTTGGCCTAATAGCGATAGGATAAACTAGTTTAGCCTGGTTTATTTGTTAGGCCAAACTAGTTTGGCCGGTTAGCGTACGGATAACTAGTTTTGCCGGGTTCAAGGTCAGGCCAAACCCTTGTCTAGTGCACCACTGCTGTAGTCGGTGGTAGTTAGGATAGGTTAGGTTGGGTTGAGTTGGGTTAAGTTAGATTAGGTTAGGTTAGGTTACGTTAGGTTAGGTAAGGTTTGGTTAGCTTAGGTTAGGTAAGGTTAGGTTGGGTTAGGTTAGGTTAGGTTAGGTTATGTTATGTTAGTGAGGTTAGGTTGGGTTGGGTTGGGTTGGGTGTAATTGGGTTGGGTCGGGTGAGATTAGGTTAGATTGGATTAGGTTAGGTTAGGTTAGGTTAGGTTAGGTTAAGTTAAGTTAGGTTAGGTTGGGTTAGTTTAGGTTGGGTTGGGTTGGATTGGGTTAGGTTAGGTTAGGTTAGGTTGAAAGAATAGAATGAGAGATAAAGTACATAACCTTACCTAGCCTAGCATAACCTAACCTATCCTAACCTAGCCTGACCTAACCTTACTTAACCTAACCTAACCTGACTCCTACCGGCTGAAGCAGTGGTGCACTAGAGAAGAGTTTGGCCTAACCTTGAACCCGGTAAAACTAGTTTAATCGTAGGCTACCTGGCTAAACTACTTTTGCCTAACGAATCAAGCCTAGGTTATCCTAACGCTGTTAGGCCAAACTAGTTTAGCCTGTAATTAATCAGGCCAAACTAGTTTATCCTAAGACGGTCAGGACAAACTAGTTCATCCTAGCCCAAACTAGTTTGTCCTGAAAATCGGGTTAGTCCTGTAACATATAGATAAATATCTTGTTATGAGGATTTTTATACAGGGTGAGTGTTAAATGTTCGACCCACTTTATCCATATTAAAAAACATCAGTCCCAGACCACTCTCAAACATTTTTGGGTAGGAAGTTTAATTTTGAGTGGGGCCATTTTCGGCCACTTTCTTGGAACTGTCATGATGTAGATAAAATATTTTTTCCAGTTGTAAAGGTAGTGTTATGACCCGTTATTTCAAACTAGATCGTTACACTGATCAAAATGCCGCCATCAATTTATAAAAATTTTCAAAAAATACTACATTTTTAAATTTAATTTTTTAAACATTTTAATATTATGCATTGTAAAAATAAGGTCATATTCTCAAAATAAAGCTGGGTGGAGACAAATATATAAACAGCACAAATAATTTTAAATAGGTACACTTTATGTCCATTTTATTTATGTCTACCCAGTTCTGGGAATCGAGCCTCAGGTATTGGACGGGTCGCAGGTTGCTGATAGCGAACGCTCCACCAGATATGTTAGACAGCTGCGAATAGGGGAAACCTGAATAAGCAGTCTCGAACCGAGGCGGCAGCATCTAGAGGGGGTGGGAGGGTGAACTGTGGCACGGTCACACTCTACAAAGTCCACAAGAGCCCGACAATAGTGCTGTGTCATGGCGAGGAAGTGCCGCCATTAAATAAGCACTGCCCGTACTGCCTTGTACAATAGGGTCTGGACACCCAAAGGCTAGGAGAAGGAGACTCTGATGTAAAACCAAGGTCAGGTTAGGATCTTTGAGTTGTAGAGAAAGCAGCTACCTAGGAGAAGGAGACTTTGAATATAAACCCCTGGTCCTCCAGGATGGGGGTTGAGCGTTGGGCCAACAACCCACCTCTTAAAAACACCGCCATGTTACGAAACATCAACACAACGCCTCGGAATCAGGACAGGAAAAACGGAACGGACTCCAGCAATCACGACGGCCTTGCAGATTCGGAACTTGGAATATTAGAACTTTACATAACTTTAGCAATACCAGGAGCATCAGACATTTTGTCGAATTAATTACATATTTACCAATTATACCTAGTCGCCTTACAAGAGACCAGATGGCCCTTGGCAGGCAAAATTAAAAATTATATTATTTACTATAGTGGATGTGATACAGCGAGATACCAAAGAGGAGTGAGATTTGCTCTGAGCAAAAAAATTGAAAATTCTGTGATATTTTTTGTTGGAGCCAAAGGAGAAAGATTGTGCAATATTAGACTTAAGGGAAAATTTAAGAATGTATCTATTTTAAATGTATACGCACCAACAGAAGATGCAGATGAAGAAGAAAAGGACAGTTTTTATGAACTGGTGGAAGAAGAGTGGAGAAAGTTACCAAATTATGATATTAAAATAGTAATGGGGGATTTTAATGCAAAAATAGGAAGAGAACCTATCTGGAAAGATGTTGCTGGAATGGAAAGCCTGCATGAAAACAGTAATGAAAATGGAGTAAGATTACTTAGTCTTGCGGTGGCAGGAGGAATGAAAGTTATGAGCACATCTTTCCTTAGAAAAGATATTCATAAAGCAACTTAGACAGCACCAACAACTTTGTGGTGTCACAAAGAACCAGATTGACCATGTTTTGATCGACCGTAGACAATCAAGAACCATCACAAATGTCAGAAGTATTAGAAGAGCAGCATTTGGAACTGATCATTAACTAGTCTTAGTCAACATACACCAAAGATTGAACACTGAGAAAAGTAAAAAGTCAGACAAAGTAGCCAGGATTGATATTGAATCATGAAAAGACAAAAAAGGAAAAATAATTTCTAATTAAGTTAACAAACCATTTTCAAGTATTAGAGTCACTAAATGAAGAACCCCCCCCCCCACGAAGAAAGCACTGAAGAAAAAAGCTGGGAAAACTTCAAAAATACTATTCACAAATGTGCAGAGGAGGTATGTGGAATAAAGAAAAAAATCAAAAAGAAACCTTGGTTCGATGAAGAGTGTAGCGATGCAGTAAGAAAAAGGAAAGAGGCAAAAGTAAAATGGATGAATTACCAACAAGATCGCCTAAAAGAAAACTACAAAACACAAGCCAAAGAAACTGTAAAAATACTGAGGCGGAAAAAGAGAGAGTGGATCAACAGAATATTAGGAAAAGCAGAAGATGAGAACAGCAAATAATGCCAGAGATTTTTACCGTCCATTCGCTTCTTTAAAAAAGGCTTCACCCCAAACACCTATGGAATCAAGGATAAAACTGGACAAATCGTAATTCAAAAAGAGGAGGGAATATAGGTTTGGAGAGAATACTTCCAGGATCTTTTAAATGGAGAAATCCAAGAAAGAGAAGAAGGAACATGTGAAATATACCAGAATGTACAACCTCAAATTCCCCCCCCCCAACTTTAGAAGAAGTAACAAGAGCAATACAGTAAAAGACATGAAAAACAACAAAGCGCCGGGAGAAGACGGAATAGCAGCAGAGATGTTAAAAACAGGAAAGAAATGCGTAGCAGAACAAATTCACAAGCTTATCACAAAAGTATGGGAATCAGAAGACACACCAGATGAATGGAAAGAAGCTTTAGTAATCCCCATACACAAAAAAGGCAGTAAACAGGAGTGTAATCATTACAGAGGTATATCGTTTTTAAATGTAACCTACAAAGTATTGTCAAAAATGACGCAGAGAAGATTAGAAGAGTACACACCAACCACCACTGGAGAATATCAAGCTAGCTTTACCAAAGGAAAATCTACCATAGATCAAATTTTCATTTTAAAAGAAGCAATAGCAAAATACTATGAATTTAAACAATCCTTTTACTGCATTTTCATAGACTTTACAAAAGCTTACGACAGTTTAGACAGAAAGGAAATATGGAAAATAATGGAAAAACAGGTAATTCCTAAAAAAACTCTTGTTTATTGGAATATTGTCTCACTCTCAGTAGACACTGGAGTGAGACAAGGAGATGGAATATCCCCAATACTGTTCAACATTGCATTAGAAGAAGCACTACAGAAAGTTAAAAGTTCAGAAGTAGGGATTAAGATAGGAAAGAAAATAAATATTTTAGCCTTGGCAGACGATGTTGCAATATTAGCACATACAAAACAAGACTTAGAAGATCTAGTTAGAATATTGATTGAGGAAACTAAAAAGACTGGCCTAGAAATAAATGATAGAAAAACAAAATATATGAAATATATGTGGTAGACAAGATAACCAAGAAGAAGAGGAAAATAAGTCCTACAAATAGAAAACCATATTCTCCAAAAAGTGAACAACTTCACGTACTTAGGAGTCCTATTAACAAATGATAACAATGAAGAACTTGAGATAACCAACAGACTTAATTGCCGCAAACAGAAGCCTACATGCATGTAGAACAAAATTTTGAGCTCAAAGCTATTATCCCGCAACACCAAATTAAAAGTTTACAAAACTATAATTAGACCAACACTGCTGTATGGATCAGAGTGTTGGGTTTTAAGCAAAAAATCTGAAAAACGGCTAATAACTTTTGAGAACAAGATTCTAAGGAAAATGTACGGCCCAACTCAAGAAGATGAAATCTGGAGAATCAGACATAATTTTGTAATAAGGGAACTTTATAAAGACCCAGATATAACCGCTGAAGTAAAAAGTAGACGTATTAGGTGGGTGGGTCATGTCCTAAGAAGAGAAGATAACACTAGCACAAGCAGTGTTTTAAAGAACAACCCAGAAGGCAGACGGCCCCCGGGCAGTCCTAAACTGAGATGGAGGGACCAGGTGCGACGGGATTTGAGGAAGCTGGGGAGAAATGAAGAGCAGGCGCAGGACAGAGAAGGCTGGAGGCAATGTGTTGGCGGGGCCAAGTAACACTTGGGGTACCTATGGCCACTGCAGTAAGTAAGTAAGTAAGTAAGTAAGGTACACTTTATGATACATGAAATAAAAAGAGCGTGAAACAAATGAAAAGCTTGGTGAAAGAAAAAAATCTCATCACGCGTTCTCGAGATATTGTATTATTAAAACACCTGAAAAAGCATGTTTTCAACATTCTTACCTCTCTTGGATCTTTATTCAATAAAATAGTAAAAGAGATTTGGTATACTGATTGAGAGAAACAACTATTTCCATTAGGGCAAATATTTCTCAAGATAAAATTTTACACCTCACCTTCCTTCTTGCCTCCAACACTAACTTAAAAATTTCAAATGCAAAAGTTATCTTTACGACTCTTTGGATGAAGGAGGATGAAAAAAAGGAAAATCTTTGAAATAAACTTTGAAATTGTATAACATGTTCCGGCTATGTACTGTACCCTACGCTCTATTTATTTGATGTATCACAAAGTGTGCCTTTTAAAATTAATTGTGCTATTAAAGTTTTCAAGTTAATGATGGGGGTGAAAAGAGGGTTGATGAGGGTATAAAGTTATTCATGTTCCGTTATTGTTGATGTTTTATACAAGATTATAAGGTTTGAAGAATATTTGAGTTCCATTAGTATTCGCAGATAATTATTTTTATTAGAACAATTTATAGACGATTAACTTATATTTTTTATTACAAAGCACCTGTAGATTTATGTTTTACGTTTTGCGCCAATTAAGAATGATTATGATGAAGATGTCATGTGAAAAGTATCCACCCCATCGGTGATAGACGTTTCCAGCAAACTGAATACTGTACTAAAATTTATTTTAGTGTTGAAATAATAAAAAATGCACTTTTTAACTAAAACACTCTTTACATAAACATGTTAGTGGAATGTAAGGGATGGCAGATGGGAAGGTGTTAGTTACTGGTCCTCGGGGTTTGTGTTGTGCTCTGTTATAGTTTGAGCTAGACACAAATTGAAAATACTTGTAGCTTTTAACCTCTTAAACTAGGCAGGTCATATACTTTTATAAAGAAGTTGCCACCTCGATCCTCAAATGCAACTGATGTTGTTGGAACTTACTTTCAAATAGTTTATTAGTGTTTAGAATTACTTTGGTTTGAAATATATGTTATAAAATTAAAATAAAATGTAACTTTTGAAAATTAATTAAATATCATAGGTATAATTTTATCGAAGCAAACAACATACATAGTTTATAATTGTTTTTTGCCATGTAAAATAATAAAGTGTTTATATTTATCGTTTCTCATTGCTAATTCAAAAGTTAAATCAATTTGCAACTGCCTTAGTTTTCATTTCCACTCACATCAGTAAGAATTCCTCTGGGGGTTGTATAACTGATGAAATACACACACAAATCACTACAAACACATAAAAATTAAAAAGCATCCCAAAATCTAACCTGACGTTTCACGTGGCCATGAATTAAAAATAACGCCACGTTTTTTTCATGGGTTGAGCCGGTCAAGTTGCTCCCGCATGCGGGCAGAATGTTCGTGTGTTTGTTGTGAGTGTTGCGTGTGATTTGTGTATGTTTTCACCAATTTGACAAGCCCCAAAGGAAATCTTACTTGGGTGAGTGAAGCCCAATAATAGGAATAAAATAATAATAATTCTCACTTAAGAAACATGTCATTAAAAATTTATTACGATTAGCAGTTTCTCTTCCTGTTACTCTCAGTAAAGTGAATGGAGTCTTAAATGTTATGAAATAATAACTTTTTGGCCAAAATATACTGTCCCAAGGCCCCTCTTAAAACATCATTACTTAATCAATGTTAGGTTACCTCAAAAACTTCAATTCGGTAATCTAATATGGTTTTAAGAGAACATTATTAGATTATCTTTAACTTAATGATAAATTACCAGTTATAAAGTTAAATGGAAGGTAACATAGTGTTTGGTTTCTACTGTTTCCACTATTAGATTTATCATAACACAAAAATCTGACAATTTGTGTTATATCACTCTTTTCAATGAACATGTTTTGTTTTAAGTTGGGTTGGATATATTATATAAGAAATAGTTAAAAAATACTGGACTAAAATACAACACATAGTATTTCATGAGGAATATGTCAAATTTCTCTAAAAAAATTCTTTTTAGATACTTATTTGGCTACTAATTGTTTTATTACTGTTTCAAATATTGATAGTTTGACAAAGATCACAAACCAATAGGACAACAATCGCATACAACGAAAAGATGAAGAGTGAGGTAAAGCGAGCTTGCCTCGGGTAAAAAGTTGGGCTCACAGGCAAGAAATTAATTTATACTGCAAAAACAATATTTCTCATCATGTCACTTGACGAACAAACTTTAAGGCAAGACAAAGCACCATACTAAATTGTCATTTGTGAATTCATTTAAAAATAAACTGTTATTGAAATGTTAATGAAGAAAAATGAGAGGTATTTAAGAAAAATTAATCAAATTTTTTCAGAGATTTTAATATTGGGAGGGGGGGTGATTTGTTTTGTTATTTATTAATATTTAGTTACCTTTGTATGATAATCACTTCATCTTTTTATTTTTCCAAACAATAAAAAAATGGTCTGAAGATGGCTGAAGGTTGTTCAATGATTTTTGCTCGAATAGATTATTATTTTTATATTGCATTACCTTGGATGTATATGATTTAATTTGAAAAAAACTCATTTAAGACCATTTTATTATGTTTATTACGTTCAAAGTAAGTAGTATAGGTTATCGCTGGAGGGTGCACCCTCACTTTTGCTAATAAGAGTTTTATAGCACATTGATACAATCTATATGGTACAACTACCTTTCACCTTTAGAATTACCACATATGTTTCTTTTAAAATATAAAGTTATAAAAATAGACTAAAAATACTACCTTTACTATTTAATGTCCGATTTGTCTAATACTTGGAAATGTCTGATCATTCCTATTGCACTTATACATTTTGAAATATAAAATTAATAAAACAGGATTTGTCTGATGTTGCATGTGTTATTCCTATCACACTTGCGCGTTAGTAAAATAGTCTAAAATAGAATAAATCTTTATTTTGCCTTTTTTTTACAACAAATAACAAAGTTTTTACAAAAATGCATATCATTTATATCTACAGACTTTACAGAGTAAAGGGGAGTGGACACACATTTTCAAATGTTAAGAAATTAGAACTACGCATAAACAGAAAAAAATAGAAACTTTAATCTTTATTGTGCTATTACTTAAAATTAAAGCCATCTTAGTTGTATATTTTAAAATATAATATGCTATTCTCCCAAGTGTAAAATTAATGCTATATGTTATATTATAGCAATAAAAAATAGTGCTCCTTTGTAATATAATACTTTTGTCTGCAATACCTATAACCTATTGTCTGCAATACCTATAACCTATAGAACTACTATATATGTGTTAAGGCCTTATGCCGTACATAAACATAGTCTCTGTGGCTTTATTTATTAAACAAGCAGTATAACAAAAAAAGGAAAATCTATTTTTTTAGTAATTTCATCTTAATATACCCAATGTCTGTTTATGCGTAGTTCTATTTTTTTAGCATTTGAAAATGTGTGCCCACTCCCCTTTAATTGGTATTCTCGCATCTCATTTTTTATTTTGTTAAGCTCTGTTGATACCAATTCGCCCACTAGAAGAATGATAGAATTCTTTATTTTTAGTTTTTAGATTAATTCCCACAAAATTTTCCCCATTTAAATATTCTACTTCCATAACTAAATTTGCTTTAAAACAGCCAAGTGTTTGTACACATTCTTGGAGTGTGCTAATTATTTCTGGTTGTAGAGTAGTCAGAAAATCATCCAAGTTTGTAGATGATGTTGGATAGGCAACAAATGTTTTTACCCTACATCTAAATTGACAGGGTGTTTCCTGGAGCAGCGTTCTTGAAGTTTCTCCAGACATATTATCTTCTTTTTCTATAACAAAAAGAAATCTTTATCCCAACCGTAGGATATGGTTTGAGAATATCCGATATGATGACGAGATCATACCCCAGGTTCGAGTAATAAAAACGTATACTTCTCAAAGTTGCATATAAGCTATACAATATTTTAGAGAGAAAATGCAACTAGAAAAAGTCCTGTTTTTATTACCCCCCTCCCTTACTTTAGGTCGGATGAAATATATAAAAGTGTAGCATTGATATTTTACATTATATACAAACGTCTCAATTAACAATAAGAAAATATTAGCAATAAATATTTTACAGTATATATAAACATTACAATTTATTTTAATATCTCTGTTCTTAGTTGTCTTCTCCCTCTTGTCTAGTCCTCCCTTCTTCCAACCTCTGCCCCTCTTCTTTTTGCTTCTTCTTTTCTTCCTCGATTCTCCTATCTCCGAAAGGAAGAGTGTGGATCCCATCAGAACATAGGAAACGTTTCGGATCGTAGCATCGTAATGCGGTCTTTACTCCTGTTATGGTAGTTATTTCCATTTTACTAGAGGATATTCGTGTATAAGGAAGCTTCATTTGAAATTCCCCCTTAGACTTTAGGCTTTCGAAATAATCTTCGAAGGTTACATTTTTCTGCAATGACGATTTCTGTGTGCCCTTAGCCCGGACCATCTTTGGATGTGGAATTATACGCCCGAGCTTTACCAGGTAGTGTAGTAACTCATTTTAAGATTGACAATGCTCAATTGCAACTTGCACAGTTTATTTCAAAAGCAAAAACATTAGTAACAGAAACATTGAACAATGAACTAAGAAGATTAAATTTTATAAAGTTTGGAATATTATTAGATACAGTATTTACAAATGTTCAAAATGAAACATCACCAAGAGGATTTTTAACTAAAAACAAAACCATCATGTTTGCATCAGATATAAGCTCAATCGTGGATGAATGTTTTGAAGAACTTTTAACAAAATTACAAGAACATGAAGGAAGAGGTTCTGGATGGAGTTTGTTCAGTATAACAAGCTTAGATGTAAGAGTTCATAAACATGGATATGGAATGAGAGGTAGTAGTTATATTGCTTTGCCAAAGAAGATTCAAGTAACCAAATCTTGTGTTAACGTAAAAAATAAAAATGCTGAATGTTTCAAGCATGCAATGCTTGCAAAATATGTACAAGATAATGTGGTACGACCAAGTAGAGCATACGATGAGGTTTGCTATAAGTATAACTTTCAAGGCATATCTTATCCTGTTGATATTCAAGACATATCAAAATTTGAAAAGAAAAATCCTTTTGCATCTGTAAACATATTTGGTTTAGATTCATCCAACAATGTCTACCCCTTACGTTTAACACCCATCGAACGTAGAGATCATACTGATTTATTATTAATAACAAAAGGTTATACCTCACATTATGTTTATATTAAAGATTTTGAAGCTCTAGTTTGCAAACAGTTATCAAAACATAAAGAAGGAAAAACCACTTGTAAAAGATGTTTCTGTTTTGTAAACAAACCTTTAAGAAGAGGTGGTTCAGAATGGTTGACGGAACATCAAAGATTATGCAGTGGAAACTATGAAGTAAGAATTAAATTACCACACCCTAGCAGATCACAAGTAAAATTTGACAAAGTTATCCAACAATACAGAATTCCAGTTGTAGTGTATGCGGATTTTGAATCTTCATTGCTTCCAATTGAACAAGAAGGAGAGGAAATTACAAGCAGAACAAAGTATCAACTTCACAAACCAAACAGCTACTGTTTAATAGTAAAATCCACTCTGCCTGAAGAACATCTTCAAGAATATGGTTTGACATCTACACCAAAGATCTATCGTGGAGAAGAAGCAGCTCGATACTTTGTTGATGATTTATACGACATCGCTGGGAAAGTGGAAGCAATGTATAGCAATGTGCTTCATATGTTACCTATGACACCGGAAGAACTTTATCTTTATGATTCGGCAACAACATGCTATTTGTGTAACAATCAATTTACAGAAACTAAAGTTAAAGTTCGCTACCATGACCATCTGACAGGAGCCTACAGAGGTGCAGCTTGCAACGGATGTAACATCAACTACAAACTACCATCTTTTATTCCTGTGGTTTTTCACAATCTTAGCGGATACGATGGACATTTTATCATTCCCGAATTAGCAAGAGACAACGGTGAAATAGATGTTTTCGCACAAACTATGGAAAAATTTATAAGCTTTTCAAAAAAGGTGGGCAAAATTAAACTTAGATTTGTTGATTCTTTTAGATTTATGCCTTCCAGTCTTATGAAACTTTATGAAAATTTTAGAAGACAAAATTTAATAGAAACAAGCGAAATTGTACCTGCAGAAAAAATGGATTTGGTTCTTCGGAAAGGAGTTTTCCCGTATGATTACATCGATGGACTACATAAATTTCAAGAAACATCACTTCCTCCACCAGAAGCTTTCAAAAGTAAAGTTACCGATTCGGACATTTCACCTGAAGACTATCAACACGCCTGCAGAGTTTGGGAGGAATTGGAAATGAACACTCTGGGAGATTATTCTGACTTTTATGTAAAACTTGATGTGACCCTTCTTTGCGATGTGATGGAAGAATTTAGAAACACTTGTTTTGAAGCCTACAGGTTAGACCCTTTTCATTCTTATACTTCTCCAGGACTAGCTTGGCAAGCTATGCTAAAAGAAACAAAGTGCAACCTTCAATTATTAACAGATATTGACATGGTGTTGATGATCGAATCGGGCGTTAGAGGTGGATTGACCCAAAGTGTTACTGGGCATGTTAAAGCTAACAACAAATATCTTCCAAACTACGATAAAGAAAAACCATCAGTGTTCTTGGGATATTTCGATGCCAACAATTTATACGGATGGGCCATGTCTAATCCACTTCCTTTTGGAAACTTTGAATGGGTTAATCCAGACTCTATTGGTGATATTTCGCAAATTTCAAAAGACGGAGACACCGGATACATATTGGACTGTGACTTTGAATATCCAGAACACTTGCATGATCTTCATTACGATCTTCCGCTTCTTGCAAAAACAGAAGTTTCACCAATTGGCAAATATCCAAAATTAATGATGACTCTTGAAAATAAACAAAGATACGTAGCTCACTTTTGGGTTGTTCAACAAGCACTCCAATTGGGTTTACGTATAACCAAAATTCATAGAGTTTTAAAATTTTCCAATCATGCTGGTTAAAACCGTACATTGATTCAAACACCAGAAGAAGAGCACCTGCAACATCAACATTTCAAAAGGACTTTTTTAAATTAATGAATAATGCGATATTTGGCAAAACATTGGAAAATAAAAGAAAACACAAAAATGTTAAATTAGTTACGGATCCGATAAAACTACAAAAACTTGTACAAAAACCAAACTATGGAACATCTGTTATCATCAATGAAAACCTTGTGGCAGTATCTATGAAGAAAACAAGCGTGACAATGGATCGTCCGTTGTACGTTGGAATGTCAATCTTGGATATTTCCAAAACTCACATGTATGATTTCCACTACAACAAAATGGTTGCCTTCTATGGTAGAGATAACATCGGAATCGCCTACATGGACACGGACGCTTTCATCTACTGGATTCTTACTGAAGATATGTATTTGGATCTTCGAACATTTGTTCACAAAAATGAATTTGATTTTAGTGACTATCCAAAAGATCATTTAAATTATGACAATTATCGGAACAAAAAGAAACTTGGAAAATTTAAAGACGAAGCAAATGGAATTTTACTGGAAGAACTTATTGCACTAATGTCAAAATTGTATTCACTACAATTGCATAAAGAAGAAAACAATGTTATTAAAAAAGCTAAGGGTGTAAAAAGTTTGTATCTTAAGAAGAATGTAAACTTCGAACACTACAAGCAATGCTTATCTGAAGAAACGACTATAACTGCAAAATTCAGAAGTTTCAACCATCAACTGTACAGCGTAACAGAAGTGAAAAAAGCACTCTGCTCCAATGATGACAAACGACACATTCTTCCAGACAGAATTCACACTCTACCATTCGGCCACTATTCTCTCAATCCTATCGATGAATAAAAAAAGAAAAAGAAAAAAAAAGAAAAAAAGAAAAAAGGGGAAATCACAGCATGCTCGCTGTGATTTCCCCTTTTTTTAAAAATATGTTGAAATGACCTTGAACTATAAAAGCGGATACAGAAAAAGAAACACTCAATACTAACTTGACTTTGTTAGTAAAAACATCATGACAGAGTTAAAGGAAAAGATTGTTAATGAACTTGATAAACCCGCAAGAATAAAGTTTCCAGGAAGAAATACTGTTGTAAAAGGAATAAATGATTTATATCAAACAGATTTAATTGAAATGCAACCGCATAGTAAAACAAATAAAGGGTTTAAATACACAATTACGATTATTAATTGTTTTACTAAAGTTGCAGATGCTTTGCCATTAAAAGACAAAACCGGTAAAAGCATAACAAAAGCTATGAAAGTAGCTATAAAAAGAGATAAAAATAAAATTAAACATTTACAAACTGATGATGGGAAAGAATTTTTTAATAAACCTTTTGCCTTGTTAATGAAAAAATATAAGATAAATCATTATACCACAAATTCTGAGAAAAAGGCTGCTATAATTGAAAGATTCAATAGAACCTTAAAAGGTGCAATGTATAAAATGTTTTCGAAAAGAGGTTCTTACGTTTGGGTTGATATTTTACCAAAATTAATAAGCGATTACAACAACAAGTTTCATAGAACTATCGGTATGGCACCTAACAAAGTGAATAAGAAAAACGCTAAATTAGTTTTACAACGAATTAAAAAGAATACACAGCCAAAAGCAGAACAAAGAAAACCAACAAAATTTAATGTAAATGATAAAGTTCGAATTAGTAAATACAGTGTTTACTAAAAAATACCAGCCCAATTGGACAAACGAAGTTTTTACAGCGTATAAAGTACAACCTACTGTACCGGAAACTTATATTTTATAAGATAACAAAGGAAACTTGTTTCAAGGCGGTTTATACGGACATGAATTGTTAAAGTCAACAGTAGGCGATGTCTATCTTGATGAAAAGGTATTGCAAAGGAAAAAAGACCAAGTTAAAGTACGTTGGTTGGGGTTTGACAAAACTGAAGATTCGTGGATACCTATAAAAGATTTGATTTAGTTTTAAATCAACTTATTTACTCTTCTGCCTTTAAATAAGATGGAGATTGTTCACCATAAAGATAAATTTAATATTAATAACATTGATGATTTAACCGTAGATAACGTTAAAATCAACAATGGTAAACACGGCAGTTTATTTCCAAACACTGTACGATGTATAGTAAGCGGTCCTTCAAACTGTGGCAAAACTAACGTTGTGTTCAACTTAATTGCAAACACAAAAGGATTGCGATTTAATATCCTATATATTTTTTCAAAGTCCTTACATCAACCAAAGTATCAATTGTTGGAAAAGATCCTGACTGATGTGCCTGATGTTAACTATTACAAATTTAATGCTAGTGACAGTGTTATGCAACCAGACCAGCTAAGCCGTATTCTGTATTTGTATTTGATGATGTATCTAGTGAAAATCATGATACTATTAGAAACTATTTTGCCATGGGAAGATATAATAATATTGATAGCATATATATCGGACAAACATATAGCAAAATTCCAAAACAACTAATTAGAGACAATGCAAATATTTTAGTTTTATTCAAACAAGACGATACAAACCTAAAACATGTATACAACGATCATGTAAATGCTGATATGTCATTTGAAAAATTCAAAGAGCTTTGTGGAAAAGCTTGGACAAAAAAATACGGATTCTTGGTAATTATGAAAGATAAAGCTATAACAGATGGTCGTTACCGCACAGGTTTTGATAAATTTGTTTTAATACATTAATTAACAACATTATTGTACAAGTCTCCATGGTGTAAACATGGTTAATCAGGAAAAGCTATTAAAAGAAATAAAATCACTTACTGATTCTATTAGACATAAAAACAGAGCGTTAAGATTAGGAATAAGTGAAAAAGAGAAATTTCTGGAATCAACATTTAAACCTATTACTGAGCCATTAAAACAATTAGGGCAAAATGTTAAACCTTCAACATTTCATTTCTCCGGTGATGCTATTTTACCCATTTCAAAATTTGAACAAAAAGAAGAATATGAAGGTGATACAAGTTTTACGCAACAAGGAGAAACAACTGAAGAAGAAAGCGAACTAGGTGAAGAAACGGATGTTTTAACAGAAAAAGAAGGTTTTTCTACAAGCGAAGAACAAGAAGAAGAAGAAGAGTCTATTAATCCGTCCAACTTGAGCAAATTGGGCTCGGATATTGCGTATAAAGGGCCGCTTGCAAAACAATTTGTGTTAAAAATGTTACATTCTGCACAACCAACTCGAAAGTATCATACTTTTGGTGCTAGAATAGGAGAAAATGGCCTAATGATTGGAGATAGCAAGCTTGATGTAGACGAACATAACAATATTATTATAAATAATAAACAATACAAGGGTACAAAAGGATTGTTTGAACTTATTTTTAAACCGAAACCTAATAAATATACTAAAAAGGATTTAAACATTTTAAAACAAATATTAGAGGATACAAATGCGCATAAGAAAAATTATTCTAAAAACTTCAATGTCAATAGAAATAAATCAGAAAAATATAAAACTATTATTGCTAAACTTTTCCCACCAAAAAGAAGGGAACCCATAAAAAGAAAATCATTATCTTCTGCTGAAATAAATATTTTACATAAAAGGAGAAAAACAAATCAATCAAGTTTATCAGGAAAAGGATTATTGAAAAACTTGTATGATACTAATATAATATACTACAACGATATAAACAAATTGGTTGATAGAATGAAGTTGATATATGAAGCTAAACAAGCCGGACATAGCGGTTTAGAAAACAAAACAAATGGGTAGCTTTGGTCGGCGAATTGCGAAATCGAGGAGTAATTGCATAAAAATATGAGTATATAGAATACAAGTATAACCGATTAAACATTCAGTATAACCATGAGTGTGGATAAGTTTGGACGGTATTCCGAAACTGGAAGCAAATCAGGATCTTATGGAAAAAGAGGTAGTTTACCACTAACATCCGATGGAGATTATGATATAAGTAACAAACGTTTAAAGTTTGTAAATGATCCAAAAGATGATAATGATGCAGTAAATTTCAAAACATTAAAAAGTGAAACATTACCTTGCTTAAAGCTTCAAAATGAAGTGTATAACGCTAATATTTATAGAATTGTAAATCTTCCAAAACCAATAGACAAAAATGATTCGGTAAATAAAGAATATTTAATGTGGTACATAAACCAAACCTTACGATATGATCCTAGGAGTAATAATAAAGTATATGATGCAAAAGATCTTAGAATAGCTAATATAGCAGATCCTGTTAATGATCAAGATTCAGTTACAAAAAAAAGTATTTACATTCAGTTATCCCTGAAAAAACAGATAAATTTTCCTTTTACAACTTTGTAATAAATGATATTGGAGACTCTAGAGATATGAAAGATGCTGTAAACCTTCAATATATTACAGATCATTGTATTACACCTGATATTAATACAATTGATTGCAAAAATAATGTGTTAACTAACGTTAAGGAAGGAACTGCAAAATCTGATGCAGCTACAATAAGTCAAATAATGAAATTAAAAAATAACAAATGGGATGCTAATGCCAAAAAATTACTAATGTTAAAAAAGGGTTGCAATTGATGTTGCAACAATTGGACAAGTTCCTGTATCAACAGAATATCAAAACGGTAATCAACAGTTTGATTGCAAAGGGATACCACTATTCAATGTTGCAAAAGGATTAAGAGACAGTGATGCAGTTACAGTAGGACAAATGCATGAAAGGGAACATATTTACTATAATCGTTTTCTAAAAAAGATCATAATCTTTTAATTGTGAAGACTTGCGATTGACTAGCTTAAATGACCCTGTTGATTGTACTGATGCTGTTATGTAAATTACATTGTAAGACTCTTAAGTGTAGTGTTATATGATATTTATAACACAATAAACCCCATAAAATCTGATCAAAAATTACATTGGGTTAAAAAGAATGTTATGGAAAAATATTTTTTAAATAAGGAAACTGATAGTTTAAGATCTTCTAATGATGATGATGAGGAAGATACAATCCTACTGCAAAACTGGAAAAAAATTATTTACCCATAAACAAACATACTTATAAATAAACAATGTCAAAGGATGAGTGCATCATTCATTATAAAGCATTTATAAAATAAACAAGTATTGGCATTTCCTTTCACTATAAAAGACCATGTTGAAAGTTCAACGCATCAGTCATAATCGACACGTTATAAAAAGAGGAAGAGGAATAGCATCAACAGCACTTTCTCTTATTACTAAGCCGGTTGGAGCTATAGTTAATAAAGCTATCGATTTATTACCTGTAGAACTACATTTACCAGGAGGTTATCAATATTGTGGTCCTGGAACAAAATTGAAAACAAGACTTGCTAGAGGAGATCTTGGAATAAATAAACTTGATCAAGCCTGCAAACAACACGATATAGCATATTCAAAGTTTGCAGATATAAAAAATAGATCAATAGCGGATAGAGCACTTGCTGAAAAAGCTTGGCAAAAAGTAACATCCAGTGACGCTGGTATCGGTGAAAAAGCAGCAGCTTTAGCGGTATCAGCAGCAATGAAGGGTAAAACGATGTTTGGAGGTGGAAAGAAGAAAGGAGGTGTAAAAAGAAGGAGAAAACCTGCAAAGAAACGTGGAGGAAATATAAGAAGAAAAAGACGATCCACCGCAGGTAAAAATAAAAAGAAACAAACAATATGGTCAATGATAAAAAAAGGAGGAGGATTATACCTAAGACCGTATCGTGTGTATTAAACAGAAAAAACAATTACTAATTCCAAATAAAGAATTAACAGATAAAGAATTAATTACTTATGTTTCTTGTTTAAAAATTCAATTTTTTAGAGGAGTGTTTATGAAAGATGCATTACCTGTTAAAATTTGGAAAAATGAAACCGGAATAGTAAATTTAGATAATAGTAAAGGATCAGGCACTCATTGGGCATGTTATAAGAAACTAGGATCTGCTATTTACTACTTTTGATAGTTTTGGTAATCTCCCACCACCAAAAGCGCAAGTTATAATCTGTAAAAGTACTATTACAGATTATAACTTGCAGGAGCTTCGGATTCACACTTGTGGTAATATATTTAATGACAGCTGCAATTGCGAACCCATAGAACAGGTTTTCAGCTTTAAGTATTTAGGCATTTTCTTTGATTTTCGTATGAAATGGGTTGAGCACATTAATTTTCTTACAGTTAAATTAAGAAAATATATTTATGCTTTTAGACAGTTAAGTGAGATTTTAGATGATAAAGATGTAAAACTAGCTTACTTTGCATACGTTCAATCTCTGCTTTCTTTTGGAATTTTGAGTTGGGGAGCTTGCTATCCAACAATTTTAGAACCCCTCAATATAATTCAACGTACGATTTTAAAGGTGGGATTCCGGAGGCCCCGAAGGTACCCCACTGAAGCTCTTTTCCGAGAATCTAATTTACTAACAATCAGACACCTTTACATATATTTTTTGTTGATTCATATATTTAAAAATTTCAATTCAATTTTTTCTCCCATTGCTCATGAACATTTTACTAGATTTTCACTAAATATTGGAATTACAGTTTTACAGCTTAACAGATCATTTTCTTTGACAAACTCTTTCTATGCAGCGCAATACCTTTTCCGAAACCTAAGTCTAAATGATAGAGCTAACGATTTATTTACCTCTCCATCAATTAGTATTTTTAAGCATCGTTCTAAAAACCTTTTAAGCACTATTAGTATCGATGAGGCCGAGGCCCTTATCAGACCGAACTATGTTAGACGCAACCTTTGACATACTACAAACCCCTGCCCCCCTCTTTAATTTTGTTTACCATTATTACATCCCTCAGACGGTTAGTTGCTGTTTCTGTTGTCGCCAATTTAAATTGATTAATTCTAAGAAAATTATAATTTATTTTACATCCCGTTAATTAAAGTGAATATTTCTCATTATTATTATTATTTTTACTTTTTTTCAGCCTAACTCACAGGTTAGATGGCTTCTCATAGGCTTACGCACAGGCATCTGCCCATGTAGGCCTAATCCTTTATAGGCTTAGTTAATTTATTATTATTTTCTCTTTATGCTGTGTTTTTATGTACTTATTTTATTTTTGTCAGAAAATGGGATAAATAAACGTATTTCATTTCATTTCATTTCATTTCAAAGAACTACAATATTACTTTAAAACAGCTAAAAATGTACTATACAATTATAAAAGAGAGCAACCTGATGATACGGTGATCTGTGGACATTTATGTTTAGATTTTTTAACAAAAAGCGTTAGTCAACTTTAAGATGTCTTCCTATACAGTATCATTAACTGGAACTTCATCTACTTTGCGAAATGTTCTTTTCCCTGCGTTACGTTTGGAAAAAGATAAATTATGGGAAGCCGCATTATTAGATATAACAACTTATAATTCTATTCCCAACGTTACTGAAAATTTTGATGACAAAATACATTATTACAAAACAAAAGATAAAAATACAAACAAATATTCAGATATACAAGTATTTAGTTTACCCACTGGAGCATATGAAATTGATGATATACCACCACTACCCCCACCACTACCCCCACTACCGACAGAGGTACCCGCAGCACCGGCTTTGCAATAACCATTCCTGCTACACCTCTAGTCGAGTAAACAACTCTAGTCATGTCTCTCAACATTCGCGGGATCCACTACAACACTATCAATCTTACAACTTACAAGCATTTGAAAATTTTTAGTGAAGAAGTGAAACAACTTATAACCACTGGGTTCGGTTTATCTTTAGAACTTGATGCAACAAACAATCAAAACGAAAAAAATGTGTTTTTGCCAACTTACAAAAACAAGAAGAATGAAAATAAGCAAGAAATTTCAGCACCGACAACAACCTACTTTTCAAATTTGGGAGCAAACTTTTCAAACTAAATGTAAAATAATACTTTTGTAAAAAAATAAATAAATAAAAAGAAAATATCTTGCATTTTCGGATTTTCCGAACCTTGACATCCCCGGCCGACCTTGACCCATTTCCAGACATTTACACTTTAAATGCCCACCACAGCCGGGCATTTAAACTTTAAATGCCAACCCCAACACGTCACAGCTACGTCACAGCCTATCATGTCACCAGACCGGATGTAGCTGTCAAATTTGATTTATGTGAAGTGAGCCAGCAGCCCCACTTCCCCACTACTGCCGTGGCAGCCCTGTTGGAACCTGTTTCACTGCCTACTACATTTCGCCCCTGTGTCACAAAATCAACTAACTTGTTAAACTTGATTCTTTGTTTGTTTTTCTTAGCATTAAATATCCTTCTAGATTTAGCATTGAATGACGCTAGAATGGGTAATAAGTTGTCATGACCTATTCTTTCATTTAATTGATATATTATCTGCTCAATATTTGATCCATTTATAAACTTGGCAAGCCTAACTTGATTTATCTTGTTCCTTAATAATTTATTACTGGCTTCATTGGCAATGGATTTTGATTTTTTATCTTTGAGAGGAGATTTAAGCCTTAAACCTTTAGGAATTAAATTATGGGTTTTGCATTTCTTGAGAAAGGTCAAGTGGTTGGCGTTGAGGGCGTTCTTTTCTAAAGATTTTTCTAGCTCTTTTAACATATCAAGTACTTCGGACCCATACCGTGATGTAATTCTACTTTTAAACGACATGTTTTTTGGTGAGGTAAATTCTATTAAGTAGTACCTTTTGTTTGGGAACTCTCACCTTTTTGTTATACCGGGGACTCGTCAATGCAGTCAAAACACAAAAACACACATACATAAACACTAACACTGTCCCGGGATCACTCCTACGTTTCGCGGGACCTACGTAAAATAAAAACGTCCCGCTTCGTCAGGGAGCCGACTTTTTAATTTCTCACGCTCCTTGCGTATTCGCGTCGAACGCTGGAACGCACTGACCGCGGTAGCTGGTTCTTCGCTATCTGGAGGAGCGGAAGGGGCGGGAGTCCTGCTTATCGTTAGGGGAAAGACCACTTTTTTGGCTCGATCTTGAATTGTTTTCAATTCACCTCTAACAATGTTAAGATAATAATAATTTTACAGACGATCGCGAGTTACGCAAAGCTACATCTACCGTTTATCCTCAATCGACAGATTCTTTATCGCGGCCATTCGCTAGTTTCACAAATAAGCAGGATTTTCTGTTCATTTGTGGCCGGCAAATACGCGTGACCGTTTTTTACGGCCGATCGCTAGTTTCGCTAAGTTGCATTTCGTTTATTTACGATCGGCAAATACAAGCGATCGTTTTTTGCGGCCGACCGCGACATTAGCAAGGCTACATTTGCCGATCATTGGCGATCGGCAAATAAGCACGATCGTATTTCACGGCCGATCGCTAGTTTCGTTAAGTTGTATTTCGTTTTTTTACAGTCGGAAAATACACGCGATCGTTTATCGCGGCCGACCGCGACTTTAGCAAGGCTACATTTGCCGATCATCGGCAATCGGCAAATAAGCGCGATCATATTAGATCACGAGTTTCGATAAGCTACATCTGCCGTTTATCCGCGACCGACAAATATGCGCTATCATTTTTCGCAGCCGTCCATGAGTTTTTATAACAATAACCTCAACAATATTTCATTAGCTCATCGAAGAATGATTTTTACAGTTATTTAGAAATTTTTTTTATCCACGCTGGAAGGAAGGTTAAAAATAGCCCTTACCCGCACCGAAATGCGGGCCCTCTACGCCGCTCGCCCAAGAGAGCAAAGCGACGAGCAGGGGTCTCCAACCTCTGACAGACAGCATCAGTGCCAGAAGCCCCGCCTCGAGGCTCGAGGCGGCTAGGAGTGTACAGTTGTACATACATACATACCTGCTAAAAAAACCTCCTCGCGTGCTGTCACCACATCATTGCGATCGACCCGAGCGTCTGCTCATTGCGACATCGCAATGCGTGGCCTCTGGTCCCTTTCAGGACTCCGCGCTGCTGTCCCTTTCGGGACTCCTCAGTTGGTGTTCAACCGATCTTCTGCTGTCCTCGGTTCTGGGGTCACTCGAGACACCCATCTGTCCTCTTCTGGCGCAGGACGGACATGTCAAAGTCAGCCACTGCATTCCAGCTGACACTGCCCTGCAGCATCTTCCCCACGATGTTGTCAGGGGTCAGATGACCGCCGACCGAGTCGGCGAGGGCAGTCCGTTCTTCGTCAAAACGACGGCACACGAAGAAAGTGTGATGCACGTCGTCTCCGTCGTGTCCGCAGTACTTGCACCTGGGCGAGTCGACCTTGCCCATTCGGTGGAGGTACAGACGGAAGTAGCCATGACCTGTCAGGAACTGGGTGAGATAAAAATTCACCTCCCCGTGGTCGCGGCAAACCCACGGCTCCAGGTTCCTGATGAGTCGCCATGTCCACCTTCCGGTCGTGTCTTCGTCCCATCGACGCTGCCAGGCGGCCATTGTTTGGCCACGGGCCAGCTCGACAGCCTCTTCCCGATCCATCTCGGGAGCGCGCCCCCAGATGGTCTTCTTCTCTTGCGCCAGCAGGTCGATTGGGATGACTCCCGCAATGACCAGCACCGCCGCCTGGGAGACCGTGCGGTACGAGGACGCGACCCTGAGCGCGCCACGTCTCTGCACCGCCAGCATGCGAGTCCGGTATTTCTTCACCTTCGTCGCATCTGCCCAGATCTCTGCTCCGTAGAGCATGATGGCCTGTGCCGTCGACAGCAACAGCCTCCGTTTCCCCTGACTCGGTCCTCCGATGTTGGCCATCAGTCTTCCGAGGCAGGACGTCACTTCGGCCGCCCTGTCGCACACGCTTCTGATGTGGTCCCAGTAGGTGAGCTTGTTGTCCAGCACCACCCCCAGGTACCTGGCCGTCCTCTGCGTCTCGATCACTTCGGTACCCACCCGCATCGGAATGATCGTGGGTATCCGCCTCCTCGTCAGCATGACTATCTCCGTTTTGGAAAGAGCCAGCTGAAGGCCGTGATCACGCATCCAGCCTTCCACCAGGCGCATGACCTGATTCAGCCTCAATTGGGCCAACTCCGCGTTTCGTTCGGTGATGACCGCCGCCACGTCGTCGGCGTATCCCACGAGGAACGTTCCGTGTGGCATCTCAGTGCGGAGCAAGCTGTCATACGAGACATTCCAGAGATCCGGCCCCAGCACCGATCCCTGGGCTGCCCCAGAGGTGACGGCCCTGGTTACGAAACCCCGGTCCGTCTCGTAAATCAGCCGCCGGTCTCTGAATCTCTCACCATGGCGAGGAGGTACCCCGGTAACCGGAATGTTCTTTCCAGTGCGACCAGAATGTCGCACCACCGTGCCGAGTTGAACGAGTTCTTGACGTCAAGCGTGACCAGCAGCACGATCGGACGAGCTGCGTGGCACGCCTGATCCGCTCGTGTCACCGAAGCTCATTTAGAAGTTATTTAGAAATACCATCTCTCAGAATCCAGATATTGAAAACTTACAGCTATATTTAGCTCTGACCTTGCACTTTACAATTTCAAATTTATATTCATAGTTTATCTTTTGAATGATCACAGCCTTCATTTCTGCTTCATTTGATTCGTAAAAATGAGAAGAAATTTGTGGAGTTAATTGGTTTACATAAACATTAGTTAAGTTTTTAGGTTTTGTAATTTTTGCATTGTGGGATATCTTATTCTTATCTGATCGCAGCTGTGTCACTGTGCTCAAGTGACTGGATGTCAAAAAACAATAGATCAGCAATAAGGCAAGAGGGTGGGGTTGGGTTTAGAAGTAAACAAATAACTGATCTTGTTTTTAATTCTTTCTTCAATTTTTTGCTAAGATTTTAATTACAATTAATTTTAGGAAAAAATTAAACCTGTTGTTGATAGTTTTAAAATAATAGGTTAATAATTAATGATATAACATAACTGTTTAAATTTTACAACTATGCATATTTTACATAAATTTATTTTGTGATCTTCTTAAATATAGTTATTTGTTATTTTAAGTGATTTAGTTTAGTTATTCATTTTATAGTAGGGTTTATGCAATGTAGGGGTATTAGAGGGAAAATCAAAAAAAGATTAGCTTAAATAAAGTGGACCAATTTGATAAATCAAACGGATATATTTTAATTAATTGTATAGAAGACCTATTACTTTAAAATATTAACATTTCATCACTTTTTATGAACAACTACTCGACTCGACTCGATACTCGAGTAGTTGGCTTAATACTCAACTCGGCTTGACCCGAATTCAAAATCCACTACTCGCCCACCCCTAATCACTACCTAGCAGAAGATAAAAACACTTCAAGATCAATTAAAAAAACAAATAACACGCATATTTAGGAATCGTCTCTCTCACTCTAAACATTCATTATCTATCTCTCTCGCATAAGTTTTTTTTAAATGGTCGGGATTGTTGTGCGCGAACTGTAATACGTTTTCTATTATTTATTAACCTTTTAATAAAACTGAATGTTTTATCAACACTTTCAGTCCAACAAAAAATAACAGAGATTCGATCTAGAGTCAATTGGTGAAATAACTAACTTTCCGCAAAGCTTTATAATGGATTGCCTTGACCTTTTAACAACTTTTACCTCTATACAAATGTTATATTTATTTGAAAATATTTTTCTAGTTTTTTCTTCTTGTTTAATCATATATTTTAATGTTTAGAAAATTAATTCATTCACCTATATACAGCACACAATGTGCAATATAGATCCCTAAGCGAGTTTACTCTGAACCAATCTTTATATTAATAGACAAGCATTTTTTCCATATGAATTTTGTGATCCCTTTTTCTCAGCCTCTGTGCAACGTAGCGAAAATCTAGGCATACCTATTGAATTTTATTCTACTATAGATGTGCACAATCCCATTAAAATTTATAACAGTCTTTTAGACATGGAAAAAAATTGAATTTAAAATGTCAAAAAATTAACATTGGCCTTTGGTGAGTTGCTATTTTGGTAATGAAATAACAAAAAACATACACAAATGTCATCATATGTAGCTAATACCACATGCTTCTTTTTGTAGGGTTAAGATTAGATGTAGAAACAAATGTGAGTGCAAAAAGTGGGTAAAATTATACGTTGTTTTTTCTGTTATCTGACAAAATATAAAACCAAAACAATAACAAACAAAAGGTCAGTTCTTACCATTCATGCACGTTATGAACAACTAATTATTTTTTAGTTTTTATTTTTCAGTGTTTTCAGTGGTTTGTTAGATTTTTACATTTAATGGATGTGAAATGTCTGCTCTAATTGTTTTTACTACGTTATTTTTTGAAAACATATGAAGTGACATTCAGGTTAGCATTATAAATTCAAAACAATTTCAAGCCCTCTTTTTTTGGAAATTGAGTAAAAAAATAGTATTCGATTGAAATCAGGACTATTTGGAGAAGATATCATATTCAAACGCGTTCCATTATTTACATATAGGTGTAAATATAAATTTTTGTGCAAAATGCGCTAGTCAGTGAAACAAACGTGGACTTGAGCATTAAGGTACATGTTTTTTTACCCTATAACAAGAGTTTAATGTTTATAGAACCAAATAAAAAAAATTGACAGTAAAAACATAAAATTAAAGGGTTTATATACAATTTTGTGCAAAAAGGGCTTCGGTCAGTAAAAAATAAAATCTTTTTTGAAGTTGAGCATTAAAGTACATGTTAATTTTACCCTATAACAAGTGTATAATGTTTGTAGATCCAAATTTAAAAAAATTGACAGTAAAAACATAAAATTAAGGGGTTTATATACAATTTTGTGCAAAAAGGGCTTCAGTCATAAAAAAAAACATTTCTTGCAGTTGAGCATTAATGTACCCTTACAGCATTAATGAGCATTTACTTTTTTACCCTATAACAAGTGCCTAATGTCTATAAATCCAAATATATTTTTTTCATATTTTTAACAGTGTGTATCTGAACTGGATAGTTTGTTTTGTTTTCCGAAAATTATGTTTTTGTGACAGAAGCCCTTTCTGCATGGACCGATTCAATAGCAATACTAACTTATAATCAGCAATTTCTGAAATTTCACGGAGCGAGATGGATGGGAATACTTTACACTTAATTTTTAGACTTTATTTGAATTTTACCGAGCACTATTAATTCAAGTTCAATTAACTCTACACAATTCAATTTAAATCCATGCTTTTAATCAGTTTACTCAGTGGTTGACATTAAAGGAGTGAACAATGAGGCGGTATTAATCACAAAACACTGGGCAATCAGAATATCTGATTCAAATGCTTTGTATTCAAAAATAGATTTGGCATTTTTAGGTGGTGTTTGTTATGGTTAGGGGACCACAAAAGGGAATCGAAGTACTGGAATTATGCAAATAACAAAGAAACAAAGGGCCCTTGATTGGAAGAAAAACAATGGTAACCGTTGCTATCGATTGTACATTATTACTTGTGGCAGTCGGGAAAGCAAATAAATATTTAATATACTCGATGGTTGAAAACTCTATACTTTGAATATTGTCTGGTAATTTACCATATGCTACTAAAATATTGTTAATAAGAATATAAATATTGGCAAATCACATTTTTTTCCAACATCAACAGCATTTTATAAAGAGAGATAAAAAAAGATTTTAATGGAAAATAGCCCAAACCCTTCGAACTATTGTGGACCTCCCTGGATTTGAAACCAAGACCTATACGTCAGCCAGTTGGCAAATATTGAGTCCTTTTCCAATGACCGCTTTGACTTCAATTTACAAACAAGCTTTAAAATTTAAAATCAAGCTTTTAAATTTTCTTAGCTTCAAATCGATTGTGTATGGTATTCAAAAATAGTTTACTTTTAAAAGCAAAGATAAATGATTATGCTAATAAAGAGGTAAGGTTGTATAAAGCACTAGAACAACCCACGGGTACTAGAAGAATACAGGTAAGGGACATAAATAATTGACGTGAATCAAATAAAAATAAAAATTAGTTACTTATAGTTATGTTAATGTTTTAATGTCAAGTAATTGTAAGTATAAGTTGATTTCCCCCCAGGGGCAGTTGGCTTTCGGCTGTTCGGGTGTCTCTTTGGCGGCCCCGGGTACCCGAGCCAAGCTGCGAGACTCTTCTTCTCGCAGTTCTTCCAGAGTTAAGACCTTTCCTCCTTCTTTTGGGTCTTAGCTCGCAGTCTTTCTTCTTTTCTGGGCTAATCTTTCCCACCTCTTCCTTTCTTCGACCCTGCTTGGGCCCCTCTCGCGAGCCCTGCATGGTGCCATTTCTTCATCTTCTTTCCCTGTCTCGTCTCCTGGAGAAAGTGCCTCCTGCCCCTTCAGGAGTCGAAAGAAACACAAAAAAACAAAAAAAAAAACACAAAAACACATAAACAACAAAAAATCACAAAACACAAAACCCCAAAAAAAAAACAAAACAAAGGGCAATCTAGTGGAGGCTTGTAGAAAAGAGGTAGCGGGGTGGCTGTCTTTTAAAAACACGAAGGCGGCTCGGGGTCCGGGTACGCCTGGCTTGCCATGGAAAATGGCCCCGGTGCTGAGCTCATCCATACGCCTGGGTTTGAGCCCTCCCCCTTGTACTCTGTTCGGGGTGCTTGGTGGGACGCTTAGTGGGGACATGCCGCTTCTGTGAACTCCGAGCCAAAACTAGAGGAGCTGCTGAGGTCGAATTGGCCTCAGCAGGTGGCCACTGCAAGTAAGCACCCCCGCCACGCTGAAAGCAGTGTATCAAAATTGTCGGAAGCGGTTTTAAGAACCATGGGCATATTCCTGACCCTGCGACTGTGCTAGGCGGGTGATGGGTGTCCGAGGAGGTTTGACTGACGTCTGTCGGTCTAGGGCCGTGGAAGACACTCGGAGCGATTGGCCATGCTCCCTTTGACCGGGGACTCAAAAAACAAACTGGAATTTCACGATTTGATTGTTTGTTCTCTCTTTTTCAGATTGAACAGAAGCACGATGGCAATGAATCAGGTGAGCGAGAAGAAAGTTCTGGGCTCCAGATCGGGGGTGACCCGTCGCCCTTCGGCCGGAGCTCAAAGTTGAAGAGGACCCCTCCGAATTCCGGAGGGACTCCAAAGTCGGAGGATGCAGGGGGAGGGAAGGCACTGGTGGTCGGTGCGTCTCCCCCAGCCCCGTTCAAGTCCCCGGAATCCAGGGCCGACGCCTCGAAGTCGGTGCCCGAAGCTACGGCGGTTGGGCCATCGGCGGGGATGGTGGCCATGGAGATGGGGACTCCCAAGAACGACGGAGATCGGAAGCGGCAGCATCCGAGAAGCCCGTGGGACGAATCCTCGCCTCTCGGGCCGCACGACTCGGAGCTGGACATCGTCCGAAGGCAGGTTGACGAATGCGACCTTGCGGAGGACGAGTCTATCTCGGAGATTGTGGCGGCGCTGGGGCAGATCCGCGATGCGATGGCCATCCAGAAGAACATCAGCAAAGGTGTTCGGACGGCCGTCGCGAAGATCGAGGAAGCCGTCAGCGTCATGAAGGGGTCACGGACGGTCCGGCTGAAAGCCCTCCAGGCTGAACGCCGGGTCGTCGAAAGAGTGTTCAAGAAGTCTCCGCCCAAAAAGCGGAACAAGACTTCCTTCTCGACGCCGGAGGTGGTGCAGAAGTCTGGGATGGAGAGGTCTACTATGACCTCACTCCAGATGCTCCCCCCGACGCCGAGGGAGGCGAGGAAGACGGAGGAAAAGTCTTCTATGACTTCTCCTCCGAAGAAGAGGAACGGTGGGAAACCGAAGGGTGCCCAGACGCCTGCAGCTGCGAGTGGGGGCACCAAAGCTTCGGTCCCACAGAAAGCGCCCGATCCCCCGAAACCGGCGGATGATGGCTTCACTCAGGTGAAGTCAAAGTCCGCCCGGAGGAGGGAGAAGAAGAGGCGGGCTGCCACCCAAGAGGCGCCCCCTCGCGCTGCCCCCGCAAGGGCAAATAAGCCGAGGGCGACCGGCTCTGGGGCGAAGATGAGGCACGTCCTCATCATCAAACCGGGGCTAGGTCGCTCCTACGCCGACGTCGTTGGGAAGCTGCGGAAGGACGTCCAACCCGAGCAGTCGGGTGTGGAGGTCCGCAGGCTCCGCAGGACAAACGACGGCGGCGTACTCTTCGAGCTGGGTTCTGGTCGTGGTCAGACCCGATTTGCCGAGTCAGTGAAGTCGGCGCTCGGCGCCGGCGACAGCCTCAAGAGCGTCGCCCCTCGTCTGCGTGTGGAGATCATGGATCTCGATTCGTGCTCCACATCGGACGAGATGAGCGACGCTCTGAAGCGGGAGTTGGGCCAGGAGACGGGAGACTTCAAGGTCTTCCTGACCAAACCCAACGCCCGTGAGCAGAGGTTGGCGGTCGTCGATCTCGACGCCTCAAGCGGCCAGAAGCTCCTGCAAAGGGGCAAGGTCAAGGTCGGGTGGGTTGTCTGCCGAGTGCGAACTCGAGTAGAGATCCCACGATGCTTCCGCTGTTTGGAGTACGGCCACACTCGACGAGAGTGCAAAGGTCCGAACCGCAGCGAGGCATGCTGGAAGTGTGGTGGTGTCGGGCACAAGTCGTCCGCTTGTAGCCAGGCACCCTCGTGCGAAGCCTGCAAGAAGGCGACCGACGGCCGACCGTCGGATCATTTCCAAGGCTCCGGCGCTTGTCGGACCTTCAGAGACCTTTTGGTCTCAAAGAAGACTGACAGGCGCCGACGCTGAGGGTCATCCAGGGAAACCTAAACGGGAGCATCACGGCAAGCTCCCTGGTGGACCAAATCGTTCGGGAGACGGGGACACACTCGTCTTCGTGAGCGAGCCTCACAGGGCTAAAGGTCCACTATGGTTCCCTGACCGCACAGGATGGGCTGCGCTGTGGGTGCCCGACCCGCGCGTGGTCCCCATCGAAAGAAGTGGGAACGGCGAAAATTTCGCCTGGATCACAAGCAACGGAGTCACGTTCGTGAGCTGTTATTTTTCCCCGAATGACAGCATTCCACGATTCACGGAGAAGTTGGAGACTATGGAGGACGCGATGCGAGCGAACGCCGGTCCGTGTCTCCTGGCCGGCGACTTCAATGCCAGAGCGAGAGAGTGGGGGATGCCACATACAGACACCCGAGGAAGGTTGCTGTTGGAGATGGCATCCAGGCTGGGGCTGCTAACAATGAACGAGGGGGACACGCCAACCTACCGGAGGCCGGGATTCGGGGAATCGATCCCCGACGTGACCCTGGCATCGGAAGGACTGGCTTCCCGAATCGTCGGCTGGAGGGTGATGGGTGATTACTCGGGGAGTGATTACGAATACATCACCTTCGAGCTGGCCGAAAGAAGACAAGGAAATCGCAGCAACAGCCGGCGCCCGCTCGGCTGGAACCTGGCGAGATTGGATGAACGGAGGCTGACGGAGGCTCTGCAGAACGGCATGGGGGACATCTCCCAGATGCCGGACGACCAGCCAAGCAGGGCGGACGCGGAGGCAGTGGTGGAAGCCACATCGCGCCTCATTCATCGCGCTTGCGACGCGTCGATGCCCCGCAAGTCGGCACGTACCGGAAAGCGCCCGGTGTACTGGTGGACCGACCGCATCGCCGAGCTGCGGCGAAACTGCCTGAGACTCAGGCGGCGAGCCGAGCGTTCCCGGGACAGACCCGAAGCGGCGGAGAGGTCGAGCCAGTACAGAGCGGCAAAAAGAGAACTGGTCAAAGCGATCAGAGAAAGCAAGGCGCGCTGCTGGAGCGCACTGCGCGAGGACGTGAACAGCGACCTCTGGGGACAGGGGTACAGGCTGGTCATGAGGAAACTCGCGCAGGGACCCGGGTACGTGCCGATGGAGGCTGAGAAGATGCGGACCATCGTGGACGGACTGTTCCCGGATCACCGGGTCAGAGACGACACCCCTTTGCGGGTGATCGCTGAAGAGGTCCCTTTGTTCACGCGCCAAGAGTTGGAGAGAGCGGTCAGCTCCATGAAGAACAAGAAGGCCCCAGGCCCGGACAACGTACCGTCAGAGGTGCTGAAACTGGTGGCGGAATGCTGCCCTCAGCTCCTGCTGGACATGTACAACGTCTGCTTGAAAGCGGGAGTGTTCGCATCCCGCTGGAAACTGGCCAAGCTCGTCCTTCTGGGCAAAAAACGGGGCCCACCGGACGCTCCATCGTCGTACCGCCCTCTGTGCATGTTGGACACGGCGGGGAAACTGATGGAGAGGTTGTTGAAACCGAGAATCGGAGAGGCTGTGCGAGCGGCAGGGGACATCTCGGCCCGACAACACGGGCTCAGAGAGGGCCACTCGACACTCAGCGCCATCTCGGAGGTCGTTGCTTCGGTGACACGAGCGGATCAGGCGTGCCACGCGGCTCGTCTGATCGTGCTGCTGGTCACGCTTGATGTCAAGAACGCGTTCAACTCGGTACGGTGGTGCGACATTCTGGTCGCACTGGAAAGAACATTCAGGTTACCTGGGTACCTCCTTGCCATGGTGAGAGATTACCTAAGGGACCGGCGGCTGATGTACGAGACGGACCGGGGTTTCGTAACCAGGGTCACCTCTGGGGCAGCCCAGGGATCGGTGCTGGGGCCGGATCTCTGGAATGTCTCGTATGACAGCTTGCTCCGCACGGAGATGCCACACGGAACGTTCCTCGTGGGATACGCCGACGACGTGGCGGCGGTCATCACCGAACGAAACGTAGAGTTGGCCCAATTGAGGCTGAATCAGGTCATGCTCCTGGTGGAAGGCTGGATGCGCGATCACGGCCTTCAGCTGGCTCTTTCCAAAACGGAGATAGTCATGCTGACGAGGAGGCGGATACCCACGATCATTCCGATGCGGGTGGGTACCGAAGTGATCGAGACGCAGAGGACGGCCAGATACCTGGGGGCGGTGCTAGACAACAAGCTCACCTACTGGGACCACATCAGAAGCGTGTGCGACAAGGCGGCCGAAGTGACGTCCTGCCTCGGAAGACTGATGGCCAACATCGGAGGACCGAGTCAGGGGAAACGGAGGCTGTTGCTGTCGACGGCACAGGCCATCATGCTCTACGGAGCGGAGATCTGGGCAGATGCGACGAAGGTGAAGAAATACCGGACTCGCATGCTGGCGGTGTAGAGACGCGGCGCGCTCACGGTCGCGTCCTCGTACCGCACGATCTCGCAGGCGGCGGTGCTGGTCATTGCGGGAGTCATCCCAATCGACCTGCTGGCGCAAGAGAAGAAGACCATCTGGGGGTGTGCTCCCGAGATGGATCGGGAAGAGGCTGCCGAGCTGGCTCGTGGCCAAACAATGGCCGCCTGGCAGAGTCGATGGGACGAAGACACGACCGGAAGGTGGACATGGCGTCTCATCAGGAATCTGGAGCCGTGGATTTGCCGCGACCACGGGGAGGTGAACTTTTACCTCACCCAGTTCCTGACAGGTCATGGCTACTTCCGTCTGTACCTCCACCGAATGGGCAAGGTCGACTCGCCCAGGTGCAAGTACTGCGGACACGACGGAGACGACGTGCATCACACTTTCTTCGTGTGCCGTCGCTTTGACGAAGAACGGACTGCCCTCGCCGACTCGGTCGGCGGTCATCTGACCCCGGACAACATCGTGGGGAAGATGCTGCAGGGCAGTGTCAGCTGGAACGCAGTGGCTGACTTTGTCATGTCCGTCCTGCGCCAGAAGAGGACAGACGGGTGTCTCGAATGACCCCAGAACCGAGTACAGCAGAAGATCGGTTGAACACTGACTGAGGAGTCCCGAAAGGTAAAGCAGCGCGGAGTCCTGAAAGGGACCAGAGGCCACGCATTGCGATGTCGCAATGAGCAGACGCTCGGGTCGATCGCAATGATGTGGTGACAGCACGCGAGGGGGTTTTAGTATCAGGCATGCCCAAGGAGACGTACAGACAACTGTGCACTCCTAGCCGCCTCGATCCTCGAGGCGGGGCCTCTGACACTGATGCTGTCTGTCAGAGGTTGGAGACCCCTGCTCGTCGCTTTGCTCTCTTGGGCGAGCGGCGTAGAGGGCCCGCATTTCGGTGCGGGTAAGGGCTATTTTTAACCTCCCTTCCAGCGTGGATAAAAAAAGGTATAAGTTGATTTACATTCAAATTGTTGACATCATATGTTTATGTATATGTCTCTTAGGCCTTTTATATATATATATATATATATATATATATATATATATATATATATATATATAAATCCTTTATTGTTGCAAAACATCTTTTTATAAATTATAGCTTACAACTTATAGCAGGCAACATTGTTAAGTAACATTTAAAAGAAGTAAAATATTAAAACTAATGCATATTAGTTATATAACTTAGAACTATACAGAGTCATAAATATTTGTTGTGTAGGTAAAAATAAAATAATATCAAAATACAGTAGAAATTCATCTCGCAAAATCTTTTGTCTATTAAATAATACATTTTATTCATAAACAAATCTTTCAATTTGACTTTAAATATTTCTGTTTCATCAATTAATTAATTTAAATTCATGGGGGAGCTTATTAAACAATTCCATTCCCATCTCCATTAAAGTCAATCAATGTATTCGAAATCAAAAATCATTTTTCTGTCTTGTACCATAATTATGTTTACGCTGATTAGTAGACTAATTAATGACACATAATTATTTTTTATATGTATTATACATTTAAAAATTTACAGCATGTTAATTTAATCAAATATTGGTTTACGTAAAGCTTTTCTTCAGGAAAAGTTAAAATATGCATAATTTTTTTATTTGAAACATATTTGATGGGGTCCCCCATAAAACGTTCTAAGCGACAAAAACCAAGTTTAAAAGTAGATGGTATTGGCCGGTTTGCCCCCAGCAGGGTGGCGGTGGCGGTGACGTCACAGTGACGTCAGCCCCCCCGGCTGGACCACCCACGAAGCCTTACCTAACCAAACTTTTTTTTACTAATTAGAACACTTTTTAAATGAGCTTACGTAATTAGATGATAGGATATGCAAATGAGATAAGAGATTAGTTGATAAGATATGTAAATGAGCTTACGTAATACGGACGCTCCGGCAGACCACCCACGAAGGGTCATTGACCCCCCCCGGCTAGAAATGGAAAACTGAGACCCCCCCTCGTGGGAGATAAGGTGATTGACAGGTCCATTAGCGGACCGTTAGGGAAAGTAGACTTGGCACCGAACTAGCGGGTAGAGGATATGTTTGGTCGAGGATACGACTGTTTGGTCACGTAGACACTTTCACCGACTGGCGGGTGAAAGTTTCACTATCCTCGTACTGGCGGGTCGAGGCTATAACTGGAAGTCTAGAAACTTTTGGTGAACGGCTCTTTGGTCACGTACGCACTCTCCAACCGTTGGCGAGTCTTTGTTTGAACCCTCAGTCTAGTGTTGGAGTTTGTAGTGCGCAGTCGCTTCCAGTAGTCACGCGTTCGCGAGTGCTATTGTGAATTTGTATTGTGTGCTACAGTGCTTGCTGTTTGGATACTAACTACGTAAGTTATTGAAACACATTATATTTTGATATTAAGAATAAATTGTTTATTAGATTTTGACATTTTTTCTTAGTGTTGTTTGACATGGAGTCATCATTTCAAATTTTTCAAAAATGACTAAAATTGGTTTGTTTTCATTTTATTTTTATTAGTAAAACTAGTAAGCCTTAGAGTTAAAATGACTTAGGTTTTGGCTGAGGACTTAAACATATAAATTAAAAACGAAACAAGTCAAAAGGGGAAAAATGTTTTCAATTGGTTGATAAAAGGAATGAGTAATTGTGTACCTAGAAAGAATCATCGTAGTGCTAATAGTATGAAGTAAAACTTAACATTTCAATGTTACACAACACTATGACGTCACACTAGGACCTTCCATGAAGGGTCATTGACCCCCCCCCAAACTTTCCTAATTTCAAGAACTTGTTCCAAATTTTACTGATAGTTTTGATCCGCATGATAACTTTAAGTTAAAGTTTGTATAACCCGGCTGACATTTTACCGGAGGGCGGCTAGGCACTGCATGGATTGGATATGTTTTTGTCTAAATTGTAGTTAAACAACTACTACTACTATGCCGTGTTGGGCTCAGGTCAGATCTCGGATTATACAAGCTTGTGTGCATGGTAGAAATTTATAAATAGGCTAAGGTTTATGTCAGGACGCTCAGTCTACATCGAAACATAGTAGCGGGCGTCACGTTGCTTAAGTTTCTACGTACAGCGAGGCTACTTTTGTGATTTCAGGATGGAGTTCCGTTGCGACACCTGCGGCAAGACGTATGGGCGGAGAGACGACCTGCAGCGTCATCAGGCCAGCCACAACGCTCCGAAACTCGGTTGCACTCTGTGTGGCTACTCTACTCACCGGAGGGACCTGATGAACAAACACAAGTCGTCCGCGGCGCATCTTCGACGAGCGGGATCGCAGCCGCCTCCGCCTACACCTCATCTCGCCTGCAGAGTGTGCAGCATTACGTTCACCCTCCAGACGAACCTGGACCAGCATATGCGGGAGCAGCACGACCCAGACGTCGAGCGGGAGCATCGTTGCCCGATGTGCAACCGTCAGTTCACCCGCCGCGCCAACCTGGTCGTGCACCAGGAGTTCAACTGCCCCGCGAAGAGGGAAGCAGTGTGGGGCCCGACAGCGCCTCGCAGACCTTCCCGGCCAGGGGCGAAACGACCGCTCCCGCAGCAGCTGCCGTCACAGGAGGAGGAAGCACAGCCGGGACCGAGCAGCGACCCACAGCCTCGTGAGATGGACGTCGACGGCGACGAGGGCCCGACCTTTGTGCTTGTGGAGGTCGGGTTCCAAAATAGTCTCCAGACATTCCGCTTGCGGGAGCCTATGCCGGCGCTAGTGACAATCCCCGAGGTATTGAGAGACTTGTCGGACCGGCTTGTAGAATTGTTAAGGAACGCTATCGAGGAACACCCGAACATTAAAGTGAACTTATTCCTCGAGTGCGAATTCGCGGATGTGACCGGTGATAAAACGTGTTTCCGGGCGTTCAAGACGAAAAACGCTCCTCTCGATAGCACGACGGACTTGGAAAAATTCGTCGAACTTTCGTTTGAAAAGCTTGTGCACGAGAAGGAGCAGTGCGAGATGGTCGGCTCCGGTTGGACTTACCTGCGTGTTAAAGACTTGGAAGTTCGCATCAACAGGTACAGTCCGTTGGGTGGTGGGTAGCATATCCTACTACCCAAATCGCTCGCGGGTTCGCGATGTGTAATCAATGTAAATAATACGGACAATAGATGTTTTGCTTATTCAATGTTATTGAAATTTTTTGTGTTGCACCCCGAGCGGCCGGAGTCGTATCCTGACGCCTTGTTCGCTCGCCACAAATGATTTGTTTTTCCTTAAAACAATGATAGTGCGCGAGTGGGCAACCTCAAAACTTTGACTGTGCGTCACTACACCGTGGAGACAGTGCGCGGACTTATACTGCACGCGAGTGTTTGTGCGCGAGTGGAGGTTGCCCACAAAACAGTGCGCGAGTGGGTGGATCGGAGCGGGTGTAGGGGTGTGAGGGAGCCCGCTCGGGGGGTTTACCCCCCCAAAAAATGTGTTGTCAAATGTACGGATTAATAAACAAAGATTTGTTACTACACTTGTGTGATTTTTTCTTACCACCTTACAACTACTACTAATCTATGAGGTATAGGGTAAAAGCCAAAAGACATTGGTTGAGTACATAGTTTGTTTATTTTTGAAAAAACCTTAAAACTAACAATATTGGTTAGACGTATAATTTAGCAAAGAGCTTCTGGACCAGCATGTCGTTCTCAGCAGTCGAGTCACCGAAGAGTTGGACGAAATCGTTCATCTTCACATCATAGTTGGTACGGTAGTACAGGTAAGTCAGGCAGTAGTGGCCGCAGACCGAAATATCCAATCCTTGTAGACGGTACTTGTAGGTGTAACGCAGCATTTGTCCATTGATGTTACGTCTGAGAAACTGTTGAAAATCTCCATGGTACGGAGGTCGACCAAAACTGTCAAAATATTCGACAACACAACTGTTGTTGCTGTTATCTTGTTCTCCAGGTCTGTAAAACACTACCCAATGTTCACCGCTCTGTGTATGCGGTTGTGTATTGGCTATTAATGAAGAAGACGGAGCGATATATCTCGGTAGACGATCAGATGCACACACTCCGACATGTTGCACGTTTTTCAATTTATGTAGATATTTGCTAATGGTTGTTGTGTTCATATTTATAAAGTTGAACACAGTTCCAGACTGGAAAACAGCGCTGTTGATGCTTTTTTCGGTTTTTCGTTGTGACGAGGACAGCAACAATAACAGCATCCACAGTGCGGTTCTTTAGCTGTCAGTAGTAGCCAGCCACGTAACAGTGTACAATTGACCAGTGTACACCGATGTTGCACACTTTTATGTTGTCCGCAACGTAGCGTGTTGGCGGACAGAAGGTTGCTAATGGTGGTCAAAGATCCGCAACCGATGTCTGCCATGTCCACTACTAGTACTTTACCGATGTTAATGATGAGATGTTTCATGGCGTATTTTTTCTTCTCCGATCCTTTCACGTACACGACAGATTGACTATTGAGACATGTACGTAGTTTATCCAGTAGTACGTGGTACGGAATATCACCGTGATTCCAGTCGATTCCGTGACAATGTTTGGTTAGCCAGTAGCTTTCTCGAAGTTTCTCTTCGGACAAAAAGTCACGATCGAATGGTGGGCGTGCGATGTGGTGAAACAGTAGTGTGCCGGTACGTCGATGACACTTGCTTCTTTAACAATAAAATCGCTGCTGTTGTCTTTGAAACACTGTAAATCCAATACCACAGACGATCGGCTCAGTTGATGTTGCTGCTGTTGTGATCTATCCATGTTTACTGCGACGCTGTTACCGTTATACTGAGCTGTAACGCGCTAGTTGACTGTGCTTTATAGATTTTAACTGCTAAAGTCCACTGACACGTTGCGATTTCGGTCGATTTCAATTACATTGTCCAGTTCTGCATAGACGATGACGTTGACGGATTCGGTCAGAGCTTGACTGAACCCGATCTCGATGCGTAGATTGCCGTTACAAACCAGGTTCCAATGTGAAGTATCGCCAGCACTCAAGTCTGGTGTTAAATCGAATGCCATCAGACAATGACCGAACGGGTATTCGTCTCTGTCGATACCGTTGCCCGCATTGTCAAAGTGCATACCAGTGCCCGTGAATAAGGTATGATAGGACATTATATACATCATATTGTTGAGCGTGAATTGCGGTTGTAACGCTTTCATCGGCACTTGTTCACCGTCCACATACAATGCGAAGTAATTGGTGTCATTATGGTGAAAACTGAACGGATTCTTCTTGTAGTCACCGTTGAACGCATTGTTGGGGACCATCCCGACGATAACACGTTTCGGTAACTGACCCAAGTACACACTATCCAGCGTTTTGCTCTGTATACCACTGGGTAATGTGAAGGATTTAACTTCGACACGTGTGATCGGGTACTTGGCGGTGCCGCTCTCCAGCGTCCTACTGTGAGCCAACAGTACGCTCGGATTGATCTTACACCGTCGTACAAACAGATTCGCTTCGTCGATTCGTACCTTATAGTCGGTAATGGTTTTCGACATTATGGCAAAGGGGTTTCTCGAAGGATCATGCGTAAACGTATCTCGACACCGTTCAACATGTATTTATTCTGGTTACAAAGATCGACATGCAGATGGCCCATCATGTCCACCACTCGACTTTGCTTCGTAAATTGACGACGTATTTTAAAACCAGCATTGGTTTCATCGTTGATATCGTCGAATTTGCCGGTGGTGTCTTCGTAGAACAGTGCACTCGTAAGATGTGAACCTTTAGCATCGTCACTGTAAGTCAAAAGATTTTCCAAATACGCTCGATACGCGTACGTGTTGTTTTGTGGTGATACGAGTTTTTGATTCAAGTACAAATCCACTTGACTGAATATCGAGTGCAACCAATTGTTCACCGGTCCGACTTCTTTTTCTGGATCACCAGCGTCGATCTTGTCACCGTTTGCCTTCACTATTGTTGCCTTGATGTGAATAAGCGTATCTGCCAAGTCCGTATATTCATCACCATGACCGGGTATAACGAATTCGATGGGTGAATCGTCTGTCAACGATGTGATTGGTTTATACTGTACCCATTTACCACTGTCGATACTGGTCTGAGTCGGTGGTAACGAGAATAAATCCAATTCCGTCTTTGTACATTCGCACGATTTCTGGTGAATAAACGACATGTTGCTTATGAGAAAATATCTATCTGTTTACTTCTTCGCTTGTTCGCAGTAGTCAACGTCTTGACTTTGCGTGTTGAAGTTTTACGTTTCTTCGCCGCCGCCGCTGCTGTCGATGTCTTACGCTTCCTCGGAGACGACCGCACTCTAAGGAGTTTCGTCAAAGACTGTGGTGTTACACGTGTGATGCGTCTCTTCTTATAGCTGCTGCCGCCGCCGCCGCCATGAAGCACGCGTTCGAGTTTTTCGTCGGCTCAACGTTTGAGTCCGCCGGTAAAGTCCTTGAGACGTTGACTAGCTGCATTTCTCGGGTTCATAGTTCCATCGGCTATATCACCGAGAAACCCAACACCCGAACGTAACGCTTCTTTGCCCACTGCCGATGCACCGGACTTGATTAGCGGCATCACCGTGCGTACGAGTGCACCGAGAAAACTGCCAATACCATGACCACGCTGATACGGAGCTTCCCTAAACACTGATGTAATACCACCACCACTACCGCCGAATTTTTGTTGATTGTGGTAGTACTTGAGATAGGGATCGTTCATATTCATTATGCTGGCGTAGGTACTCTACGGAGATGAAGTTTCATGTACGTAGTACCGAACTTGAATGGCAAGCGATGACCTTTGTCGTCCCTTAAATCGATTTCCACACTCTCGAACGAGCTTTTTATAACAGACACGTAGTGCGGTGAAGTGTAGTGCACGACCTTATGCGAGCCGTATTTATAGTCGGTCGTGTCGATGTTGACAATTTTCAACAACGGTGCCACCGTGTCACCCACCAACTGCGGTTCGACCAAGTCACAGTAAATGTCGGCCGGAATACCGGCTAACAGGTTTGGCGGTCTCGTAGCTTTCCTGCATTTTTTCACATCAACATTATTGACATCGTATCCCATAACTAACGCCAATGTGGGACTCAGTTCTAGTTGTGTCAGTTTATCAGTCATCGAAACCAATTCGACTTTCTTTGTGTCTTTGTCGTATTCAAACTGGATACTGTTAAGTTTTATCTTCGTGTTATTGTTGATTGTGTCCAACAGTTCATTGATAGTTTTGTAATTGCCGGGCTCCACTTTGGCTACAGTCAAAGTCGTTTTGGTAACTTCGCTATCTTCTATTTCAGCCGATGGTTTTGTGTAAATATATATGTTTGCATGGTGACCGATTGACCGATGGATAGTGCGCTTCCACCAACGCAATTTCCCACTCAGCTCCGTCCGCACCACCACCAGTTAAATTTATCGCCGACGGAAAATGTGTTATATAATTAGACACTGTGTTGTTCGGATAGTAGTCCATCGAACTGTTGCTCGGCAGTGTCAGATAAAACTGATTATGTCTACCTATAGACATGATTTTGTTGTTAGTTTATTCGTTTCACTTCTGTGCAGGTATCCACGAATTGAACTCGTCTCCGTAACCTACCCACTTGACAAGGTAACGCTTACTGCGACCTCTGCCCTTGGTGTCGAGTATTTTATCGATTTGGTACAAGCGATCCGGGGCTATCGTGACCTTTTGTAGCTCGTGCTCGTAAAAACGTCCGACTATCGGTTTACCGTTCAAGTCCTTCAATATATACAACGGTAGCGGTTGCGAACCGTATTCTCGATCGATTATAAACAGCTCTTTACTCCAATTGGTCTCGTAACCTTTGGCGAATGTACCTTTTTCCTTGGCGATACGTACCGTATCACCCGGTTTGTATTTTCGTTTAACACGTTTCAGTATTGTACCACGTCTGTACATGTAACGCCACACTCGATACACTAGACTTTTGTCTCCTTTCACCACATTCATAGGTCGTAATCCGTGTCCCAAACTACTGTGTGGGCTGTTATTGTAAGCGTCGACCAATTGATCCAACACATCGATATATCGATATGTGTTTTTATGCGTTAAATATCGCCACATACGTGTTTTCAGCGTTCGATTCACTCATTCGACAACCGCCGCTTTAACATCGGGGTTCTGTGTAGTGACATATTTCACATTGTAATCTTTAAACACACGTTTAACTTGTGCACCTACGAACTCTGTACCTTTGTCAGTTTGTAAACAGCGTGGCGGTACGGTGTGCGGACTGTTGAATATTCGTTCGAATGCGGCTACCACTTCTTCGCCGCTCTTGCGTCTCAACGGTTCGACAAATAACCGCTTGCTAAACACATCAATCACTGTTAACAGATAATTGTAACCATCATTGTGTGTACTGAGTCCACGCATATCATTCAAGTCGGCTCGCCATAGCTCGTTCGGTCCGTACACGACGTATCTGTTGCGTGGAAATCGTTTACGTACAGGTTTGTGTAACGTATACGTGTCCTGTGTGCGTAGCCATTCGACAACTTGACGTTTTGACTTTGCCTTTTTCTTGCTGTCATATTGACGTAACGCTCTAACAAGTGGACTTACACCACCGAACGAGCCTGGGTTAGCGGAATCGTAATAAACCTCCTCTTCCATCACGTCTATGGTTTAAACTTCTCCCACTTCAAGAGAGAGTCCTGACTAATATACCGTCCTCTCGTCGGCGTACTAGGCGATCTTATTTGAGGTAATGCCGCCTTCTCCGTTGCTGCCGCCGCCGCTGCTGTTTTCGATCTTACTCGACTCACTATCGGTGACGGAGAAGGTGTTGGATACATTAAAGCTGCTCTCGGACTGAGTGTCGACTGCTGCCTGTAATCGTTTTTATTTCCATCGAGAAACTGTAACGCTTGTTTGTTGCCAATCATCTGTCTGGGAACATTGATTTCTTTTAGTACACGCATTACTTCCTCCCAACCCGCCGGCATGATGTCCATTTTCCGTACTCTCACTATACTATGCAACACGTCTTCGGTATTGGAATTAGGTATTTCCTCATTATTGATGTAAACAGTGCCGATACTGCTCCACTTTACCGGGTTTCCACTACGAGCTAACACATTAATAAATTACGAGCGTCGTTTTTGTAAATCTTCGGAAACGATGCTACTAAATCTTCCTCCGATACAGCAGTTCTCCTACGCATAGGTTCATCATCATCTGTCGCTTGCTTCGTATCCACTATCGGGATGATGATCGGCCGTCTGTTGGTTTCGGAAAAATACAAAAACCTTTGCAATACTTGTTGGTACTGTTTCCACTTTTCGTTGTCGTCCAACGTTTTGTCTTGTAATATACGATGCATTTCAGCATATACGGTATTACTACTGCTAGATGCTCGTGCCTGATTTGTTTGTGTCGGTTCGTTACGCTCAATCAGTTCTTGTGGTACAACGACCATTTTCTTCGAATGTTGCAAATTTGTACAATCCATTTTTTTTCTATTTGGTAATGATATGCAGAACCGCTTGCAATGCAGTACTTAACAACAGTGGTAATAGGAATCCACCGCCTTTCTGCACAAGATATTTACGTTTCTTGTTCCAATTCTCCCCTCGTTTCACTAGCCGTCTGAGTGCTTTTTTATGTTTACTCAACTGACGTTTTTGTTTGTCTGTCAACCGGATGTTTCCGCCTAGCAGGTTGTATGCGCACTCACACACTGCTCTGATACGACTGACGTCACAAGCCTTCAACAACGCTTTACGTTCTTTCGGTATAGCGTGCACCAATGCCGTCAGTAGAGCGGCGTCTTTCTTGACACACTGTAACATAACGACTGATTGACTAGACTGTCGTGTACACCTTTTATTTATACTTTTTCGGTTGATAGACGTACTGTTGCTCTTCATCGGGCAACACACACGTACGTACTCGCAATTCGTCCGGTGTGGACTGTTTTAAATCCAACATCAAATAACCGTGTGGTGTACGTGTAGCATCAGCGTACGCTTCTTCAATAAACCTAGAATTTTCCGGATACACTTGACGGGCTAGATGTTTTATCTGAGCCCAATCCCTAGGATTTTTAAAAATCACGATATAATGTGCATTTAGAGAAATGTCTCTTTGTCCTCGTCCTTGATGGAATATGTTTTGAGTTATGAAAAACACACTTAAATTTCTATAATGTGACCCTTTTGTAAATAAGTCCACTATACTGTTGGACCCAGCAGTGGCTGATAATTCCTGCATCATATCGTCCACTATGACCAAAGTGGGTGTACCATCAAAGTCCTCCATGTTCGGTAAACCTTGTCTATATTGAATATTACCACTATCACTTACACCGGGATTCAAACCCGGAGAATGATGCCAGTAAATATTGTTAAACTTGGTGTTATACATCAAACCCAAGTGCTTGATAAATCTGGCAACAAAATATGATTTACCCGACCCCGAAGGTCCGGCCACTATGGCTGAAAATGGATGTTGCCACCTCAAGTCCATGGTTTCGACTGAGCACAACTTAACATTTACCATCACTCTTATAAACTTAAAAAAGAAAAAACATAAATTCACTTAAACTAACAGGGAATGAGGGTTGATAAATAAAAAGACGGATTGTTCAGCAAAGGTGGCTATACGTATTTGCTTATGGAAAACTATAAAAATTTATAATGCTTTAAGTATTTTCCTTCTTGCTCTTGCTTTACAATGAAAACATAAATTCTTCTTTTTATATAAACTCCAACGGAGTGTATCTGCTGCCAGGAGCAGCCGCTCGTCTCACCATGTGAAGTCGGTCCCCGTAGCCGGCGTTGTACTGCTCGATCATGGCGTCCGTGATGGAGTCGTTGAAGCGACGTGGTAGGTACACCCGAAGATAGTGCTCCTCGCCGAGTTGTCCTTCCAGCGTAGCCATGACGGTCTCTCCATATGGTGTGTTGACGCGATCCAGTTGAGCAATACGATAGCCGCACTCTTCACGGAGGTCCGTAATTTTAGTATACGGGGCACTCGGTTTAACCGCGTTCAAACACGACTTCAAGTCCATCTTGTCAGGTGCACAGTGTTTCACATTCACGGGAAATGAAGACATCTTGAGTCGACAAACACTCGCGGTAATGAGTCAGAGAGAGCAATACGTTCGCACGGTGCTGTGACTAGCCAGCGAATGTTGCGGTCGCTGCGGTGGTGACGCCGTGTGCAGAGGTGAGGAGTGAAAGCGGTTGTTTGTTGACCGCATTCCTTCACGTAGGCGCGCGGCCAATTCCCGGAACTGAACACCTGCGTTCTATTTTCGAATTCTTTTATTTTTGGGCTGTGTGTTGCTACATGTCACCGCTGTCATCAACCGTTTTCGTTTCACCACCACTGGTTTGTCTTTGCGTGTTGTGCAATCTTGTTCTGTAGGTCTACGCCATGCTGCTAAAGGCATCATAGTTTGTACCAATCCACGTAGTTTTGGCGTTCCGGTCTTTGCATCCACCCATTTATTTTTTAGTTGATTCGGTAACGGGTTTAACGTATCGAACAGTTCGTCGTTGTCATTTAAATATATTCCACAAATGTGAGTTGGAACTCCTCTGTCGTATAAATGTAACTTGAGCAATGTCTTTCCACAATTGGCCGGATTCTGTACGGTGTATTGAAACTCATTTTCCGTCCACATTATTGCCGGTGAATCATTCGTCGGTCTTACATTCCATCCGCCTTCAACGTTGTTACATTCCTCCTCCCCACCGCCGTCGCTGCTGCTGGTAGTCTGTACACTTGCGTCCGTTGTTGTTTTCTTCTTTCTAATCACGCGTTTCTTCTTTTGCGGTTGTTTCTTTAATGGGTCAGAGAGAGCAATACGTTCGCACGGTGCTGTGACTAGCCAGCGAATGATGCGGTCGCTGCGGTGGTGACGCCGTGTGCAGAGGTGAGGACCAATTTCCATTCTTCCAGCTTTATCAAATATTTATGAAAACATTGATTATAATCAATTATTAAAGTATCTTGAAGATTCTAATTTAATCAACAATTCACAGCACAGGTTTAGGCCTAATAGATCTGTAACAACAGCAGCTTTATCTTTCATTGAATCTTTAATAGAATCAGTGGATAAGTTGAATTACAATTGGAATTTGTATGGACCTGTCTAAGGCATTTGATAGTGTCAACCACCAAATATTGATAAATAAATTAAAAATTCTAGGTATATCAGAAACATCAATGAAATGGTTTGAATCTTATCTTCAAAACCGATCTCAATTTGTGGAAATTACACACTTAGCACATGAGAGCAAAATTCTTAAAGTGTCCTTTGTTTGAAATTCATTGTTGGTGATGGTGATTTTATATTTTGATTAGGATTTTTGCGGACATTTGCCATCACTGATTAGTAAAAAACAAGTTTCACGACGTTTAAAAAAATTAAAAAAAATTCTTAAAGTGTCCTCAGAAACCGAAATTGCGGGACCCCAAATTAAATTTGGGGTCCCGCAAGGTTCAATTTTGGGCCCTCTCTTGTTTCTATGCTACATGAATGATACACCAAATTCACTTACATGTTTACAAGAACATAATCTTTGTCTCTATGCAGATGATACAAATCTTAAGTTATCAGCCAATACAGTACAACAAGTAGAAATATTAAGTTTTACTGAATTAGAAAATATTGGACATTATTTACAACAGCATAACTTAATTCTGAATCCCCAAAAAACTAACGTCGTAAGATTTAGAACCCATCAAAATAAACAGTTAAATGATCCCATGATTATATACAATTCTCAAGAAATTGAAATAAAAATTGTGTGCAATTCTTAGGGTTAACAATTGATCAGCATTTAAATTGGGACAAAAATGTGGATAAGGTAGTATCGAAAATAAGCTCAGGTCTTTGTTCCCTTTACAGAATGTAATTTTTCTGTAACCAAAAAACATTGAGAGAAGTATATTTTGCAAACATTCATTCTCATTTATCTTTTGGTATTGGTTTTTACGGTTCAACATCTAAAGCAAACATGGATAGAATCCTTAAACAACAAAAAAAGCTATTCGAATCATATTGCAACTAGATTACAATGAATCCACAAAAGAAAAATTTAAAGATTTAAATATTTTAACAGTGTATGGCCAATATATTTTTGACACAATTCTATTGGCGAAAAATAATGAAAATAAAACATTACCAGAAATTCATCCAAATAATAACAGAAATAAAAAATGTATTATTCCAAATCATCACCAATTAAAATTTTATGAAAATAAGCCATCATATGTTGGGCAGAAGTACTTTAAACATTTACCAAGTAATATTAAAGATGAAGAAAACTTCAAAAAGTTCAAATCTAAACTTAAAAGCTTTTTAATTGAAAAATCCTTGTATTCTTGGGATGAGTTTTTTACCACCTCCTCTTGGATATATTATTAGGTTATGGTTAAAAAATAGATATTTTCATTTTATTAGACTCTTTTTTATATAACTGACCTGTAATTATATTTACTTTTACTAACCAACTTCATGTACCTTTTGTTTTAGCAACTATTAAATAAACCTTTCTGATAGAATAAGACACTATTCAGCTGTATATTTGATGTATACTCAATGAATAAAGACCTTGATTGATTGATTGATTGATTTTGTCGGTGTTTGCAGTAAATCCGAGTTTTGTATCGGAAAATATACCGCATTATCATCACTCGCTCGGTTCATATCTTCTATTTCTTTCATTAGTATCTTAATCGAATCATCCACTTCGCTAATAGTAGTCATGATGCCGTAGCAAAAAGTCACATCCGCACGCACTGATTGCACTCACTAAACTGGTGTTACAGGCTGGATTCCAGGTACAGGTAATCACATTCTTGCATCGGAGCGCTCTCGCGGCTTGATTTTGAACTAATATTGATTTCCAAACATCTGCGACTCGCCTTATTGAACACACAATGAATCAATAACTGTTGATGTAAATCTCTACGTTTAAAAGTTCTATAATTTTCGAGTCTTCTATAAGAAAGCTCTTCTATTTCAAAAGGGTCTTCAAAACACGTCATGTCGGTTTAACTCCAGCGCCAAAACTAACGGTCGACCTAAATTCCTACGCAGCTGTTGTGTAAGAGAGAGCAAAAATGCTTTCGAGTTGGCGCCGGACTGGTGGAGACCTAAATTCTTGGAATTGTTGCTCAAGACTATTCAAAATATCCTCGCTAACGGCTCTTTTTCTAGAACATTCGTGAAAGCTAAAATTCCCGGGGGGGAAGGTCAATGACCCTTCGTCGGTGGTCTGCCGGAGCGTCCGCGAGCGAGCGTCCGTATTACGTAAGCTCATTTACATATCAATTCATCTCTTATCAAATTTGCATATCCTATCATCTAATTATGTTAACTCATTTAAAAAGTGTTGTAATTAGTAAAAAAAAGTTTGATTAGGTTAAATTGGGTTAGGCTTCGTGGGTGGTTCAGTCGGGGGGGGGCAGACGTCACTGTGACGTCACCGCCACCGCCACCCTGCTGGGGTCAAACCGGCCAATACCATCTACTTTTAAAGTTGATTTCTAAAGTTTAGGTTTTTTTTCAAGGTTAGAACTTTGAATCATGTATAATTTGTTAGTACCCTATTTATAACATCATAATAAAGCCTTTCATTAAATGTTAACTTGCCATTAGGAATTTTGAAATGTTTTACCAGGGTTTCTTGGGGTTGTAATATTCTTTCTCGATTTCTCGTTATTTATCAACAGTTTTTTATCAATATTAACCATCTCATCACATTTGCTGACTTCCAGTGGACGAGCTTCAAAATTTCCACTTTTCTTACAGCTAATATTACTTCACAGTATTTTACTGATCTTAGGCTATCAATAAATAAAGATAAAACCAAGTTCATTCGTTTTAAAACATCACAACTTCAGAATAGAAGACCGGATCACAACATAAACTTAATGATTGGTGACGAAGAAATTGAAGAAGAACCATACTCTACATGTCTGGGTGTCATCATTGATAGCAACCTCAACTGGAATGAGCTGGTAGGCCAAGTTTTTTCTAAATTACCAACAAACCCCTTTATTATTAAAAGCTTAGTGAACCTGCTGAGTCTTGAACATCTAAAAATGGGCTATTTTAGTTTGTTTGAAAGCCATATCAGATATTCTATTATTTTATGGGGATCATCCAGCAAACAAAATATGGAAAAAATATTTAAACTGCAGAAAAAAACCATCAGGACAATAGCTAGACAACCATCTCGCACCCCTTGCACTCCATAAACAATACAACATCTTAACAGTTCTCTCTTTGTACATGTACGAAACCTTTTTGTTGGTCAAAGAGTTAAACCTGTTCCAAGCTCCTACCCATAACTGCAATACAAGATACCGTGATAGATTTGCCACCACCCATAGACTTAGCCTCTCTGAAGCTAAACCTGACTATATGGGACAAAAATGTTACCAAGACCTGCCTCCTGAATTGAAAAATATCATTAGTTTAGCCAAATTCAAAGCCAACCTCAAGACCTACCTAATTGAAAAATGTTACTATAGCCTGCCAACCTAGTTATAATTTAGTTAGAAGAATCATTGATGTGAAAAGTCATCAAGAAAATTTTTAGTAGTGAAAAGTCATCAAGATAGTTTTTAGTAGTGAAAAGTCATCAAGATGTTTTTTAGTATAAGTTGACTCGCCACAGGCTCGACTACTCCGAGTCTACGTGGTCCAAGAGGATATGTATGTATGTGTCGTAGCCACTTGCTGTAATTGGGCATTTCATGAAGTGCCCAATGCAGCCCGGACACTTCATGAAGTGCCCAGCGCGCCTGGGCACATAGTTTTACTGGATTATTTCAGTCAAAATTACAGCATCTGCCCAACGAAACTGGACACTTCATGAAGTGCCCAACGCTCTTTGGACACATGCTGTAACTATCGAGGCATCTTGGGCAGTCGATTTTAAATCTTTGTTTAAGTAAATCCCAATGTTTACATAAAACCCCAACGTTTGTGATAAAGTAGCCAATGTTACTGTTTGCTATTGATTTTTTTAATAATTTTCAAATCTAAAAATGTTAATACTGGTTTTAGTTGCATACGCATTTTGAAAATATAATTAGTCTACTTTATATTTGGATGATAAATCTTTTGGTCTATAAGTTCAGTTATGAATAAAATAAACAGTTAACAATAACGTAGTTATTTTTCAAAATGAAATAGTAACCACTTAATCTAGAATAAAACCTAAACGCTTATAATTGGTTTAAAATTTAATACAAATATTGTGGTTTTCAAATGTTATTAAATCAAACAATAGTAGAAAATTATAGGTAATGCGCTATTAAAAAATATAAATGATAATTAAAAATTGAAACGCTAGAATTTTCTAGTGACCGCTTACTACATAACGAACGCCACCGTGAATAACGTTTAACATTCATAGGTTATCCCTTTAAAAGAATTTTTCATATAAATTTCTATATATTTGACTTAATAATAAAAACTTAGGTTTTTAAGCTACTGAAGTCAGTAGGAATATAGTAAAAGAGTTAAAGTATATGTTTGAAAAGCTGTTAAGTAAACAGGACACTCCATACATTTTTTAATATTCTATAAACAAATAAAATCAATTACAATGAAAATGTTTGATGTAATGATGTTATGTTAATTTATTCAAATTGACATAAAAGAACAAATTAAACGTAAATTGTCGTTAATGCTAATAAAATTGTAAAAAGAACAAACGAAATAGTAAAATTGTATATAAATTAACTGCTGTCAATTTTGATATAAAAAAGAAACTAAAGAATTTTTTTATTATTTTTTCAAGACTGTTACGGCACTCTGTAAATATGTTTTACCTTGCTATATTTTGATTTGATATACGTTTTATTAAGAGTGACCAAGTAAGAAGTTAATCAATTAAAACATAAAAAATAGGTTAATGTCAATGTTTATGTGTTATGCTACATATAAATGTGTCAGGTAAAATGTTTCATGTATATGAAACATGTACCTTATTTTAAATCGTCAAACGTACTTTATTTTATTAAAGCATAAAATTTAAATTACATCCAGTAGATTTAAGAATTGTCTGGTTCATGTTTTCTGAGTTATTTTGGCTACACTTCACCATTAATATTATTATTTAAACAATATACAATTTTAAAACCGTTTGTTGTTTCAATAATAATAATATAATAATTATGTGCGGCCAAAATAACTCAGAAAACATAAAAGAAACCATGATAAAAACATACAGGCCAGAATTATCTGGTTTAGTGGCAGACAATCTTATTCTGACTAATTCTTAAAAAATGTTCCTATTTGGTATTATTAAAAATAATACATCAGATACTATGAACAGCAACGTAAACAGCAGTTTTATGTGTTTACATGAAGTGCCCAGCATCTAAGCTGGACACATAGTGAGTAGGGGGGTATTGGGGCTACCACCGCGAGGAGGAGCAGAGGAGCATGACGTCACAGGTCGCGTGTCCCCCCCCCCCGAGACCACCCACGACGATCTCATTAATTATGCAAATTAGGTAATTAATATGTAAATTAGGTAATTAATATGCAAATTAGGTAATTAATATGCAAATGAGCTAATTAATATGCAAATGAGCTAATTAATATGCAAATGAGCTAATTAATATGCAAATGAGCTAATTAATATGCAAATGAGCTAATTAATATGCAAATGAGCTAATTAATATGCAAATGAATGACGTCAGCCCCCCCCATTGTGCAATAAATCTTTGATGTTGGGAGTCATTCATCAGTTTGACACGGGTTGACAAGGCTTTTAAGAGAAGAAAGGCGGTATGTTGATTGTAAAGGAAGGGTGTTATTGTGTCGTGACATTGACGAGGGTTGAATAGGAACATTAGTGTCCCATTAAGTCGTGAATGACGGCTATTATCGCGAACTGACACGGGTTGACAAGGCTTTTAAAAGAAGAAAAGGCGGTATGTTAATTGTAAAGGAAGGGTGTTATTGTGTCGTGACATTGACGAGGGTTGAATAGGAACATTCGTGTCTCATTAAGTCGTAAATGACGGCTATTATCGTGAACAATAAGCTTCTAGAAGGATCTAGAAAGATCTGGAAGGAACCTTTTCGAACATATAACAATAAGGAACGACGCATTAGTTCTCGGAATTGTCGGTTTCGCTCCCCACCCTTGTGGCGCACCGCTCTACCTTCAGTTTGGTTTGGGAGCTTGTCGACGACGGTCGAAAATCATGGACTGCTGGGACTGCACCATCAGCGACGAGGTGTTGGTTCGAGCCTGCGTCGAAGCTGAGAGGATGGAGGTGGAAGAACATCAACCGCTAAACTACAACTGGATCAACCCGACTACTTGGCAATGCAAATGGAGCAGAGAAGATAATTCCGATCTCAACTGTCGTGCCTACATACCGACAATTCAAGATGATATCGTCGCTTATTACGACCGGTATACCATACCCGCCACTCAAGAGGAATGGGACTGGGATGATCCACCCTGCAACCGTCCTGGCTACTACTTTCAAGACGAAGTGGACTTTTTCCTTGAAGATGAAGAGAAAATAGTTCCAGTCGATCAAGAACAAACCTACTTGAAGGAAATCATCGATTATTACTATCCGATCGAGTATGGTATACTTAGCCACTACAGCAGACCACGTCCATTTCGGTGGTGGCCAAAAGAAAATTATCTGGGATGGCTTCGAAAAGCTAATGAAAAAACAAAATAATAAATAAAACATAATTTCACCCTTTTTATCCTTCATCTCCATCCTTTCAGCGATAAAAAAACGGCCTTTCTAAAGGCCACCCTAAACTTTTAGAGTAGTTAGAATCAAATTGAAATACCGTACACCCGCGCACGCTCGATTTCTTTCCACCTATGACGTCATCAGTGACGTCATCCCTTCCAGTTCTCCCTCGAACTTTCTAGAAACATCTAGATTCATTCGACTATGACAACCGAATATGCGAGGAAAATCATCGATATATCGTTTCGAAAAATCATTCATATCGAGTACAAACGGAGAAGTTTACGTGAAAGAGTACTGATTAATAGTGTGTTATGTGTGGCAAGACATTCCACATTCTATGTGTTTGTCATAGTTGACAACCCCACACGTGTCACAAAAACATCAGCCACACTTATTGACCATATCATTGTCAACAAAGATATCAAAATTGCTGGCTGTGATGTGGTAGACATGTCTTCAATATTTGACCATAGAGGTGTGAGAATATCTGACCATATGTTGACTTACTGTGATATTAACATAGAAAAACCAAAGAGACCTGCTGGATTTGTACAGTATAGGGATTTTTCTTGCTTCTGTGTTGAGAACATGTTGAATAGTGTAGCCAAAATAAAATGGGATGATGTTTTAAAAATTACAGATGTTGAAACAGTTTTGGAAAAGTTAAATACCGCCATTCTAAAAGTTTTTGATGAAAACGCTCCTGTGGTGAAGAAAAAAGTCACTAGAAATAAAGCTCCTTGGAGAACAAGATATACTGTCAACCTTACAAAAGATAAAAATTATTGGAAAAAGAGAATGAGTCAGACTGGGTCTGATGATGACAGAAAGGCATACTGCAAAGCCAGAAACAAACTGAATATCCATAATAGAGCTTCCAAGCAGAAATATTTTCAAACGGAACTGGCAGGGTGTAAGAAATCTGCTGAATTTTGGGCTAAAATCAAAGCCTGTGGAATCAATAAATCACAAACTTATGACATTCCATGTTTCTTAAAGGATCCTGAGGGAATTAATAAATATTTTGTAGATATGGCAAAAGGGAATTCTGTGAGTAAACACTGCTTGGAGTTTTATATAAATAATACAGCTGCGAATGTTAGAGATCAATTTAGGTTTAGATCTGTTTCTTGTAGAGAAGTTAAGGAGGCAATTAACTGCATAAAAAGTGGAGCTGTTGGAAATGATGGAATAACTATTGCCATGATAAAGATGGTTGGCCCATATGTTATTGATGGCATAACCCACCTCATGAACAGGTCATTAGCTACTGGTGTATTTCCTCAGGCATGGAAGGAGGCTATTGTCATCCCATTGCCGAAGGTTAAGGCTCCAGCTACGGTCGCTGAGTTGCGTCCTATATCTGTGTTGCCCGCCATGTCAAAGGTTCTTGAGAAGTTAGTGGCTGGACAGTTTGTGGAGTTTCTTGAGCGGGAAAACATCATTCCTCCTTTCCAATCTGGTTTTCGTAAAGGATTTAGCACAACAACCGCTCTCTTACACGTTTGCGATGATCTGATCAACGCAAAAGTAGAGAGGAAATCCACAGCTTTGGCGATGTTGGATTTTTCTCGTGCTTTTGACTCCATAGACCATGATCTGTTGTTGGCCATCATGAGGTATTACAGAGTACAGCGTGAATCAGTTGCCTGGTTTACATCCTACTTAAGCGGGAGGAGGCAGAGGACCAAAATTGGCATTGAAGTTTCCTCTTCCATCAGTAGGTCACTGGGTGTCCCGCAGGGTACCTGCCTTGGACCTATTCTATTCACGCTGTTTGCTGCCACTATGGGTGACTCTGTACAGCACTGCAAACTCTATTCCTATGCCGACGATGCTCAGTTGAGTCTCTCCTACAGATCAGACCTTGCTGACCAAGCTATTCAGCTCATGAACTCGGACTTGGACTCGGTCCACAAGTGGTCAATGGATCATGGGGTAAAACTCAACACTGACAAGTGTGTCTTGCTCAATTTCCCATGTAGCAAATCTTTACCTCCACCATCGGCCACAAAAGTATCCATTGGAGGGACATCGTTGAAAGAGTGCGAGTCCGCTAAACTTCTTGGCATCGTGTTCGATACTGGTCTCACCTTTTCAAGTCATGTGAGTACCGTATGCCAGAAAGCCGTTTCTCGTTTGAGAGTGCTGTACAGAAACAAACACCTCCTCCCACATGATACAAGGCTTCGTCTTATCCAGGCCTTAGTGCTCTCTGCACTGGATTACGGCCTTCCCGTTTACGGCAATGTTGTTATTGCAAGGGACATGCAGAGGTTGCAGAGGGTGCAGAATATGTGTATCAGATTTGTTTGTGGTTTAAGAAAATATGACCACATCACGAGCGCACGAACAGACCTGGGTTTATTGCCTATGTCTGATGTCTGTACCCTTCGCACGGCCATGGTAATCCAAAGGATCTTGGAATCCAACAGACCTGCATATTTGCGAGAGAAGCTGAGGACTCGGTCAGAGGTGCGATCCCGCATAACAAGGCAGGATGCCGTGCTTGAGCTGCCTCGCGTTCGTAGGGAGCTAGAGCGGAAACGCTTTAGCTATTTTGCTCCTTTCATTTTTAATACCTTCATTTCAGCCGGAAGGGATGGTCCAGAAAGAGCCAAAAACATTAAAAGAAAAGTTTTCGATCTTTTGTTTTCTAAGTAGAATAAGTTATCATTGTTATGTTTTACAATTAAATAGTAATCTAGATTGTTTAATTTATTATTGTGGTTGACTGTAAATTTACTGTATGTATGACTTGAGTTGTTTTGAAAATCAACCCTGTTGAAAACCGCTTCAAAATAAAGGCCATTTTATTTATTTATTATTATTTATTTATTCGTTTACGAAAATTATGCATTGTAGTTCAGAATTACACCACGAGAATGCACAGGTGCTTGAATACGATTGCACGCACCTAGAGGACAGCGCGTAACGTCAGTCGAGTGTGTGCAGTCAGTGCGTGCGGACGTGTTTCGTAAGTATTATGGCGGCTACTAATAATGAAGTGGATGAATCCATTCGTATGCTGATGAAAGAACTTGAAGCGATGAATCAGTCAAGTGTCGGTGATGGTGAAAACGATAATGCGGTATATTTTCCATTACAACAAGAACAAGATAAGCAGCGAGTTTCAAGAAAAAAGAAATCGAATGACGTAAGTGTAAAAACCGACAACAGTACTTCCAATACAATAGAAGGCGGATGGATTGTGAGACCGACAAATGATTCACCAGCAATTACTTGGATCGATAGTGGATTTCGATATACAGTACAGAATCCGGATAATTGTGGGAAAATGTTACTGAAATTACATTTATACGATGGAGGAGTTCCGACATACACATGCGGTATTTATTTCAACCCCGATGATGAGATTAACAACAATTTGAAACCGATATTGTCATATTTACAAAATATGTGGGTTGATGGAAGTACAGGAGCCCCAAAAATTAACGGTTTAACACAAACAATGATGCCGTTAGCGGCTTGGCGTAAACCGCCAGAGGAACAGTGTATAATTGTGTCCCAGCCGACTCCAGTGAAACGCCAAAGATCATTGTCAACAGCGGTGCGACGAGAAACACGTAGAGACACTCAGTCACGGAACAAAAAGAGACAACAAAAGACTGAGGGTCGGGATTCCAAGAATTAACCACGCACACGTGTGAGAACAAAGAAGGCAGCGGAATGTTCTAGAAACTATTTCACAACAGGGGGAGACAATTGGCGTCAAAACAACAACAGACCGAGGGTCGGGATTCCAAGAATTGACCACGCACACGTGTGAGAACAAAGAAGGCAGCGGAATGTTCTAGAAACTATTTCACAACAGGGGGAGACGATTGGCGTCAAAACAACAACAGACCGAGGGTCGGGATTCCAAGAATTGACCACGCACACGTGTGAGAACAAAGAAGGCAGCGGAATGTTCTAGAAACTACTTCACAACAGGGGGAGACGGTTGGAGCCAAAACAATAACAATAGACCGAGGGTCAGAATTCCAGGAATTAGTCACGCACACGTGTGCGAACAAAAGGCGATGGAATGTTCTAGAAACTATTGCACCACAGGGGAGACGTTTGGCGCCAAAACTATTTCACAATCCTCCCCCACCACAGGGAGACGTGTAGCGCCAAAACTATTTCACAATCCTTCCCCCACTACCACAACCCCGACCACCACAGCACCATTCGCTGCTCAGTTCTCGTGCCGTGTGGACGTGTTTCATATTGACCCTCGTGTCTCGAACGCATTATGTCTTCCATACCGGTTGTGCTTAAACAAAGTATGGCTTCGAAAGTGGACTTGAAGTCGTGTTTGAACTCTTGCAAGCCGGGTGTGCCGTACACCAAAATTACCGATCTCCGCGAAGAGTGCAGTTATAAAATTGCACAACTCGAGCGCATCAACACTCAGTACGGCGAGACCATCTTGGCCACGTTGGAGGGACAGCTCGGCGAGGACTACTACTTGTACGTCTACCTTCCACGTCGCTACAACGATTCCATCACCGACAGCATGATGTAGCAGTACAACGCCGGCTACGGGGATCGCTTACACTTGGTAAGACGTGCAGCAGCACCCGGCAGTAAATATTCTCCATTGGAGTTTGTTTGAAGCAAGAAACAAATTCATGTTTGTAAAGCAAGAAAAAGAATATACTTTAAAAGATTATAAATTTTGATAGGTTTCGTAAGCAATATATATAGCCACCTTCATAGCATTAAAACCAGACTTTTTATTTCACAAACCCTTACTCCCTCAATTAGTAATAAGAGTGAAGGTAAGTCGGTATTTGTGATCAGTCTTTACAATGGATCTGAGATGGCAACATCCATTTTCAGCCATAGTAGCCGGACCTTCGGGTTCGGGGAAATCATATTTTGTGTTGAGATTTATCAAGTACTTGAATGTGATGTGTGACGCTGTGTTTGACAATATTTTCTGGTATCATAGTCCGGGGTTACAACCGGACAGTGATGACATTGATGTAGGTATACAATACAGACAAGGGTTACCGAATATGGAAGATTTTGATGGTACACCGACATTAGTGATTGTGGACGATATGATGCATGAGTCATCAGCCACTAGCGGATCTAATGTTATAGTAGATCTGTTTACTAAAGGGTCGCATCATAGAAATCTGAGTGTGTTCTTTATAACTCAGAATATTTTCCATCAAGGACGGGGACAAAGAGACATTTCTCTGAACGCACATTATATTGTGCTGTTTAAAAATCCTAGAGACAGGGCTCAGATAAAACATTTAGCTCGTCAGGTGTATCCGGAAAATACCAGGTTTATCGAAGAGGCCTATACAGACGCCACTCGTAGACCACACGGATATTTATTATTGGATTTGAAACAGTGTACACCGGACGAAATGCGAGTACGGACGGGTATATTGCCCGACGAGAAACAACAGTACGTCTATCAACCGAAAAAAGTATAAATAAGTCCGGGTACACGATGATCGAACAGTCACTCGGTCGTTATGTCGCAGTGTGTCAAGAGAGACGTTGCTCTATTGAGAGCGCTGATACACGCTAAGCCGAAAGAACGTAAAGCGTTGTTGAAAGCTTTTGACGCCAGTCGTATCAAAACAGTGTGCGAGTGCGCATACAACTTGTTACGCGGTAATATCCGGCTGTCGGATAAGCAAAAACGTCAATTGCGTAAACATAAAAAATCGGTCAGACGTCTGGTGAAGCGTGGAGAGAATTGGTCGAAGAAACGTCGATATCTCGTGCAAAAAGGCGGTGGATTTCTATTACCTTTACTATTGAGTACTGTATTGCAGTCTGTGTTACATAACGTGACTAATTAGAAGGGGGAAAAATGGATAGTTCGAATTTGGAACACTCGAAGAAAATGGTGGTCGTACCACAAGAACTGATCGATCGAATTCGTAATGAGCCGTCAATCACAAATACCGCTGTTGCACAATCAAAAACGTCGACTGCTGCCGCCGGCACTAACAGTTTGGATGCTGAAATGCATCGTATATTACAAGACAAAACGTTGAACGACACGGAGAAATGGAAACAATACCAGCAGGTGTTGCAGAGGTTTTTGTATTTTACTTCACAAAAACGTAATCCTATTTCTTTACCGGTGATACAAGAAGCGAACGACGAAGAAGATATCGTGCAAACATTTCCGGGTACATATCAAGTAGACGCACGTAACTTGGTGAGATTCATTAAACGTCATAGTAATGTTATTTCGTGGGATCCGGATGGCACGATTATTGTTCGAAATGCGAGAATACCCGGCTCGAATATTGTCGATGTGTTACACGCGATAGTGCGTGTACGTAGAATGGAAAATGTCCCTACGGGTTGGCACGAAGTTTTAAATGCACTGGACGAAATAAATGTACCGTCCGAGTACGTGAGCAATACGCTAGCTCGTCAGTATATAGGACGTGAACCGTATGCGGAGGAGGAAGTATTAGCAACACCACCAGGACCGTCACCGTATCGAGCACGCAGTTCATTATTGTTTCGACCAAGAGCATCGTCTACGCCGCATGTTCGTCGCTCACTATTGTTACCGCCGACACCTAGTCCGTCACCGATAGCAAAACGATTGAGATCGAAAACAACGGTGGGGGCAGAGGCAACAGCACCTCAAATAAGATCGCCTAGAAGGGTGACAAAAGGTCGATATATAAGTGAGGCTGCACTTTCAAAGTGGGAGCCATTTAACCCGTAGGCGTGATGGAAGAAAAGGTGTACTACGATCCCGCTAACCCGGGCTCGTTCGGCGGTATAAGCCCGCTTCATCGAGCGTTACGACCGAAAAAACGTCGCGAAGTAGTCGAATGGTTACGTACACAAGATACGTATACGTTACACAAACCTGTACGTAAACGATTTCCACGCAACAGATACGTCGTGTACGGACCGAACGAGCTATGGCGAGCCGACTTGAATGATATGCGTGGACTCAGTACACACAATGATGGTTACAATTATCTGTTAACAGTGATCGATGTGTTCAGCAAACGATTGTTTGTCCAACCGTTGAGACGTAAAAGCGGTGAAGAAGTGGCCGCCGCGTTCGAACGGATTTTCAACAGTCCGCACACCGTACCACCGCGGTGTTTACAGACGGACAAAGGAACAGAGTTTATAGGCGAGAAAGTGAACCGCGTGTTCAGAGATTACAATGTAAAATATGTGACTACGCAAAACCCCGATGTTAAGGTGGCCGTAGTGGAACGAGTGAACCGTACATTGAAAACACGTATGTGGCGTTATTTGACGTATAAAAACACGTACAGATATATCGACGTATTGGACAAATTAGTCGATGCCTATAATAACAGTGTGCACAAAAGTCTGGGCGGTAGACTACGTCCTGTCGACGTGGCGAAAGGAGACAAAAGAACGGTGTATCGAGTGTGGCGTCACATGTACAAACCGAATACACTACCGATACGAAGAAAACCCAGATTCAAGTCGGGTGACACGGTACGTATCGCTAAGGAAGAAGGCACGTTCGCCAAAGGCTACGAGACGAATTGGAGTTCACAGTCGATCGACAGTACGGTGCATTTCCACTACCACTGTATATATTGAAGGATTTGAACGGTAAACCGATAGTCGGTCGTTTTTACGAGCATGAACTGCAAAAGGTCACGATAGGCCCGAATCGATTGTACCAGATCGATAAAATACTCGATACTAAAGGTCGAGGTCGCAGTAAGCGATACTTCGTCAAGTGGTAGGTTACGGAGACGAATTCAATTCGTGGATACCCGCATCAGAAGTGAAACGAATATGAGACATCAACAGTTTTATCTGACACTACCGAGTAATAGTTCGATGAACTATTATCCGAATAATACGTTGACCAATTATCTGACACATTTGCCGTCGACTATCGAACTCGATGACGACGAGTGGGAAGTAGCGCTCGTCGAAGCGCATTATCCGTGTACGTTCGAAACACCGGAGAGTCATATAATTTTCTATACGACACCTGCGGAAGCTACGAAATATATGGAATCTACTATGGACGAAAATGTATACACCGAGACAGTAGTTACAATGGGATTGACGTTAACAGCGATGCGAGTGAAAATAGTCGGCGGTCATTACGAGACCGTTGAAAACTTATTGAATACGATAAATTATACACGAGCGATAAACGCATTCAGTATCGAGTTCGTATATAACTCGGAAGCAAATTTAGTAAAGGTCGACTTGACACAAGCGGTAGAAAACTCGCATACCGTCGTCAATATGGTACTCAGTCCGACTTTAGCGTTACAATTGGGTTATTTACCGGATAGTAATTTGTCGACAACACCGTTTGCTAAACGCTCACCGAACATCAAGCTAGCGTTTCCGGCCGAGTTGTACGTGTATTGCGACTTGGTCGAACCGCAATACGTCGGTGATACGGTGGCACCGCTGTTGAAAATCGTCAATGTCAACACGTCCGACTACACGTTCGGCGTACAAAAAGTCGTACATTTCACCGATCCGCACTACATGCCGATTATAAAAAGCTCGTTCGAGAGCGCGGAAATAGATATAAGGGACAGCAAGGGTCGTCACGTGCCATTCCAGTTCGGCACTACCTGCATGAAACTACATCTACGACGACGACAACGAAGAGCAACAGCGACATCAGAATGAATACGAACGATCCCTACCTCAGATACTACCGCAATCAACAAGTGGGCGGCGGCGGTATTACATCGGTGTACAGAGGTGCGGCGTATCAACGCGGTCACGGTATCGGAAGTTTTCTCGGCGGACTCGTGCGCACGGTGATGCCGCTACTAAGGTCCGGTGCGAGTGCTGTGGGCAAGGAGGCGTTACGATCGGGCGTCGGTTTTCTCGGCGACATAGCCGGCGGCACCGCGGACCCGCGGACCACGGCCGGCGAACGCCTCAAACAATTCACCGGCGCGCTGAAACGAGACGCCGACGACGAAATCGAACGCGTACTTCGCGGCGGCGGCGGCAGCGTCTATAAGAAGCGACGTATCACGCGTGTCACACCGCAGTCTTTGACGAAACTCCTTCGAGCACGGACGTCCGCTCCGGCGAAAAAGCGTAAACGACACGCGCGTAAATCGACGATAAAACGAAAGACGAAACGATCGTCGACGAAGCGTCGAGTACATAAGAAAAAGAAGGTGACTAGAAGACAGCGACAAATCGATATTTTCTCTTAAACAATAGCAGCAGCGGCTAAAATGTCGTTCATACACCAGAAATCATGCGAATGTACAAAGACGGAATTGGATTTATTCTCATTACCGCCGACACAGACCAGTATCGACAGTGGTAAATGGGTACAGTATAAACCGATTTCGTCATTAACGGACGATTCGCCTATCGAATTCGTCATACCCGGTCACGGTGATGAGTATACGGATTTAGCGCATACCTTACTACACGTACAAGCCACTATAGTCAAAGAAGACGGGACGAAATTCGCAGCCGGCGATGCCGTCAAAGAATTCGGCCCGGTCAACAATTGGTTACATTCATTGTTTAGTCAAGTAGATTTACACTTGAATAATAAACTGGTGTCACCGCAAAACAACACTTACGCCTATCGTGCGTTTTTGGAAAACCTGTTGAACTACGGTACAGACGCGAAAGAATCACACTTATGCAGTGTATTATTCCACAAAGACAACTATAAATATATGGATAATTGTGAAGAAGAAAACGAAGGTCTCAATCATCGACGGTACCTGATTCAACAGAGTCATTATGCGGACATGATCGGATATCTGCATATCGATTTATGCAATCAAGAAAAGTTCTTGTTGAACGGTGTGGAGATGCGTTTACGTCTGATCAGATCGAGAAACTCATTCGCTATCATGTTGAAAACCGCGGCCACTTATAAAGTACACATCAAAGAGGCGAATCTGTTTGTACGTTGATGTAAAATCAATCCGAGCGTGTTGTTGGCTCATAGTAAAACGCTCGAGACCGGTACCGCTAAGTATCCGATCACACGTGTCGAAGTGAAATCCATCACACTACCCAGTGGTATACAGAGCAAAACATTGGACAGCGTATACTTAGGTCAGCTTCCGAAACGTGTTATTGTCGGCATGGTCACTAATCAAGCGTTCAACGGCGACTACAAGAAGAATCCGTTCAATTTCCAACATTTCAAGATGAACTATTTAGCGTTGTATTTGGACGGTGAACAAGTGCCGATGAAAGCGTTACAGCCCGTGTTCAACAACAACACGGATGACGCCTATGTACTCGCTTATCACACACTGTTCAGCGGTACCGGAATACATCTCGACAATATCGGTAACGATATCACAAGATAAGATTTCGAAAAAGGTTATTGTCTGATGGCGTTCGATTTGACACCGGACTTGAGCGCTAACGAGTCCATTCATTGGAATTTGGTACGTAACGGTAATCTACGTATCGAGGTCGGGTTCAGTGAGGCTTTAACTGAATCCGTCAATATGATCATCTATGCGGAACTGGACAACGTCATCGAGATCGATCGACAACGTAACGTGTCGGTGGATTTCGGCAGTTAAAAAGCTCAGTACGTCGGTGACCGTGAACGAGTAAACATGGATTGTACACCGCAGCAGCAGCAGCAGCATAAATTGATCCGCTCGTCTGTCGTATTGGATTTACAATGTTTCAAAGACAACAGCAACGATTTCATAGTGAAAGAAGCCAGTGTTATAGACGTGTGTACCGGTACACTATTATTGCACCACATCGCACGTCCACCGTTCGATCGTGATTTTCTATCCGAAGAGAAACTTCGAGAAAGCTACTGGTTGACTAAACACTGTCACGGTATCGATTGGAATCACGGTGATATACCGTACCACGTGATGATGGACAAACTACGTACATGTCTCAACAGTCAATCCGTGGTCTACGTAAAAGGATCGGAAAAGAAACAATACGCCACGAAACATCTTATCATAAACAACGGAAAAGTACTGGTAGTGGATTTAGCGGATATCGGATGCGGATCGTTGGCCACCATCGGAAATCTACTATCCACCAACGCGCTACGTTGTGGTCAACATAAAGGCGTACAACACCGTTGTGCATTGAGCAACTGTACGCTGCTACGTAGTTGGTTACTGTTGACAGCCATAGAACCACATTGCGGATCGTGTTATTGTTGTTGTCCTCGTCACAAAATTAGATCGTCGGTGTTCAGCAGCTCAGATCTACCCGTCATCCCCGAACTGTGAACACAATCGTGTTGAGACATGTAGCCGCAGAACAATAGATCGAGGGTCCGAATTCCGAGAATTAATTAGTCACGCACACGTGTTACAACAAAAGACCGAGGGTTCGAATTCCGAGGACCGACCGCGCACACGTGTGACAACAAAAGGTGATGGAATGTTCCGGAAACAATTGAGGGACGTTTGGCACCAGACCATGAACACCACGGCTATAAGGAAACATTTAGCAAAGCTGAAAAACATACAACATGTCGGAGTGTTTGCATCGGACTGTCTAACCACATATATCGTTCCGTCGACTGCGTTAGTCGTCAACACCGAACCGCATACACAGAGCGGTGAACACTGGGTAGTATTCTACAGAGCCAGTGAAGAAAGACAATTCAACAACAATACACAAATTATCGAATATTTCGACAGTTTCGGCCGACCTTCATATCAAGCCGACTTCCAACGTTTTCTGAGACGTAATATCAATTCACGTCTCTTGCGTTACATCCACAACAAGTATCGACTACAAGGCTTGGATACTTCGGTTTGCGGCCAATACTGTCTCACCTACCTGTACTGCCGTACCAACTACGACATGTCGATGAATGATTTCGTCCAACTCTTCGGTGACTCCACTGCTGAGAACGACACGCTGGTCCGGATGCTCTTCACAAGATTTTACTTACCTTCTTCTACTTGATTTATTTTTTATGTTTGAAAATAATGTTTATAGCTATAAACACATTATTGTAAGATGTATGGATTTTTTTGAAAAATAAAAAGTTATATTTTTAATCATACTTTCTTGTTTTCATTTCTACCCTTTATCCTTTTAGTTTAAGTAATTATTTTGGAATCCAGAGATTATAGGAACTCTGGATTTATTTTAAGATAATAACACACGGGGAAAATAAATAACACACAGGTAAATGAATAACATGTTTTATTTTCAATATCAATAGCTACGCAAATCAATATCTACTTACAATCAAAAAAATAAAAATAAATAAATATTTACAATAAAAATTTGTTGCTAATATTTACAATAAAAATTTGTTACTAATATTTGACTAGAAGAAAAAGTATTTACAATGAAAAATTTATTCCTAAATGGTAACTAATAGTATTTATTTTTAAAAATACTAGAAAAAAATCAATTTATTCCTAAGACGAATTGGTTCCTAAATAGCCCACCACGATGAATTTTGAGTGCGATGGGCTCTCATGCACCGACGTCACCGCAAACTGTACTGCATTTCCGTTGCTGGATACCTTCTGTGACAGTGTTGGTGGGCGAACAAAGTCACTCTGCGGTAGAAGGTCCAGGTTGTGGGGACAACGGAGGTGGTAACTCAGGGGACGATAGCGGCATTTCTTCGTCCTGCGGTGCACGTGGGGCGATGGCGTAATGCCCCCACGGTAATGTGCTGACGCCGTCATCGCACACATAGCGTTTGTCGTCATACGGCGCCAGCGAGCGCTTCATCACCATGATGGTGTAGATATAATGGCGTCTACTTATGAAGCGCTCATTCTCCGTGTACTTGACCACGTGATCTTGTAGACATCTCCTGAAGTCGTCTACGGTCAAGTCACGTTGCACCACTGCATGATTCACTCCCTTAGCTTTCTTGATGGGAGGCGGCTCGTAGTCCTGGCCGCTGCCGCTATCGCTGATGCGCAGAAATGATATGCAATACAGTTTGGCCATAAGTCCGATGAACTCCGTCATGACATGACCACCAGCTTCATCCTTAAATTTCCCCAGGGCTCTAGCGTTGTCCTTACTGTAGCAGATGTGCCTTGGGGGGTAGTTGCTGGTGTCGAAGTCATCGATGTGCTGCAGCATGTCCCTGTAGGCGTTCGCAGTACGGATCATGTAAACGATACCGTCTGTGTCCATTTAGGCCATGTGTATGTTTTCACGTCCGTACCACTCAACCATCAGGTAGTGAAAGCGGTACATCCACCATTTCGAATGGTCCAAAACGCACATACCCACATAAACGGGTTTGTCCAACACCACACGCACCTTAGCCATATTAAGCAGTGTCAAAGTTTTGTCCAACCACACCCGGTCACTGAAATTCGACTTTGACACATACTTAATATATTTACGGTGGTTGGTGCAGATCTTCACGTTTTTGTGTTTACGTACGTTTTGAAGACTCATACCGTACACCGCGTTGACCATGAGCTTGAAGAGCTCCACCTCGAACTTGTTTTTGGCCAACTGACGGAGTGTGGTATTTAGAGTCACCTACGACTTTAACCACGTGGACTGCTTGAAATGCAACACACGATGAACATGACGGATACGCAATCCGTTCTCCAACGCTTGCTGTAGATAGCGAAAGTGGACTACGTACCTGGTCTTGTCAGTGAGGGTGGCCATCAGTTTAGCGGATTTTCCAACTCCGCTATGGAGGCGAACGTTCTGGTCGTATGGCAGTTGGTCGGACGGTGCCTTGACCACTTCTGGGCAGAACGGCAAGTCTCGGTGTTTGTCATGGAGGACGGGGTCTCGGGGGTATTCTAAATCTACCTCCAAGACGTAACCGTCCTCGCCGTCTACCGCCATACTCTTGATGTTCTCGACCAGACCGGCGATTTCTGTGTCAGACAGCCACTCGAAGCCTCCGTACGGTAGTGGCTCGGACATTGCCCATCCGTACAAATTGTTTGCGTCGAAGTACATGAGGAAAGTGTCGTCAACGTTCTCCTGTTCGCTGTTCCTCGTGTACTTGTTGTCCGCTACAACATGGCGGGTGACGCATTGGCAAAGTCCGCCTCGAATACCCTTCTCGAAGAACAGGTACTGGTCTACGTCCTGTAGGGTATCGAGGGTCACGCCGGTTGTTTTCAGCATAACGTCCCACGCGTACGACGGGAGAGTGATGTAGTGTGCCGGGTCCAAGTTATAGTGTTCTTGGCACATCGCCCGGAAACCCTCGAAGATATCGGCCAGCAGTAGGACGTCAGTGGTCAAATAGATATTGGAATAGTCTTCGAGGGTTGTGCAGCCAAATCTCTCCCATACTCTTTGAGCGTGGGCGTAATCTTCCGCTGATACGCTCGCCTCGAAAGCTTCAACGGGGGGAAGGGTGTTCTCTTGCAATACCTCCAACGATGTGATGTGTTTGTAGGGGAACACGCCTTTCCTCCGAAGCAGTTGGAATTCCTCTGGGTCGGTAAAACGGGCTCGCAAGACCTTTAGACGCTCTTCGGGCAGGAGTGAAGCGAGCGTCGCCAACGAATTCGCCAAGAATCGGTACGAGTCCACGAAACGCACTCGTAGCCTGTTGTGACGGCCTGCGTTCGGGTACTCGAACCGTTTCGTGAAGGAAATGTATTTCTCTTCGTTGTTGGCGAGCACGTCTTCATCTCCTTTGTCAATTTTTAATGCCTGCACAATGAAATGAGCGTCGTAGTTACTCAAATTGTGGAGGTACACGTTCACCGTATCCTGCTCTTTGTACTGCAAATTAGATAACTGGTGAGCGGCACCTCGATACCTGTACGGTAGTGAGTGTTGGTGGTCGCGGACTTTGATGTCGGTTGGGGCGAAGTCCTTCCTACAGATGTAGCAAGTAGTCGCAGTCTGGAACTCCGCCTCCTCCGCTACCGTAAGGTTCGGGGGATTCCCGGGTCGCCGTCGTCCGTAGAGGATCTGCCCGATGGTGTCGATGTCCTTACGGAGCGTCGCCATGAAGTGCTGGGCCGCATTCTCACCACTGTACAGGCGAAATTTAGAAAAGGTCTCGCTAGTGGGGATGTCTCCATCGTCGACGTCACCATCGTCATCATCCCTGTGGTCGTCTCGGTTGTAGTAGGCGTACGAATAAGGGACATGTACGTTTCGGGTGGTGACATGAGCTGATGAGGGTGAATCTCCGTGGTGGCGGTGGTGGGGGAGCCCGGGTCTCGAGGTTGCCGGGTCCCAGGCTGGAGGGGCCACTGTTGGGGTGGGGTTGAGTGGCCGTTCACCATCGTACGGTACTAGCATACTCTCAAAGTCCGCATAGATGGTAAAACGGCTGCGTTGGGTCCGTTCGAAATGGCTAAACCTAATTTTCTTCTCTCCTGAAATGTCTGTACGGAGCGGTGCGTGTTCGTAACAGTACTCTTTGTGTTGTTTAAGTCGATCCGCACCGCTCAGGTTCAGCTTTGTAGGCTGGTTGTTAAAGAAGGCGAAGCACCGCTTACAGATGAAAATTCTCTCCTTGTGCTTCGTCAATTGAGACTTAACCAGCCTTTCGAAATTAGAAATGTAGGCATAGTGGCATCTCCCTACATCGGTTGAGTACAGCAGGTCAAAATGGTTATCGAGTTCCTGCTTGGTGACTCGCAGGGGGTACACGATATATTTGTGTTTGTACTGGCCTGAAAATTCATCAAATACCTTCTCCAGGTCCAGGCCGTACACGTTGATAATCACCCCCCGGTTCATCTCTTCGAACTTACCGATTTTGTCCAGCCTCACCGGAAACTCGAGACCTGAAAAGTCTAAATTGGCGCGTGCACGAAGGTCAGGGGTGAAATCTGCCGCCTTCAATCTATGTTCAGGTGTAAAGTTGATGTATTTAGTGAGGACAGCGTACATAAAACATCGCTGGTCCTCATTGACAACATTGATAACTGTCTTTTTTCTGTCTATGGAGGGCGGTAGCGTGATGTAGGAGCTACCTTTGAGCGGGCGGTAGACATTGACCCTGACCTCCATGTCTAACACCCGCACAAAGGCCCAGCCAGATCCTTTCATCTCGCACTGCTCTTTTTCGGATACTAATTTATAAAAGAAGTCCCCACAGATGTCCTCCATGTCATCAGTACGGAGGACGGGGACGTTTTTGGTTTTGAATGCACGGTGACAGGTTTCTCCGTGCACGTCCTCAAATTCACACTCGACCCAGAGGTTTATTTTGAGGGCGGTGACGAATTCCAATTCTCGGTGCATGAGAGCAACGATGTCCTCGAAGATGGTCGTCAGGAACTCCGGCAACGTGAGGCCTTCGGAGCCCGGCTCCCGCAGACAATAGGTTTTTAAACGTCCGCGGTATCCAGACTCGACCTCGACGAAGTGTGAGGTCTCCGGTGGCAGGTCGTCGGGGATGGCCACCGGAACTTCGTCCTCGCTGCTGCTGCAGTTGCCTCCGGTTCCTGACGACGTCGACGGGGCGGGGGAGTCCAGCGAGATGTCCGTGGCAGGCGACGGTGCAGGCCCACTACCGCCTTGAGATCCCCGGTGTAATCGACGGACATGACGCTCCAAGTTGTCACGTCTGGAGAAGCACCGGCGGCAGTGGGGACACACGAATCCTTGAACAGAACAACACAATATCTATTACTTACCTGATTGATTATTATTAAAACAAAGTATAAAAACAAACAATGGGGATAAAGGGGAAAACAATAGTACACATATAATCCGGCTTTATTTACATAAATCATTTTTCGATAAATAAATTTCATTAATTAGTTTTTAAATTTTAGAAGAAAAATAATGATTAGATTTAATAATTCATTATTATTTTACACACCTGTCCGGTCGTCTGGAACGGATGACGGGCCAGGGGTGGGGGAATCCACAGCGTGACCTGCGATAGGCGAAGCACCTGACAACACAAAATATAATTTTCATTACTTACCTAGTTATTGACATATTTATCTTTGAAATAATCTCAGCTATTCAAACTCTATTTTCATATTGTAAATTATTGACACTTTAAATTTTTAACCAATTCAGTTGTCGACATGCGTGTTAATTTACACTAACCCAATAGTTGTCAGATATGTTAAATTGAAAATACATCATAGTAAGAATTAGTGATGAATGAATAATAAACTGTACACACAATAAAAATCCAGCTTTATGTACACAAGTCTTAAATTTTTACCCACCTATCCGGTCGGCTGCGGCGGATGACAGGTCGGGGGTGGGGGAATCCGCAGCGTGACCTGCGATAGGCGAAGCACCTGACAACACAAGATATAATTTTCATTACTTACCTAGTTATTGACATATTTATCTTTGAAATAATCTCAGCTATTCAAACTGTATTTTCATATTGTAAATTATTAACATTTTAATTTTTTAACCAATTCACTTATCGACACGTGTGTTAATTTACACTAACCCAATAGATGACACACATATAAAATTGAAAATACATCATAGTAAGAATTAGAAAAGTGGGATAAAGAAACTGTACACACAATAAAAATCCAGCTTTATTTATACAAGTCTTAGATTTTTACCCACCTATCCGGTCGGCTGCCAGGGGCGGGGTCTGCCGAAGGAGTCGGGGCGTGGGCCGCGCGCTGATGCCGCAGAAGGTTGTCCCGCCGGTTAAACGTGGCAGGACACTGCGGGCACCGGTGGTTCTCCTGCACGCCACGGTGGTCCTTCATATGTCGCGCGAGATTCCGCTTGGCGGTAAAGTCTGCGAAGCAGACCCCGCACACGAAACGACGCTGGCAATCCATAGTAGATCTAAACATAAATATTTAAATTTAATTAATCATAAGGTAAAGTCGTACGTACCGTACAGAAGTCGATAGGAAAAAAATAATAATAATAATAAAAAATAAAATAACTAAAAAAATTTAATAAACAATTAAAATTTAATTAATTCAAAATTAAAAATTAAAATTTTAATTAATCGAAAAAAAATAATTAAAAAATTAATTAAAAATTAAAATTTAATTAATTCAAAATTAAAAATTCATTAAAAAAATAATTAAAAAAAATTAAAATTTAATTAATTAAAATTAAAAATTAATTAAAAATTAAATAATTAAAAATTAAAAATTAATTAATAAAAAAATTAAAAATTAAAAATTAATTAATTAAAAAATTAAAAATTAAAAATTAATTAATTAAAAAATTAAAAATTAATTAAAAATTTAAAAAATTTAAAAATTAATTAAAAATTTAAAAAATTTAAAAATTAATTAAAAATTAAAATAAAATTTATTAAAAATTAAAATTAATTTGTTTAAAATTAAAAATTAAAATTAATTTGTTTAAAATTAAAAATTGAAAATTGATTAAAAATAACAATAATTAAAAAAAAAGTTAAAAAATATTTTAGTTCTTTTTAAAACCAAGTTTCTAGTTGTAATATTTACTAACGAAATAATTTTAAAGACAAATTCTAGCCGAACCGAATGCAGTAGTTTCTAGTTGAAACATTTACTAACGAAATAATTTTTAAGATAGATTCTAGCCAAACCTAACACAGTTTAAATTTATAAAATATACACACAATATCCAGTGACTAACACACAATATTCAGTGGCTAAGGAAATTTATCACTGGTTGGCGTAGTCACTGGGCTAACACTTTATCCAGTGGATAATAATCCCTATTTTTAAAAATAAATTAGTTTTAAAATACACCTACTTTTAAAAAGTAATTTATATAAAATGTTAAAACAAAGTTTCCATTTGTAATATTTACTAACGAAACAATTTTAAAGATGGATTCTAGCAGAACCTGACACGGTTTAAATTTATAAAATTTAAAACCCGAAATAATTTTTAAAAGGTAAAATGTTATTTTAAAATAATATTTTAGTTCTTTAAAACTCAAAAGATTTCATTGAAAGACATAACCTATCTCATGAAAGTAAGTGATGGTGCAATCAACTCGCTACTGTAAGTTTTTGGTATAAAATAAAGATATTTTAGCATCAAAATACTAGAAACACGGTTTAATATATTTCGTAAACACTTATTACCTATTTACTTACGGTTACACAATTTAATAATCACTTACACGAAATCACAAAGTCTTACACAACACTAGCACGAAGGTACGCAGAGACGACACGTCTGTTCACTTCGGACACCAAACCACTTCTGACCAGAGTCGAGCGAGAACGCCACAGTACCGCCAGTGACGTCTCGGAATCCTGGAATTGGCGCGCAGTTCCTATTGTTCGATGGGACCAGATCTTTCTAGAACGTTCTGGAACCTTTTTGTTACCGTTAATTGGGGGCCGTTAAAAGCCTGTCAACAGTGACAAGGGTCGTCAAAGGCATCTGTTTACAACACGCAGTGCTTTTGTGAAACGTCTCGTTGTTAGCGATAATTGAATACGAGACCCTTCATTCGTCAATGTCATGGCACAATAGTTTCCTTTCAGTGTTGTGTTCCCGCTAATGGGGTTCCATTGTGATAAGTGCGCAGCAGTCTGCGGCACTCTTTTGTTCAAATAACAACCTGTCAACCCTACATCAAGGGATAATTGGGTCCGTAGTGCTTTTGTTAAACGTTTCGTTGTTGGCGAAAATTGAATACAAAACCCTTCATTCATCAATGTCAGAACACAATAGTGTCCTTTCAGTGTTGTGTTCCCGCTAATGGGGTCATATTGTGATAAGTGCGCAGCAGTCTGCGGCACTCATTTGTTCAAATAACAACCTGTCAACCCTACATCAAGGGATAATTGGGTCCCATTATTGCAAACACGCAGCCGAGTTCGGCGGTCTTTTGTTCACTTAATAGCCTGTCGACCCAACATCAAAGGGAACACAATGGAATGACATGTCACCTGTCAATCACCTGTCAATCATCCATCAATCAACCGGGGGGGGGGTCGACTCCATTTTGTTCGGGGGGGGGGTCGGGGGGGAGGGTCAGGGGGGGGGTTCGTCGTGGGTGGTCTCGGGGGAGGCACGTGACCTGTGACGTCATGCTCCTCTGCTCCTCCTCGCGGTGGTAGCCCCAATACCCCCCTACTATAGTGTAAAAGAAATAACTACGAGCATTGGGCACTTCATGAAGTGCCCAGTTTTGTTGGTCACATACTGTAATTTTTAATGAAACCGTTCAATTACACTATGTGCCCAGGCAAGCTGGGCATTTCATGAAGTGCCCGGTTAGCGCTGGACACTTCATGAAGTGCCCAATTACAGCATATGGCTACGACATATGTCTGTTCTAAACAACTGGTGTTTGAAACATTCGCTGACGGACTGCTGTTCTGCTTTGAAAGAAAACATTAGCGATTGTAGGAATGCCAACATAAACGAAAATAAAACTGAATATAAATCAATTTTATTGATGTAAAAATACAAAAACGTAATGTTGTTACAGAACGTGATACGTCACTTTGCTAAAGGTATCCAAAGGTGGCGCTTAAAATGTAATTCCACTCACCTCTTTTGGGGACAATTTTCCAGGCCTTGATTTCTTAGTTTTGAAATATAGGGTAATCCCGCGTTTCTATATTCCTTCCTGGTCTTATCCTTCCACTTTCCAATATTTACTTTTCGTCTTTTATTTTTATTTATGTGATTTTGGTCGCTGAGCGGCAACGCAACGACCGGCGGGAAGTTTATCTAGCGTCGAATAGAACTGTTTTGTAATTTACCTTGAAAATTGGTGGAGTCGAAGGACCTTTATATTATTAAATAAAATAAATCATTCTTGAAGTTTAATTATAATAATATACTGACAATAAAAACATGATATCCATAGTTAATAAGTAATAACAATTTTTAAAGAAAATTAAGTTGTGTCCATTTTTTCCAGGTCTAATATTTTCTGTAAAAACGTAAACAAAAACAAAGTCATATTTATTTTGAACTAAAAAATCAGTCTTTTATGTCAGCTGATTTGAGACTCATTTCAGATAGGTAGTAAATTATAAGCAATTTTATACATCAAAATTAATGTTCACATATTTTAAGTTGTTTCTTCTTTTGATAATAATTATCAACCATACCGGCCACCTTGAAGTTTCCCAAACTACAACAAAGTCACTGAGTCATGTGTTGGGAAGTCGACACAATTTTACTACAGGTCGGACGAGTGTTCCATCTTTTGTTTGAATCTTGGCTACGTGCACAATCCCGTCTGAGCCAGGAAAGACTTCCAAGATGCGTCCGAGGGGCCAGTTCAGTGGACTTGACTGAGAATGTACAAGAACTAGATCTCCGATGTTTAAGTTGGGAATGCTTGATATCCATTTTGAGCGTTGTTGTAACGTGTGTAAATATTCTAAGCTCCATCTTTTCCATTTCCGCTGAAAAAACTGTTCCAATGATTGCCAGTATTTAAGGCGATTTGGTGAAACATTGATGAGATCTATTTCGGGAAGTGAAACAATTGGTCTTCCAATAAGAAAGTGCCCTGGTGTCAATGCTGACATATCTGAAGGGTCTAAAGACAGTGGAGTAAGGGGTCGAGAGTTCAACATAGCTTCAACACGAATTGTTAATGTGTTGAATTCTGGCAGTGTTAATATTGTGTCACCAATTACCCTTTGCAGATGATGCTTGGCGCTCTTGATAGCACTTTCCCAGAGACCTCCGTGATGTGGAGCTGCGGGAGGATTGAAATGGAAATGAATAGAATGTGTAGCAACAAATCGTTCAATCTGTTGTTTAGAATCCATGTTGTGGATGATTGATTTCATAATCTTGCGCAGAGTGTTGCTTGCACCTATGAAGTTGGTTTCACAATCAGAATAAATTTAGGCACAAAGTCCTCGTCGGAAGATGAATCGAGTCAGAGCTGCGATGAATCCTTCTATTGTCAAATCGGTTACCACTTCAATATGCACTGCTTTAGTTACCATACAAATAAATAGGCAGATGTAAACTTTAATGTGTTTTATGAATCTTAAATTAGTTACCTTTATTGTGTATGGTCCACCATAATCAATCCCGGTCTTAAGAAATGGTGATGCTGGGTTAATATACGTGACGAAGGCAAATCACCCATGAGTGGAGTGGTGTTGGTTAGTCGGTGTCGGAAACAAACCATACATTTGTGAATTCGCGATCGAATAATATTCCTTGCACTTAAAATCCAAATATTTTGGGCAAGTAATGATTGTACTAGTTGTGGAACAGCATGAAGGTATTGAAGGTGGTAGTGGTTGATCAAAATGTTTACCAAATGTTGTTTCTTGGGTAACAATATCGGATGTTTACTGTTGTAAGTAGTAGACGCATGAGAAATTCTTCCTCCCACTCTTATTAGGTTATCACTGCCTATGAAAGGTTTCAAACGTTGAATTCGTTTTGTGCTGATTTTATTATGTAATAGAAGTGAGAGGTCTTCAGATAAAGTATTTTGTTGAACAGTAGCAAAGATCTTTACTCGAGCTTCTGTCAGTTCTTTTGTAGATAAGCTGCCTGAAAGATGAATTTTGTTACGGCAGTTATGAGCAAAACGAATAATGTATGCGGTAACACGTTGAAGTCTATCCCAAGAAGAAAACTTTGTGAGCAAGGACCATTCTTCTTTAGTTGTGTTGACAAAAACAGGAATTGGATTTAGTTTCAATTCTAAGGAAGTATCCAGTTTAACAGGAATCATGATATAAAACGGCCAAGTTGTTGAAGAATGTGAGAGCCATTCAGGACCATTCTTACACCATTGTTACATCTTGGTTTGAATTACATTAAACCAAGATTTATGATTGATAAGTGATGTCAATCGTATCCCACGAGATGCGCAATCAGCTGGATTTTGGTCCGATGGAATATGTTTCCAGGAATTTGTTGGAACTAACTCTTGAATTTGTGCGACCCTGTTCGCAACATACGTTTTGAGTCGATAAGAGGGAGTTTGTATCCACGTAAGTGCTACCATTGAATCACTCCAAAGCGTAGTGTTATGTGCGTGGAATAGGTTTGGAAACAGCGATTGAATATGTGAAATAAGGTTTGCTAATAAATGAGCTGCACATAATTCCAATCGAGGAATAGTGACTCGTTTAAGAGGAGCTAGACGACTCTTAGCCATTAGTAAGCTCGTATAAGTTTGTGCATCAGTAGAATATAATTCCTGATTTTAAGCCTATCCTTTTAACATGGGGTCCTGATGTTGGGCGTGTTGGGTGCCTTGGTGAGCGGTGCAGATCGGGACCCATTAGAATAGCAAGGTGTCCTGATGTTGTGAGGTGAGGCGCGGCGGCGGTCTGCAAACCGGTTCTGGCGTCAAGAGTGCATGTAACGAGCAGTTTGGCGATTGCAGTGTGTAAGTAGTAGACGCATGAGAAATTCTTCCTCCTACTCTTATTAGGTTATCACTGCCTATGAAAGGGTTCAAACGTTGAATTCGTTTTGTGCTGATTTTATTATGTAATAGAAGTGAGAGGTCTTCAATTCCACTGCTTGATGTTTCTTGGGTAACAATATCAGGTGTTTACTGTTGTAAGTAGTAGACGCATGAGAAATTCGTCAGAGCATGATGAATCGACCAAAGAACAAAACCCCACCTTGCCTCGTCCCCCTTGCCTTGCCCTTGGACCTTGCTCGTCTAAAATTCAGTTTAAAATAGAAGCATTGAAACCAAATACTCTGCAGTTGAGAAATCGAAGCCCAAAAACCAGGTCAGCTCGTCGAGCTGCGATGCAATGTACTTACAAGTTTGTCAGTTCAATATGTGACAGAGTGGTGTTTTGCTGCTTCCAGGATTCCAGTAAATATCACACAATTAAAAACCAACATTGTACTATGCATCTCCACCTACGTTTCATAAAATATGAACTGTAGTTCAGTGTAGAAATGGACGTATCCATTTGAGATTTTGGACGTATCATTTGAGATCCATTTTGAGTGGTGCAAGTCACGTTGCACCACTGCATGATTCACTCCCTTAGCTTTCTTGATGGGAGGCGGCTCGTAGTCCTGGCCGCTGCCGCTATCGCTGATGCGCAGAAATGATATGCAATACAGTTTGGCCATAAGTCCGATGAACTCCGTCATGACATGACCACCAGCTTCATCCTTAAATTTCCCCAGGGCTCTAGCGTTGTCCTTACTGTAGCAGATGTGCCCTGGGGGGTAGTTGCTGGTGTCGAAGTCATCGATGTGCTGCAGCATGTCCCTGTAGGCGTTCGCAGTACGGATCATGTAAACGATACCGTCTGTGTCCATGTAGACCATGTGTATGTTTTCACGTCCGTACCACTCAACCATCAGGTAGTGAAAGCGGTACATCCACCATTTCGAATGGTCCAAAACGCACATACCCACATAAACGGGTTTGTCCAACACCACACGCACCTTAGCCATATTAAGCAGTGTCAAAGTTTTGTCCAACCACACCCGGTCGCTAAAATTCGACTTTGACACATACTTAATATATTTACGGTGGTTGGTGCAGATCTTCACGTTTTTGTGTTTACGTACGTTTTGAAGACTCATACCGTACACCGCGTTGACCTTGAGCTTGAAGAGCTCCACCTCGAACTTGTTTTTGGCCAACTGACGGAGTGTGGTATTTAGAGTCACCTACGACTTTAACCACGTGGACTGCTTGAAATGCAACACACGATGAACATGACGGATACGCAATCCGTTCTCCAACGCTTGCTGTAGATAGCGAAAGTGGACTACGTACCTGGTCTTGTCAGTGAGGGTGGCCATCAGTTTAGCGGATTTTCCAACTCCGCTATGGAGGCGAACGTTCTGGTCGTATGGCAGTTGGTCGGACGGTGCCTTGACCACTTCTGGGCAGAACGGCAAGTCTCGGTGTTTGTCATGGAGGACGGGGTCTCGGGGGTATTCTAAATCTACCTCCAAGACGTAACCGTCCTCGCCGTCTACCGCCATACTCTTGATGTTCTCGACCAGACCGGCGATTTCTGTGTCAGACAGCCACTCGAAGCCTCCGTACGGTAGTGGCTCGGACATTGCCCATCCGTACAAATTGTTTGCGTCGAAGTACATGAGGAAAGTGTCGTCAACGTTCTCCTGTTCGCTGTTCCTCGTGTACTTGTTGTCCGCTACAACATGGCGGGTGACGCATTGGCAAAGTCCGCCTCGAATACCCTTCTCGAAGAACAGGTACTGGTCTACGTCCTGTAGGGTATCGAGGGTCACGCCGGTTGTTTTCAGCATAACGTCCCGCGCGTACGACGGGAGAGTGATGTAGTGTGCCGGGTCCAAGTTATAGTGTTCTTGGCACATCGCCCGGAAACCCTCGAAGATATCGGCCAGCAGTAGGACGTCAGTGGTCAAATAGATATTGGAATAGTCTTCGAGGGTTGTGCAGCCAAATCTCTCCCATACTCTTTGAGCGTGGGCGTAATCTTCCGCTGATACGCTCGCCTCGAAAGCTTCAACGGGGGGAAGGGTGTTCTCTTGCAATACCTCCAACGATGTGATGTGTTTGTAGGGGAACACGCCTTTCCTCCGAAGCAGTTGGAATTCCTCTGGGTCGGTAAAACGGGCTCGCAAGACCTTTAGACGCTCTTCGGGCAGGAGTGAAGCGAGCGTCGCCAACGAATTCGCCAAGAATCGGTACGAGTCCACGAAACGCACTCGTAGCCTGTTGTGACGGCCTGCATTCGGGTACTCGAACCGGTTCGTGAAGGAAATGTATTTCTCTTCGTTGTTGGCGATCGCGTCTTCATCTCCTTTGTCAATTTTTAATGCCTGCACAATGAAATGAGCGTCGTAGTTACTCAAATTGTGGAGGTACACGTTCACCGTATCCTGCTCTTTGTACTGCAAATTAGATAACTGGTGAGCGGCACCTCGATACCTGTACGGTAGTGAGTGTTGGTGGTCGCGGACTTTGATGTCGGTTGGGGCGAAGTCCTTCCTACAGATGTAGCAAGTAGTCGCAGTCTGGAACTCCGCCTCCTCCGCTACCGTAAGGTTCGGGGGATTCCCGGGTCGCCGTCGTCCGTAGAGGATCTGCCAGATGGTGTCGATGTCCTTACGGAGCGTCGCCATGAAGTGCTGGGCCGCATTCTCACCACTGTACAGGCGAAATTTAGAAAAGGTCTCGCTAGTGGGGATGTCTCCATCGTCGACGTCACCATCGTCATCATCCCTGTGGTCGTCTCGGTTGTAGTAGGCGTACGAATAAGGGACATGTACGTTTCGGGTGGTGACATGAGCTGATGAGGGTGAATCTCCGTGGTGGCGGTGGTGGGGGAGCCCGGGTCTCGAGGTTGCCGGGTCCCAGGCTGGAGGGGCCACTGTTTGGGTGGGGTTGAGTGGCCGTTCACCATCGTACGGTACTAGCATACTCTCAAAGTCCGCATAGATGGTAAAACGGCTGCGTTGGGTCCGTTCGAAATGGCTAAACCTAATTTTCTTCTCTCCTGAAATATCTGTACGGAGCGGTGCGTGTTCGTAACAGTACTCTTTGTGTTGTTTAAGTCGATCCGCACCGCTCAGGTTCAGCTTTGTAGGCTGGTTGTAAAAGAAGGCGAAGCACCGCTTACAGATGAAAATTCTCTCCTTGTGCTTCGTCAATTGAGACTTAACCAGCCTTTCGAAATTAGAAATGTAGGCATAGTGGCATCTCCCTACATCGGTTGAGTACAGCAGGTCAAAATGGTTATCGAGTTCCTGCTTGGTGACTCGCAGGGGGTACACGATATATTTGTGTTTGTACTGGCCTGAAAATTCATCAAATACCTTCTCCAGGTCCAGGCCGTACACGTTGATACTCACCCCCCGGTTCATCTCTTCGAACTTACCGATTTTGTCCAGCCTCACCGGAAACTCGAGACCTGAAAAGTCTAAATTGGCGCGTGCACAAGGTCAGGGGTGAAATCTGCCGCCTTCAATCTATGTTCAGGTGTAAAGTTGATGTATTTAGTGAGGACAGCGTACATAAAACATCGCTGGTCCTCATTGACAACATTGATAACTGCCTTTTTTCTGTCTATGGAGGGCGGTAGTGTGATGTAGGAGCTACCTTTGAGCGGGCGGTAGACATTGACCCTGACCTCCATGTCTAACACCCGCACAAAGGTCCAGCCAGATCCTTTCATCTCGCACTGCTCTTTTTCGGATACTAATTTATAAAAGAAGTCCCCACAGATGTCCTCCATGTCATCAGTACGGAGGACGGGGACGTTTTTGGTTTTGAATGCACGGTGACAGGTTTCTCCGTGCACGTCCTCAAATTCACACTCGACCCAGAGGTTTATTTTGACGGCGGTGACGAATTCCAATACTCGGTGCATGAGAGCAACGATGTCCTCGAAGATGGTCGTCAGGAACTCCGGCAACGTGAGGCCTTCGGAGCCCGGCTCCCGCAGACAATAGGTTTTTAAACGTCCGCGGTATCCAGACTCGACCTCGACGAAGTGTGAGGTCTCCGGTGGCAGGTCGTCGGGGATGGCCACCGACACTTCGTCCTCGCTGCTGCTGCAGTTGCCTCCGGTTCCTGACGACGTCGACGGGGCGGGGGAGTCCAGCGAGATGTCCGTGGCAGGCGACGGTGCAGGCCCACTACCGCCTTGAGATCCCCGGTGTAATCGACGGACATGACGCTCCAAGTTGTCACGTCTGGAGAAGCACCGGCGGCAGTGGGGACACACGAATCCTTGAACAGAACAACACAATATCTATTACTTACCTGATTGATTATTATTAAAACAAAGTATAAAAACAAACAATGGGGATAAAGGGGAAAACAATAGTACACATATAATCCGGCTTTATTTACATAAATCATTTTTCGATAAATAAATTTCATTAATTAGTTTTTAAATTTTAGAAGAAAAATAATGATTAGATTTAATAATTCATTATTATTTTACACACCTGTCCGGTCGTCTGGAACGGATGACGGGCCAGGGGTGGGGGAATCCACAGCGTGACCTGCGATAGGCGAAGCACCTGACAACACAAAATATAATTTTCATTACTTACCTAGTTATTGACATATTTATCTTTGAAATAATCTCAGCTATTCAAACTCTATTTTCATATTGTAAATTATTGACACTTTAAATTTTTAACCAATTCAGTTGTCGACATGCGTGTTAATTTACACTAACCCAATAGTTGTCAGATATGTTAAATTGAAAATACATCATAGTAAGAATTAGTGATGAATGACTAATAAACTGTACACACAATAAAAATCCAGCTTTATGTACACAAGTCTTAAATTTTTACCCACCTATCCGGTCGGCTGCGGCGGATGACAGGTCGGGGGTGGAGGAATCCGCAGCGTGACCTGCGATAGGCGAAGCACCTGACAACACAAGATATAATTTTCATTACTTACCTAGTTATTGACATATTTATCTTTGAAATAATCTCAGCTATTCAAACTGTATTTTCATATTGTAAATTATTAACATTTTAATTTTTTAACCAATTCACTTATCGACACGTGTGTTAATTTACACTAACCCAATAGATGACACACATATAAAATTGAAAATACATCATAGTAAGAATTAGAAAAGTGGGATAAAGAAACTGTACACACAATAAAAATCCAGCTTTATTTATACAAGCCTTAGATTTTTACCCACCTATCCGGTCGGCTGCCAGGGGCGGGGTCTGCCGAAGGAGTCGGGGCGTGGGCCGCGCGCTGATGCCGCAGAAGGTTGTCCCGCCGGTTAAACGTGGCAGGACACTGCGGGCACCGGTGGTTCTCCTGCACGCCACGGTGGTCCTTCATATGTCGCGCGAGATTCCGCTTGGCGGTAAAGTCTGCGAAGCAGACCCCGCACACGAAACGACGCTGGCAATCCATAGTAGATCTAAACATAAATATTTAAATTTAATTAATCATAAGGTAAAGTCGTACGTACCGTACAGAAGTCGATAGGAAAAAAATAATAATAATAATAAAAAATAAAATAACTAAAAAAAAATATAATAAACAATTAAAATTTAATTAATTCAAAATTAAAAATTAAAATTTTAATTAATCGAAAAAAATTATTAAAAAATTAAAAAAAAATAATTAAAAATTAAAATTTAATTTATTCAAAATTAAAAATTCATGAAAAAAATAATTAAAAAAATTAAAATTTAATTAATTAAAATTAAAAATTAATTAAAAATTAAATAATTAAAAATTAAAAATTAATTAATAAAAAAATTAAAAATTAAAAATTAATTAAAAATTAAAAATTAATTAATTAAAAAATTAAAAATTAAAAATTAATTAAAAATTAAAAATTAATTAAAAATTAAAAATTAATTAATTAAAAAATTAAAAATTAAAAATTAATTAATTAAAAAATTAAAAATTAAAAATTAATTAATTAAAAAATTAAAAATTAAAAATTAATTAATTAAAAAATTAAAAATTAATTAAAAATTTAAAAAATTTAAAAATTAATTAAATATTTAAAAAATTTAAAAATTAATTAAAAATTAAAATAAAATTTATTAAAAATTAAAATTAATTTGTTTAAAATTAAAAATTAAAATTAATTTGTTTAAAATTAAAAATTGAAAATTGATTAAAAATAACAATAATTAAAAAAAATAAAAAGTTAAAAAATATTTTAGTTCTTTTTAAAACCAAGTTTCTAGTTGTAATATTTACTAACGAAATAATTTTAAAGACAAATTCTAGCCGAACCGAATGCAGTAGTTTCTAGTTGAAACATTTACTAACGAAATAATTTTTAAGATAGATTCTAGCCAAACCTAACACAGTTTAAATTTATAAAATATACACACAATATCCAGTGACTAACACACAATATTCAGTGGCTAAGGAAATTTATCACTGGTTGGCGTAGTCACTGGGCTAACACTTTATCCAGTGGATAATAATCCCTATTTTTAAAAATAAATTAGTTTTAAAATACACCTACTTTTAAAAAGTAATTTATATAAAATGTTAAAACAAATGGCTAAGGAAATTTATCACTGGTTGGCGTAGTCACTGGGCTAACACTTTATCCAGTGGATAATAATCCCTATTTTTAAAAATAAATTAGTTTTAAAATACACCTACTTTTAAAAAGTAATTTATATAAAATGTTATAACAAAGTTTCCATTTGTAATATTTACTAACGAAACAATTTTAAAGATGGATTCTAGCAGAACCTGACACGGTTTAAATTTATAAAATTTAAAACCCGAAATAATTTTTAAAAAGTAAAATGTTGTTTTAAAATAATATTTTAGTTCTTTAAAACTCAAAAGATTTCATTGAAAGACATAACCTATCTCATGAAAGTAAGTGATGGTGCAATCAACTCGCTACTGTAAGTTTTTGGTATAAAATAAAGATATTTTAGCATCAAAATACTAGAAACACGGTTTAATATATTTCGTAAACACTTATTACCTATTTACTTACGGTTACACAATTTAATAATCACTTACACGAAATCACAAAGTCTTACACAACACTAGCACGAAGGAACGCAGAGACGACACGTCTGTTCACTTCGGACACCAAACCACTTCTGACCAGAGTCGAGCGAGAACGCCACAGTACCGCCAGTGACGTCTCGGATTCCTGGAATTGGCGCGCAGTTCCTATTGTTCGATGGGACCAGATCTTTCTAGAACGTTCTGAAACCTTTTTGTTACCGTTAATTGGGGGCCGTTAAAAGCCTGTGAACAGTGACAAGGGTCGTCAAAGGCATCTGTTTACAACACGCAGTGCTTTTGTGAAACGTCTCGTTGTTAGCGATAATTGAATACGAGACCCTTCATTCGTCAATGTCATGGCACAATAGTTTCCTTTCAGTGTTGTGTTCCCGCTAATGGGGTTCCATTGTGATAAGTGCGCAGCAGTCTGCGGCATTCTTTTGTTCAAATAACAACCTGTCAACCCTACATCAAGGGATAATTGGGTCCGTAGTGCTTTTGTTAAACGTTTCGTTGTTGGCGAAAATTGAATACAAAACCCTTCATTCATCAATGTCAGAACACAATAGTTTCCTTTCAGTGTTGTGTTCCCGCTAATGGGGTCCTATTGTGATAAGTGCGCAGCAGTCTGCGGCACTCATTTGTTCAAATAACAACCTGTCAACCCTACATCAAGGGATAATTGGGTCCCATTATTGCAAACACGCAGCCGAGTTCGGCGGTCTTTTGTTCACTTAATAGCCTGTCGACCCAACATCAAAGGGAACACAATGGAATGACATGTCACCTGTCAATCACCTGTCAATCATCCATCAATCAACCGGGGGGGGGTCGACTCCATTTTGTTCGGGGGGGGGGGTCGGGGGGGAGGGTCAGGGGGGGGTTCGTCGTGGGTGGTCTCGGGGGAGGCACGTGACCTGTGACGTCATGCTCCTCTGCTCCTCCTCGCGGTGGTAGCCCCAATACCCCCCTACTATAGTGTAAAAGAAATAACTACGAGCATTGGGCACTTCATGAAGTGCCCAGTTTTGTTGGTCACATACTGTAATTTTTAATGAAACCGTTCAATTACACTATGTGCCCAGGCAAGCTGGGCATTTCATGAAGTGCCCGGTTAGCGCTGGACACTTCATGAAGTGCCCAATTACAGCATATGGCTACGACATATGTCTGTTCTAAACAACTGGTGTTTGAAACATTCGCTGACGGACTGCTGTTCTGCTTTAAAAGAAAACATTAGCGATTGTAGGAATGCCAACATAAACGAAAATAAAACTGAATATAAATCAATTTTATTGATGTAAAAATACAAAAACGTAATGTTGTTACAGAACGTGATACGTCACTTTGCTAAAGGTATCCAAAGGTGGCGCTTAAAATGTAATTCCACTCACCTCTTTTGGGGACAATTTTCCAGGCCTTGATTTCTTAGTTTTTGAAATATAGGGTAATCCCGCGTTTCTATATTCCTTCCTGGTCTTATCCTTCCACTTTCCAATATTTACTTTTCGTCTTTTATTTTTATTTATGTGATTTTGGTCGCTGAGCGGCAACGCAACGACCGGCGGGAAGTTTATCTAGCGTCGAATAGAACTGTTTTGTAATTTACCTTGAAAATTGGTGGAGTCGAAGGACCTTTATATTATTAAATAAAATAAATCATTCTTGAAGTTTAATTATAATAATATATTGACAATAAAAACATGATAACCATAGTTAACAAGTAATAACAATTTTTAAAGAAAATTAAGTTGTGTCCATTTTTTCCAGGTCTAATATTTTCTGTAAAAACGTAAACAAAAACAAAGTCATATTTATTTTGAACTAAAAAATCAGTCTTTTATGTCAGCTGATTTGAGACTCATTTCAGATAGGTAGTAAATTATAAGCAATTTTATACATCAAAATTAATGTTCACATATTTTAAGTTGTTTCTTCTTTTGATAATAATTATCAACCATACCGGCCACCTTGAAGTTTCCCAAACTACAACAAAGTCACTGAGTCATGTGTTGGGAAGTCGACACAATTTTACTACAGGTCGGACGAGTGTTCCATCTTTTGTTTGAATCTTGGCTACGTGCACAATCCCGTCTGAGCCAGGAAAGACTTCCAAGATGCGTCCGAGGGGCCAGTTCAGTGGACTTGACTGTGAATGTACAAGAACTAGATCTCCGATGTTTAAGTTGGGAATGCTTGATATCCATTTTGAGCGTTGTTGTAACGTGTGTAAATATTCTAAGCTCCATCTTTTCCATTTCCGCTGAAAAAACTGTTGCAATGATTGCCAGTATTTAAGGCGATTTGGTGAAACATTGATGAGATCTATTTCGGGAAGTGAAACAATTGGTCTTCCAATAAGAAAGTGCCCTGGTGTCAATGCTGACATATCTGAAGGGTCTAAAGACAGTGGAGTAAGGGGTCGAGAGTTCAACATAGCTTCAACACGAATTGTTAATGTGTTGAATTCTGGCAGTGTTAATATTGTGTCACCAATTACCCTTTGCAGATGATGCTTGGCGCTCTTGATAGCACTTTCCCAGAGACCTCCGTGATGTGGAGCTGCGGGAGGATTGAAATGGAAATGAATAGAATGTGTAGCAACAAATCGTTCAATCTGTTGTTTAGAATCCATGTTGTGGATGATTGATTTCATAATCTTGCGCAGAGTATTGCTTGCACCTATGAAGTTGGTTCCACAATCAGAATAAATTTAGGCACAAAGTCCTCGTCGGGAGATGAATCGAGTCAGAGCTGCGATGAATCCTTCTGTTGTCAAATCGGTTACCACTTCAATATGCACTGCTTTAGTTACCATACAAATAAATAGGCAGATGTAAACTTTAATGTGTTTTATGAATCTTAAATTAGTTACCTTTATTGTGTATGGTCCACCATAATCAATCCCGGTCTTAAGAAATGGTGATGCTGGGTTAATACACTGAGAAAAATCAGAGCTCCAGATTGCAAGTAAATGTTGATTTCGCATGATTCTTGGCGCTACAACCAGCGACATGCGGCAAACCAATGTGGTCTGGAGTCACACACATTACATCTCCAATTTGGCTTTAGTCCGTTCCTAGCAGTGTAATGTTAAAACAGTCCAGACTAGAATCTAGGGGTTAACAATAAACAAATGTTGCGGACACTAGCAATGCTAGTGTGATGAAATCAGTGACGTCACACTTAGCCCCAGCCCGTACTAGTGCTCGTTCAATGCCCTAGATATTTTGTATTCCTCTGCCTAAAACCAGGCGCGCATTGTGGTAGTCACATATAGAATGTCATGTGGCAAAAAACAAAATGTTTGTGAGGGACCCCAGCGTATAGACGCGACGCACTTCCAAGGCTGGGGTTTGCAGCGTACCCCAGCCAACCAGAGGGTCGGCTCTAACATTCCTTGTGCCTGAAAAGTGTCCGCGCATGCGCAATCACACTGATGACAGCGTCATACCCCTAATCTTCGACCCATGCAGTCCTGAGTGAGTTGTTGGTGTAACTGGTTGGACTGTTTATTATAGTGACTTGTTTCTTTGTTTCCTTTGTGAATAATGGGTGAAGAAACTTCACGCCTCCTGCAGGATTGGGGCCTCCTTGTCTTACAACAGATTTTTACCGGTGAGTTTGAGTTTTATGGCAATAAAAGTTACCGTATTGTTTAGTCAATAATGTCATAATAAAATGTCATGAGATCACATATCTACCCATTGACTGACTATAGGCCCTATAAATTTAGCCGATTTGAAAATACTTCCTCAGTTAAATCGTTCAATTATATTTGCGGGCTTGGTAAAATTTCAGGGTGATGGGGACATAACGATAAAGTCAAGTTAATGTAGTGTGTTCCAACGTACGATTATCGTACTTTTACATTTTTGTGGTTTGATCCAAATGTTGTTTGGCATGCCCACAATGTTTTAAGTTCTATTCTGGGTGTAATTTTTACTGTTATTCAGGATTATTAAATTTGTTTTGACGTTTCAACATAGCACATCAAACAAAATATGGTTTCTGCCAGCCGTAAATGTTTGTCTTGTATTCATTGACATAATTTCGAATTAATTTTATAAAGTCATTCCCAAATAACAAAGGGTAATTTTGAAATAATTTTGTAAAGTCATTTACAATGTACAAAGGACATTAATGAGAAAGGTGAATTTTAAAAATAATTTGAAGATAATTTTTGATTTTAATGATACTTTTATGCTGGTAGCACTGACGACTGACAGTGGCACTTGCCAGCGTAGAGGTGCCTAGCAGAGAAGTGGTTGAAATTATGTATTGATGTTTACTTTGTTTTCAAAAGGATTTTTAACTTTTATCCTGTCAGTACTGTTCATTTGTTAATGTGTTCGAATCTGGATCTTTACATTAAATAAACTAAACCGAGTAGGCGACTGAAATTGGAAATGATTTTCAATATTTCCTCAAATAAATTCTTTGTGTTTTTTTAGACAACATTATTGATTTAAATACCACCACTTGTTAAGTGAAGTTAATATACGTCACTTGATAAAACCATATTATTTCAACTAAGTAACTTAATGTCTCCAGTGATGGATAAATTATAAAATAATTAGCCATTTCGGACCAACGTGTTAACTCCCACAGACTTGTACCCAAGTTAAGACCTTACGGAGTTTGAAAAAAACTTGTAGGCTTGGAATACCCCTAAGGCGAGGGGATTTCTTTTCATAGTCATAACTCAAGAACGGCTGGAAGGAGTTTAATATTTGAGGTTTAAATTTAAAGGTATTTCTACATATATTTGCCAATATGTCTTAGAATTGTACAAAATAGGCCTATAAAATAATGCAATTTATTTGAGTACACCAAACAAGGGTTGAATTTTCGGAACCATGGCGCTATCAACTTGATTTTCTTTGTTTGCAATCAAAAATATAGACGGTTTTTTGAAATATATTTAAAGAATTAATTACTATGATGAAAGAAATTAAAAATACTCAGCTGAAAATGTGGTTCGTTCTTTTATGGTCCGGGGCAATCTGCCCCCTTTGCCCCCCCCCCTTTGTAATGACATAACAGCATATACTGGCAAACGTAATTTAATTTAGTTAATGAGAAAAATAAATAATATTTGCAATTTTTCAGAAAGTAGGCTTATAGGATTATTGTGTATACTTATTTAAGTGTATATCTTAACTAAGTTTTTGCAAGTTACTACCATTTCTAAATATATGGTTATACCTATTTCAAAAATACTTAAAAATGTTGTGTTTTATAAACATTAAGTACCAATCAGTTAGGGGTAAAAACCAACCAAAGTATTGTAAAATCAGTTTATTGATGAACAAGATATCTCATTTAAAAATCAATATTTTTGGTGATTTGCCGGTATGATCGGTGCATTTAATTTTAAAATTCCCTTGTTTTATTTCCGAAATGTCACTGTCCGTGAGTTCCGTTTCGAATCTGCTTGGCAAGAACAACATCCCAGGTTGATTTCCATCCTGCAGCACTTCGACTACAATGGCAGGTCCGTACCTCGTGTCCACTCGTCTAATCCCAGCTATCGGGACTCCATTTTCATTCGTAATATCCTTCGCCTGTATCCTAGGCAAGGCCGGGGATGCTTCTAAGTTTTCTAACTTCTTGTTTAGAGACATGGTGTTCCTTGAGAAAAATATAACAAGAGTATTAATAAAAAATTATAAAATTGTTGTATAAAACAGTTACTAAAAAAATGAGACATATATATCCAATTTAAAAATGTAAAACTTGAGAATGTATGCTAGCACTGTCAATGGTTAACAATTTCTATATCATATTAGCTGTAAGATAAAAAAATAGCTGCAAGTGTTGAACCTGATTTGAAACGAGTTTGTTGTATGATTTACGCGTTTCACCTCTCACAGCCCACACGTTTCGAGTAAAATGTAGCGTATCAAAAAATCTCAAGTAAAAATTCAGTTTAAAACAGAAGCATTGAAAACTTATCCCAAACAACAACGAAATATCTAGGCAGAATGTTCTGAATAAAAAGAAGACGTCCACAGAAAGGCTGGAGGGGCATGCCCCGCCTCCGATAACGTTGTCTTTTTGGTACGAGGCGGAGCGCTCTGCCGGCGCCGATGAAAATGGTCGTCTTATAGCCTAAATGTTTGTTAAGTAGTGTTACTTTTTGACCGCCATATAACATATGAGAGGAGAGTTTGTATTAAGCCTTCAATTTAGATGCTTAGGAATAATCGTAGTTATACAATACAGTTAAGTGATGTTTAAAACAAAAACCACATAGAATACATATATATATATATATATATATATATATATATATATATATATATATATATATATATATATATATATATATATATATATTTACTTCGGGATATTCTCAATACAGAACCAAATTACCACCATTTTAAACAATTCCCTAACCAATCCACCTTAGTAAACTAATAGGAGAACACAAAAATAGATGAACAATTCATTGACTGAACCACAGAACCTCAGCAGAATTTTTGTGCAAACACATTTCCAACCGTATTCAGCGCAAAGATCGGATGACTATTTCCTCAACTAAAGTATGTGAATAAATAAAAAACTCAATAAAAATGTAAAATAATCTATTACCTCAAGAGCTAGCTAAATTACTGTACTTATGTCGTGTAATGCATTATAGATGTAATTATTTTACTGTGAAACTTAAAATATTATGGTAAGCCTAAATATGCAAGCAAATTGTTATGTATCATATGGTGTTAAGTAGCATAGTGAACAAAGAAACAACACTGTGTGTTTATATTAATACCAGTGCTAAAAACAAATGCAATAACAAAACAGCTTTTAACCCATATATAAACATACACATGGAAACAAGGTAAATATATTTAGTAAACCTGCAGACATATTCAAGAAAACAACGGTAACAATAATCGTGTACATTATACCTGTAAAAATAGGATAAGAATGTAAAGTGAATAGGTAATGTTTAGGAATGGAACAGCAGTGGCAGAAGAGAATAAACTGTATTATAAATATGAAAACCTGCAAAATATTAATGTTAGTAAAAAGTAAAAACTTTTTACTTAGAAACTCGGAGTATGGCAGATACGTGCAGGCGGGTTGAGCTGGCAAACACAACTGTAGCAAGTACATCGATTTGACTTGCATTTATACCCAAGTCGACGACCTGCTTCCATTCACCATCTCCGTTGCACCGCTGCAGTGTAACGTGAAACGACCACACCCAATTGATCCTCTCTCTTTTTTCCACTTATGGGTTTGCATTGACATAACCAACGCCCTCACTTGAAACAGAGGGGGCACGATGCTTTATAAGCGAGGGGCAAAGTAGAGGCAGGCACAATTCACCGGTTTGCTCTCGCCATGTGCGTGTGTGCCCGTTATGTTTATGTGCGCTTTTGTCGTGAGGCGTACTTTTTAACTAAAAGTGCTAGGGAAAGACATCAAGTAGTGTGCCTTGCTCTTAGCAATTATTACACACCGCCTATACACATCACACCATCTACCGGACCTCGAGAAGTGGTGACGGTGGCGGCGGCGGCTGCTACACCAACATCGTTATCAGACGTCAGTGATGTGGTCCTCGGCACTACAGTTGAAAACCGGAAACACAAGGGAGGAGGCGGCGGCAGCGGTGGAGGCGGCGGCGGTGGAGGCGGCGGCGACGGCGGCGGCGGTGGCAGCAGCGGTGGCGGCGGCGGCGGTGGTGAAGGCGGCGGCGGTGGAGGCGGCCGCGGCGGCGGCGCACAGTGGTCATTTTTGCTTATTCAGGTGGACAAAAATGAAAATATTGAACATTTTATTATAACCTTAAGCACCATTTGAAGTTGTTTTTAACTAGTTAGAGATAATGAATGAGCTGGGAAAACCCACCTAAAATATCACATTTCTTGTGGGCAGGTCACCTTTTCAGGAAGTTTCGGAATTCCCATAACCGTTGTATGATTTTACCCGTTCAAATAGTTTCACTCTCTACCGGCAGTGATACAGCAAGGTTAATGATTAATATTGGAAGTTAAATATTGATGAATTAACTATTATTGTGATAAGTTTCAAGAGTCTTAATATATTTTATCCTGGGGAAAACACATAATTAAATTCTCATGGTATTTTTTGTTAAAACTTAATTTGTTTTAGTCTATAACTTTTGTGGCACGTCCAGGCACGTCATGAAACTTTTTTTAATTGTAACTTGAGTGTAATCTTAAAACATTTGTAGGGTAGCCAAGTACGTAAAAGTGCATAAAAAGTTGCTGTAAATTTTAAAAAATGGTCTTACGCTTAGATTTAGTAATTTTGTTATCAGGTTAGACGTTTTGTATAGACAATACGTCAAAAATATTATCATGAATGATGCTAATAACACTCTAAAATACATTTTCAGCCTACTTACTTCAATTTTTGTTGATCAAACTCTGCAAATAAATTTGTAGATTTTGTCCTTTAGAGTAAAATGGTCAAAATGTCACTACACATAGCGTTTTATTGTAATATACAGATTTTACAACACTGAAACAAATTTATACATAAAAATGATAGTGTCTTACAGTTTATTTTACTGGAAATACGCTGCTGAAACTCATAAAAAAAATTCATATTAATATATCAGCACAGTCACGAAGACACAAATGACGTCCTGTAAATAGTACGTCATTATTGTCCATGTGAGGAGTTTATAATCGTAGATTTGATAGGACTTTATGTAAAATCAAGCCATTTAGAAACCCTGTAAACAAATTCCTTTAGGAATGCTTTAATAAGACCAACATACTATGTAAAACTTTCAAAAAAACGTTCAGCTTCGTTGATGTACGCTTGTCTCTAGCTTTTATCTAGTACTACTTCAGTATCCAACATAAAATTTATGTTATGGATGACGGTAGCGATTTGTTTGAAAAGTTCTCATTGCACCATCAGTCAAACAAATATCTCCACTCTAGCTTCATTTTCCTATTTTACATAAAGTCCTGGCATATCTACATTACCCCTTACATGGACAAAAATGGCGTCCCATTTACATGGACCGTTTTGACCATGTGACTGTACTGATGTTTTTTTATGAGTTTCAGAAGAGTATTTCCAGTGAAATAAACTGTAAGAAACTATAATGTTTTTGTAAAAATTTATTTTGATGTAGTATAATCTGCATATTACAGTAAAACGCTATGTGTAGTGACAATTTGATCATTTTACTCTAAAGGACAAAATCTACAAGTTTATTTTCAAAGTTTGATCGACAAAATTGAAGTAAATAAAATAAAAATGTATTTTAGAGTGTTATTACCATCATTCATGATGATAGTTTTGACGTATTGTCTATACAAAACGTCTAACCTGATAACAAAATTACTAAATCTAAGCGTAAGACCATTTTTAATAATTTACAGCAAATTTTTATGCACTTTTACGCACTTGGCTACCCTACAAATGTTTTAAGATTACACTCAAGTTACAATTAAAAAAGTTTCATGACGTGCCTGGACGTGCCACAAAAGTTATAGACTAAAACAAATTAAGTTTTAACAAAAAATACCATTAGAATTTAATTATGTGTTTTCCCCAGGATAAAATATATTAAAACTCTTGAAACTTATCACAATAATAGTTAAATCATCAATATTTAACTTACAATATTAATTATCAACCTTGCTGTATCACTGCCGGTAGAGAGTGAAACTATTTGAATGGGTAAAATCATACAACGGTTATGGGAATTCCGAAACTTCCTGAAAATGTGACCTGCTCACAAGAAATGTGATATCTTCGATGGGTTTTCCCAGCTCATTCATTACCTCTAACTAGTTAAAAACAACTTCAGATGGTGCTTAAGGTTATAATAAAAAGTTCAATATTTTCATTTTTGTCCACCTAAATAAGCAAACATGACCACTGTGCGGCGGTGGTGGAGGCGGCGGCGGCGGAGGCGACGGTGGAGGCGGCGCGGCGGCGGCGGCGATTCAAACAACGATCGGCTGCCATCAGATCGCACTTCGCCTTCCATAGGAACTCCCAAGACGACGACGACGACGACGACGACTACGATGACGACGACGACGACGACGACGACGACGACGACGACGACGACGACGACGACGACGACGTCAGCCGACTCCAGTGACAGAAGAAAAACCTCTCTAAAACGTAGCAGAGTAACAACAGCTGAGACGCCAGATATTTTATCTAAATTGCGGAGACTTCATGTAGGACCCACTTCATCAGCAACACCAGAGGCAACTGCGTCGCCAACACCTGTGACACTTGCAAAAGACGATAGTGCGGATCTGACATGTGTATTAAAAAAGTCGCTTCACTCCGCCAGAGACTATGTAATAAGTGACGAAAACGGAAAATTCACGGACTTGACTTCCTTTGTGGAAGCCACCTTACAAAACGTCAAAGAAGTCATATTGCGGGAAATGGAAATTTCGAGATCAATTAAGTACAACTTGGTCTTGGAAGCTCGTTATTACCACCCTGAAGAGGGGTTGACAAACATTCGGAACTTCAAGACACGTTCGCGTATGATCTTCCCTGAGACGGACGACTTGGATTCACTTCTGCATAGCGATGGATTGAAACTGCCCCAGAAGGAAGAGGAAGCCGACGCCGAGAGGAGCGGATGGATCTTCCTGGAGATTAAGGCGCTTACATTACATGTAAGTACGTTTACGTATAAAGAACCTAGTGGTTCGAGCTATGTACCTGTACCTCCTAAGTTGGCTAAGCGAAACGCTTTAATCAATACAATAAATTCAGATGACAAGTGCTTCATGTATAGTATGTTGACAAAACATATCCCTAATGTCAAACCAAAATCCAAATTAACCGAAGAATCGTTTCAGGGTCTGTTAGGTAGATATAATTTTGACGGTTTGAAATACCCAGTGACAGTAAATCAAATAAAACACTTTGAAAAGCAAACCCCCAATGTTTCCGTAAATGTTTTTGAATATACTGAAGAAAAGAAAATCGCTCCGCTTAGGATTGTTGACGAACAACAAGACCACACAGACCTTCTGTTGCTAGAAGGAGAAAACGATCAATGGCATTACATATACATTCAAGATTTTGTCAAGTTAATTAAAAAACAAATAACAAAAAGTACAAATAAGATTGTCGTTTGTAAACGCTGTAGCCACAGCAATGAAGTGAGAAAGTGCAAACCCAACGCACAAGTTTGGTTGCAAAACCATCTAAAACTGTGTGGGAAGCATAAACCTACAGAAATTATACTACCCACGGTTGAAAACAACACCTTGCAATTTCAACAATATAAAACTATGATCAAAGTACCATTTATGATAATTGCAGACTTTGAATCGACTTTAAAGCCAGTTTCGCAAGACAGCGATGGCGGTACTAACGTTTACCAAAAGCACGTGGCAAATAGTTTCTGCACCGTGACGACTTCAACATACAGTCAAGATATCTTAAACAAGTTCGGCATTTCTACAAAACCATTCCTCTACCGTGGACGTAATGCAGGAGCTACATTCTTGTTACACTTGAAGAAAATCGCAGAAAAAATAGGAGCTGTGTACTCGACTAATACTTCTATTACCATGACAGAAGAAGACAAGAAAAACACGATGAAGCTGTTGTATGTGACCTTTGCCTTCGTACTTTCAGTGACTTAAATCCTGACACAGTGAAGTGTGCTGATCATGACCACGCTACGTCAAAGTTTCGTCACTCCTTATGTGGTAGATGCAATCTTAGATGTAAAACTCCATCCTTCATACCGATTTGGATACATAATTTCTCCAACTACGACCAGGCATTCATAGTTTCAAATCTATATGTACTGAAAGGTTGTGAGATTCAAGTGATACCATCAAACAAAGAGAAAGTAATTTCAGTCTCGGTGAAAATAAACAATGTGTGGCTTAGGTTTCTTGATTCCTATCGGATGATGTCCGCAAGCCTTGACGAACTTCCTAAAAATCAACCTTCTGAAAAACTTATTGAAAGTACCAAACTGGTACCAACAGAACATGTAGGCTTGATTAGAAGAAAAGGAGTGTATTGCTATGACTATATAACCACAGAGTCTAAATTCCTGTAAACAAGCCTTCCCCCGAAAGAGGCTTTCAACAATAAATTGAACGACACAGAAATATCTCAAGAAGACTACTATCATGCACAGCTAGTTTGGCACAGCTTAAGGTTTAAAAATCTTGGTCAATACCATGATTTTTACCTTAGGTTGGATGTATGCCTTCTTACTGATGTAATCAATTCCTTTAGGTCGATTTGTTATGATTACCATAAATTGGATATGGCGCACTTTTGGACTGCCCCTTCACTAACATGGCAAGCCATGTAAAAAAAAACTGGAATAACCTTGGAGTTATTCACCGACTATGACCAATTTTTAATGGTCGAAGCAGCGATCAGAGGTGGCATTGTTCAATCTAGTTTGAGATATGCAAAAGCAAACAATAATCTACTAGAATGTCCAAGTGACTACGATTCAAATGAACCAAACAGCTTCTTACTATTTCTTGACTGTGTCAACTTGTATGGCTTTGGGTTATCTAACCCACTCCCGACTGGAAACTTCAAATGGGAAGACAACCCCCAAACAGTAGATTGGTCTAACCTTCCAGCAGATTCACCTTTCGGCTATCTTCTCGAGTGCGATGTGGACGTGCCTGAAAGCGTTCACGATAAACTCAATGATCTTCCACCCTTGCCTGAAAAGTGTATACCTCCTAATGGGAAAGTGGAAAAACTTATGGTAACTCTGACAAACAAGAAACGATATATTGGGCATTATACGGTATTTCAACAAGCGCAAAAACCCGGTTTATGTATCAGAAAAGTACATCGAGTTTTAACATTTTCTCAATCTCCGTGGATGAAGAAATATATTGATTTTAATTCTGACTTAAGAAGCAAAGCAACTAATGAGTTTTCCAAAAACTTTTTCAAGCTCATGTCTAATGCGACATTCGGCAAAAGTCTACAGAACAACAGACGACACATTAACGTCCGTGTAGTAACGACCAAAGAGGAATTTGAAAAGTTTGCAAGATCATCAAAATTTATCGACAGAATGATCATTTCAGAAGGAGACGAAGACGGAGTAATTTTCGTTTATCTTCGAAAAAACACTGTTGTGTTAGACCGTCCTATCTATATAGGAGCAATCTCTTTGGACATATCAAAAGTCCACATGTATTCGTTTTGGTATGACACATTGGCAACTTGTTTCGGACCTGATCGAATCTTCTTATGCTATATTGATACTGATTCTTATATAATCCTTGTGAAAACGTCAAAGAACGTTTATGAATGCTTAAGGAAAATATCCAAAGAATGGTTCGATTTATCCATCTATTCAGACGGACACGACATGAAAGACGACTTCAACAAGCAAGTGGCTGGAAAATTCAAGGATGAGTTAAAAGGCAGAGTTCTTTATGAACACATTGGTTTAAAGTCAAAGATGTATGCACAACGTTTCAGTTCAAAGCCCACCACCACCGACAAGAGGAGTGAAATCAAGAAGTTAAAAGGAATAAAAACATCTTTTGTCGACAAAAACATTCGTTTTGAACATTACAGAGATGCGCTCTTTAACCACACCGAATACAAAGCAAAGTTCAACTTAATTCAATGCAAGAAATTTAATCTTACATCAGTGACTGTGGAAAAACGATCTCTCTCGTTTGACGACAACAAACGGTTTCTTCTCGACGACAACATCAGAACTCTTGCCCACGGGCACTATAAAATAAAACAGCTTGAGCATCGGAGGCAAAGCGCTCAGCCCTCAACGTCACGATCCTAAGTGGTAGTTGATTTTTGTGAATTTGTTAACAATATGTTAACACTTTACGAACTGTCGTTAGTTGCCTTTGGCAAATCCATTGATATAAAGCAAGATTTAGAAACGCTTGATGATATCCAAGTAATATCAAAACTGTCATTGTCCATTGAAAGGGATTTAAGAAAACCCATTAAAAAAATCTCGTTCAATGATACTCCTCCACCCGAGGATCCCTATAATTACGAATATAGATATTTAAATATATATTTTTTGGATAGGGAAGAATACCTAATGTTCATTAATCACCCTTCAGATCGCATGGTAGAGTTTCTACCTTATGAAATGCAATCATGTCATATTAGTTTTGATTATTTTAATTTAAAATTGGACAAGAAGAATCTTTTGTGTTATGTCATAGTTGTTTTCAAATCTCATGTAGTCCCAAGGAAAACTATGATGAATATGATTTTGAATATTCGACTTATTGGTCCCAGCTTAATTGCTTAATATTCAAACCATTGTTTCAGCTTTTAGACTATAGTATTTGTAAACAATATACTCATGAACATGATCTTAATAACAGTAGTGATAGTGATGTGTCAGCAACAACATCGTATAATGTTTTTTAAATGAATGATCCGTACCATTTTTAAACAAGCTATGTTCATGTTTTCCTAATAATGTCACATACGCACGAGGTGCGAGCAAATCGGTGAACTGTAATTTTTATCGAAGTTTCATACTTACGCTAATGTTTTCTTGTTGTTCATAAGATTATATGTTTGTTAGTAGTCCTTTGTACTTGTTATTGTAACACCCATCCCTATAGCAACAAGCGCAACTCATAATCTTTTTTTTTAAAAAAAGATCATTGTAGAATGCTCTACCTTTGTTTCATTTTTAATTTTTTAGCAAAAAGAATACACCTTAAAAACCAAATGTAAACAGTTATTTGTAATGTTTATTTATCTTCATGCTAGGATTTCTATATGGAAAGTAGTTTTTCAAACTTATTATTCTATTTAATTGTAAATCTGTTGCCAATAATTGTTTAACTTTATAGATAATTCAAAAACAATCAGTTATGAGCCTTTTGTTAGCCTTTGTTTGTGTGCAGTTAAATACGATGCCACTTTGTAGCACCTACTTTTAAGACACATTTCTGTCATTAGTAGATTTTAGAATTGTCTTAAAGGTTCATTTGTAAGTAAAAAAAAGTAACAAAAATGTAATCGTCATAACTATGTATTCATGTATTTTTAATAAAAAAACAATACTAACAACAACAAAATTTTTTTTATTTAATCTCCTTTTCCTATAGGTTTACGAAGAACAAATGAAAACACCCTCGCTTATTGAAATATCATATTTATTAATATCAAGCAAGACTTAAAGTTAATACATTTACCATTTTGACACGAATTTAAGGTTTTCCAAAACTTTGCTGGTAATGTTCGACACACAAAAACGCCGTACTTCACAATATAACCACGGAAGCATTGCGGTCCTGAGCGGGGTGTGTTCGTACCAATGGTCCAACGACATGTCGGCAGGTAATCTCTGTTCATTGAGCTCCTGGAGTAGCCGAGGTAAGTCGACTGTGATGTGATTCACCAAGTTCTTGTCCAGTGTCATCGATGTCAAATCCGTCGAAGGGCTACTTGTATAGAGTAAACTCATTACTTTGTAATGCCTCACAAAGTATCTGCTGTAGCGTGAATTCAAATATTGTATAGCAGGACTTATTTCGACAAGTATGTTGAAGTAACTCTCGAGGCATGAAAACGTACGGTTTAAGGAAGTCCAACCCATGCTTTGAAAAACCACTCTTGACGTTTGACGCACAATATCCGATTCATCATTGGGTCTTGACAGTAGGAGCGAGTTCAAATTGTGATTGATTGGCTTCTGTTTCAAGTGGTAGTTGCTCAATGCAACAATTCCATTAGGTCTTGCCTCCAAAAGGATGGTGTGCAAGTAGAACGGTTTGAACAGTACTTTTTCTTTTAAAAATCGATTCACCGCATTCAATACCGAAGAGCTCTCTAGACTTAGTAAATCTTCAAAAGTCAATTCAACGGTTGCCAAATTGTTGACCAAGTAGATGGAAGGCTTAAAATCTTTGAAAGCATCGAGCCCAACAACTGCGTCAGCTTGATGTCTCGCTACTTTGTATTTTTGACGCAGCAAAAGTCTAGGTTCCCAGTTGTTTGTACTCCCTTGGATAGGCAGTGATGGTGCTCTCTGCGATGGTGGCGGTGGTGGCGGCGGCGGCGGCGGCGGCGGTGGTGGTGGTGGTTTTGGTGGCTGTGCTGATGGTGGTGGTGGTGGTGACGGCGGTGTCTGCGTTGATTGACGATTACGTTTCTGTTGTAACATCTGCTTGGCGGTGATCGTCGACAGTGAACAAGGTGTCATTCCAGGGTTTTCAGGTCGGTACACGTCGCTGTAGTCTTCGTTGTTGTTGTAATCTTCTTCTTCTATTTCTTCATCTCCTCCTCCTCGATAAGTGTAATAGTTTACTTTAGTTGTTACGGTTTCTCTTACTGGTCTATCTTCCACGTCCCCGGCCAACGTAGCTAGAAGGTTGTCGATATCCATAGTGTTGATGTCAGGATAGATCAGAGGTGCTGCTTCTGCTGCTGCTGATGGTACAGGTGGTTGAGGTGCTGGAGGCGGAACTTGAGGTGTTGTCCGTCTACGCTTAACGCGAGAAAGATCTTTACGCGGAGCCGACAACGATCGCTTGGTCTGCATAGTTTCAACTGACATGCAGGTGTATCCACTAGGCTTTATACCATCAGGCCTCCGCAACCGGTTTTACTTATGTACTCTTTACGAAACCCGGCGGTCGGTGTACCGTCACGCCTCCGCGACCGCTTTTACTTTTGTACTCGTTTTAGAAACGAAACACAGTCGGTATAATTGAAATTCAAGTCTCAACGTGCAAGCGTTAGAAAAATCCGGATCTCATCGTTCATTGCCCTTTTCTTGTTCCATCGCGTCGGGTTTTACTTTTGTATTCTTTTGGGTGTGGTCGCCGTGGACAGACAGGTTTCAACTCGAATGCTTTTTAATGTGGACCGGCGGGATGTTTGAGAATTCCAAGATTTTCTTCTCCTTTACCATCTTGTTCTGGTTTTATTGTCCTGTCGTTTTCATCCCAGAAAAACTTTTCTCCCCTCCAGTTTAAAAGTTTAAATCTAAGGGAAACATGAGAAAAATGCGTATATTCGCGTCCATCGTCGTAAAATGCAAATCCACTCAACACATTTGGGTCGGCTATCAAGACAGGTTTTTCTTTACTATTGAGTACGAAATCAAATTCCTTAGCTCCACACTTAAAGATCTTCTTCTGATGATCATAAATCAACGTTTGATCTATAATGCTTACGTCTGATGGGTCGATTCCCGGGGCGCAATCTGCGATTCTTTTGTTCTTTGCACTATAACAACAACCTTCAGGCCCTTGTTTTAATACAGTAACCGATTCTTTTAGATTTTTATTTTCCTCTTTCACACTTTGAATTTCACTTTTATAACCAGTCAGTTGCCCCTTTAAGCTTTCAACATTTTTTAATGCATCAATAGTATTTTTATAAGTTGTACTCGCAGTACTTTCAAAACTATCAATTTTTTCCTTTTGCTTGGTTAATTTCAGTTTTGAGAGTGTTAATGCTGTTTATTTCCTATCTATTTCCTATCTAATTAATTTTCTAAACAATTTTCACTTTTTCAGCCAGGTTTTTTATTGGTAAAGACTATCTTAGTATAGCGGCTCGTGCCTACGCACAGGTTCGGCAACCTATGTAGGCACTAGTTCCAATATAATTTTTATTGTTTATTTTATTCTTATAATAGTTATTTTATCTATAATGTATATTGTGTAATGTAATTGTATGAACTTTTTATTGGAATAAAAGAATTTAAATTTGAATTTGAATTTGTTTTGATAGTCTTTACTCACAGTATTTCGAATGTCACTAATCTTCTCTGTCAAATCCTTTTTGTCATTCTGATAGCTAGTCAGCAACTCATTTAAGCTTCCGACATCTTTTTTCAACGCATCAATAATATTTTGATAATCTGTACTCACAGTATTTTTAAAACCAACAAACTGTTTACTTAACGTGTCGACTTTGGTTTTAAGAGTCTCAATACTGTTTTGATAGTCTTTACCTATAGTGCTTTGAAAACCATTAATCTCTTCTCTTACGGTTACGATTTCCATCATTAGTGTATTAAACGTGTTTAAGCTAACATCCTCAGGACCATCACCTGTCGTCCTGAACCTTTTAGTATCTCCCCCATCGTCCACTACTTCTTCTTCGTCATGTGCCTTACGTTTCTCCAAAAACAAAGAGTGGCCGAATTTGTCTATTATATGTCGTCTTATCATATTCACGGTGTTGAGCTTTCAACGGATTACAGTGAAATGAGGTTAAACCAAAGACAAACCTGTATTTAAATCCACTGGTTGAATTGTGAGGGGAAACCCAACCACTTGACAAACACTCGATTACCTTTGCGTTTTAGAATTTTTTCTACTAAATACGTATCGGGATACTTTGTCAACTGAAGTTCAGGACCGTAGAAAGCGCCTTTAATCGCGTTTCCTTCTCCGTCTCGCAGGTGATAAACTGGCGGTACAGTTTTGCGTACTCGAGAGATGGTAAATATTTCCGTGGACCACGAGGGGGTAAATCCTTTAGCAAATATAGTCTTATACTTTGAAATACGTACTTTGTCATTAACTCTAAATTTAGGTTTTCTATTCGCCACAGTTTCGTTTAATTTCCGTACTAACTCTTTTTCATTAGCTTTGGTCACGTCCTTAGGTCTCATGCCGATGGATCGATGAATTTTTGAGTTATATCTAGCTATTAGCTTTGGCAGTAAATCGACCCACTTGTAATTTCCTTGAACGCTAAACTCTTTGTACATCCAGTTCTTGATAGTTCTATTCAACCTCTCTACGACCGATGCTTTTAAATGCGTATACGAACTGTAATGATTTATATTGTATTCTTCCATTAACTTCTTAAAGTGTTTGTTATAAAAATCCGTCCCTAGATCACTTTGTATATTACGAGGCACACGTTTGCTTTTCCGAAACACCTGTCGCATAGCAGGATGCTACCGTCTCTCCTTTTTTGTTAGCCAACGGTACAGCCCATGCGAACTTCGATAATACGTCAATTGCCATAAGGATAATTTTTTTATTTCCGTTGACCCTGGCGTGTGGGATCATCTCTATCAAATCTACCTGCCAATGGTCATCAAAGCCACGAACAAAAACCTTACGTCTAGCAAAGTTCTTTCTTGCCGGTCTATGAAGTTCATTAACTATTCCTCGCTTATCGCTGGGGTTCGTCCCCATTACGCTACGATATTGTTGTATCGTAAGAGTCGAATAATATATTCAATTTCGTCGTTGTGACCTGTATGGCCTGCTTCTTTCGATAATATCAAAATTTTCAAACGTTTGACAAGTAGATTAACGTTTTGCTCGTAATACTTTGAATTACCAAGAGTTATTCCGCTTCCTGACGTTGTAGGTCCAACGTCTTCGACAGCCTCTTGTGATGAACTGGTCGTAGAGGTAGTACCAACAGTAGTGGTACCAGGTGGAAATAGCACAGAAATGACATTTATATACTTTTTCCCTCTATTACTGTTTACGGCCTTCTCAGCTGAATACATCTGTCGATGTGCGTTCGTCTCTTCTAAGATCTCTTTGTATGTAGCCAGGTCCTTAGCTGTTATCGCATCCTTCTCAGGGACCTTCATAAACAATAACTCTAAAAGTCCAGGGTGACATCGTATTTGCGATCTTTTATCCCAATTTTCCGTTTACTAAATATTATTTTCGAATCACCAATCATGTAGCCCCCACGTCCGTCAATTCTAATTCCGTATGTGCTGTCCATTTTGTCTTTCATCGAAGAGATAGAGAGTTTATTTAAATAATTTTCAACCAAATTACTATCTACAGTTTTTGTTTATATAGTAATTGATTTGTTGAGTTCATCATCTCTCTTTTCATCCTTTTCAGCGTCCCGTAAAGTGTCTTTCTTTTTCACACTAAGGAACTCCGTTTTGATTGTTGGGTTGTTGGCAACGGATTCCCTTAGACTTTTCATCACCGTATACTGAAGCGGAGTCACTATTGGTTTGACCTGAGCTTCCAATAAACGTTCCACATAATCTGCGTTTTGCTTTAGATCTTTGTACTTTTTCCTAACCGCATCAGTTAACCTCACCAGTTCATTCTTAATCGCATGTTCCTTTTTCAATAAATCACTACTAGTTGGTTCCTTTTTCGAAAACTTTTTACGTTTAACTCTCTTTTTAGATTTCAACCTAGAGCCTTTTATCTCCATCACGTTCCTCTTAGGTGTCTGGTAGAAGAATAAATACGTTTAGGGACCGGACTAACCTTATATATCAGAAATGAAGGTATCAAGGCAGTATCTGTATCGCCCTTTGTTCAACTCTGAATCCTTACATATCGTTAGAAACCCATACTTGTGCTTGTTCCAACACGTTTGACACAAGGCCTTAAACGTTGGAAAGGCCATATCAGGATTCACATGCTCATCAAATATATACTTGAGGTTTTGATCGTCTTGTCTGAATATCATTATAAGGTTAGCATTATCCCTCAATAAGTGTTTTGGAAGTCTTGTATATGTTTGAATCAAATAGAAACTGTCGACACCTCTATGTCTTCCCATGCTGAAGTACGCTCTCATTCTATCCTGGTGGTCACATGCTACGTCATCAAAGATCATTATTGAATCTTTCTTGGCGTCCTCTGGATCCGTCACATCTCCGCTGTTTGAAAAAGTAAAATAACCCAAGTCGGGAAGGTTTTTCATTATTTGTTCTAGCAACCTGTCCTTGGGTTGTAGTAGGGACTTACTGAACACATATAAGTTCGCAAACCTCAAACCTTTAGGTTCTGTCAAGAGGCTAAACATAAGATTCGTTTTACCACAATTTGAGGGACCGCAGATGATGGCACGAATGGTCTCAGGCAAAAGCGGTCCGTGTTTTCTAGATTCTTTACTCTTTCCAGCCAGGGTTTTTATCAGCGTTTCCAGTGCATCGTCTACCGGTAATGTGACTCGTTGCAAGAATAAACTAGTCCCTAGCTATAAAAGTCGACTGGTGAATATCGTGAGCTCAGTATGCGACGAATCTTCAAAGGACGTGGACTGCTTAATCGTGTTATTGACGGTCTACCTATTGAACTGCATATCTGGCCCGGCTATCGGTTTTGTGGTCAAGGAACTCGTTTGAAGGAACGTTTAGCGAGGAAAGAAGAGGAAATCAATTTGTTGGACCAAGCTTGCAAAAAACACGACATCGCTTATAGTAAACACAAGGACTTGAGCTCTCGTCACGTTGCAGATACGGTCTTGGCTAATAAAGCTTGGGATAGATACAAGTCGAAGGGCGTTCCATTTGGTGAGAAACTTGCATCTTGGGCGGTAGCTACTGCGATGAATGCCAAGACAAAGGTCGGTGCCGGTGCACGGAAAAGAGGTAGTAGACGGTGTGGTAGACCGTTAGGACGAGGTTCTGGCAAGAGGAAGGCAGGCAGACTTGCTCGCAAACCAATCACTTTTGGTGACGTTATCCGTCATGCTAAATTGGCAATACGTGGGTCTGGTATCAAGTTTGCAGGTGGTGGAACGAGTAGAAAACTACTTACAAAGGCAGCTGCCTCCGCTCTGAAAGCGATAAGGATTATCAAGAAAGGAAAAAGAGGAGCTTTTGATCATATGAAAAGGAAGGAGCGTATTTTACCGTTGCCAAAGGCAGCTGGCGTTCTGCCTTTACTGCCTATCTTTGCAGGCCTGAGTGCATTAGGCAGTTTGGCAGGAGGTGCTGCTGGGGTCGCCAAAGCCGTAACGGAGGCAAAGGATGCAAGGAAACGTTTGGGCGAGATGCAGCGTCACAACGAAACCATGGAGGCTATCGCCTTACGTCAAGGCAAAGGATTGTTTTTCAAGCCTTACAAGAAGGGCCTTGGTATTTACATGACTCCTTATCAGAAGCCGATAAAAAACTTATAAGCCTCTTGCCCACTAGAGCTTTGTACGACGAGGACTTAATACGGTGGGCAAAAAAGATAAAAAATACCACATTTTAGAGGTGTTTTCATGCGAGATAACCTTCCTAAGAAGCCGTAGAAAAATGAATCTTCAATTGTGAACCTGGACAATAGCAGCGGGCTCGGTACGCATTGGACTTGTTTCAAGAAGCGCGGGGACTTTGTACAGTATTTTGACAGCTACGGTGATCTAAAGCCTCCGCTGGAACTTCAAAACTATTTAAAAGACTGTTATATCTCTTATAATTAGAATGCTTATCAAAGTATAAATTCCAACTCTGAAATATTTGGTCATTTATGTTTGTACTTTTTGTCTAGTATGTAACTATCAATAAATAATACATGCATCCCATAAATTGCTTGTTTCCTTGAACACTGGTTCAGTCATGTCTCTGACGTTCACGCTTACAGGCAGGAGCTCTTTGCTCTCTGTCGATTACTTTCCACCAATCGAACTCGATGCTCATGATGTATACGAGGTTGGGCTCTTCAGTTTTGAAACTTACAACTCTGTACCGAACGTTGATGAAACAAACAACAAGTTTCACTTTGATGATAATAAAGAGATCACTATACCGACTGGTACATATGAAGTGCACGACATTAGAGACTATATTCAAGAACAATTTAAAAAGATTTCAACAAAAGCTAAAGTGTTCTTCATTCAGCTGGGTACAAACAACAATACGCTAAAGTCAACGTTGAAATCAACTGTAAAGGTCGATTTTTCCGAACCGAATTCTATTGGAAAGCTTTTGGGTTTTGGAGATATTATCGTTAATCCTGGAACTACTTATCAGTCGGAAAACGTCACCAATATTTTCAAAGTAAATACAATCAGGGTTGAATGTAACATTGCAACTGGCTCCTACGTTAATGGCAAACACGCTCATACAATTTTCCAGTTTTTCCCTGCAGTGCCACCGGGATATAAGCTTGGGGAAATACCTAATCCTGTCATTTACTTACCGCTCACCACACGAGTCATTAGTAATATTACACTACGAATCGTGGATCAAGACGATAGATTGGTTGATTTTAGAAAAGAGAGAATAACAGTATGTTTGCACTTGAAAAAGTCAGGTTAATATGGGGTATATTTACGTTTTACCCGTCAAAAACAATACAAGATGTACCGAATCTCGAAAGAACAGCAACTATTTAACCAGCACACGTAAGCATAAGTCAATCAGTGCTTACCGATCACCCGTACGGTTAACACACGCTAACAGGAAGTTCCTACGCTCCTTGGGATTTCGAGTACTTCAATAGTGAGAGAGAGAGATATGGATATCTTAGACGTTTTAAGTAGTACCCCTTTTGATAACGCTATATCACATATGGAGTTCCACACACACTTTCCTTATGCGTCCACTACACTTGATAACAACGATGAGATAAGGGTACTAATACAACAGCAAGATTTGACAGTATTGCCGTCCATGAGTTATCTGTATGTCGAAGGACAACTTTTGCTATCAGATAACACAGTACCTAAGAGGACAAAGCTCACAACAAATGCTTTCGCTTACCTTTTCGATGAAATGAGGTACGAATTAAATGGTGTGGAGATTGACCACGTAAGAAACCCCGGTGTTACAACTACACTCAAAAGATTATGCATCTCTAAGTGAAACATCGTTGAAGAGTTTGGGGAATTCCGGCTGGCCGTCCACAGCTGATAAATTGTCATCCACGCTAGAAGAGCATGTGGTAGACTCAAAAGGAAACTTTAGTTTTTGTATCCCTCTAAGCAAACTTTTCGGGTTTGCTGAAGATTACAGAAAAGTCATAATTAACGCGAGACATGAACTGGTTCTCATTCGATCTGCTGGAGACAAAAATGCATTGTTATGGACGTCTAGTGGTGTCGCTGACACAACGCCGGAGGAAGTTAAGATAAAACTTAAAAAACTTTGCTAGAGAGTACCGTACGTTACGTTGAGTGACTAACAAAGGGTCGCTTTACTGAGGCATTTGGAAAGAGGAACTAGCATTCCGGTTGAATATAGAAGCTGGGAACTCTATGAATATCCTTCGCTTCCTACCTCTGACAAACACGGCTGATCGGTAAAGACCGCTTCACAACTGGAGAAACCTAGACATGTTATTGTGGCGTTTCATTAAGACAGGAAGAACAATTCCACAAAGTCAGCTGCCTGTTTCGATCACTGTAAAATTTCCAATTTGAAACTTTACCTGAATTCCGCAAACTACCCGTATGATGATATGAAGTTGACATCGATAATAAACACTACGTCATTCTGTATGACATGTACACCAGGTTCCAAGAGGCTTATTACAATGTCCCTTCACAACCTCTACTCGACGTCAAGACTTTCATAAAAACAGCTCCGTTGATAGTGATAGATTGTTCTAAACAAAACGAATCGCTAAGATCAGCACCAGTGGATATTCGTGTAGAGTTTGAGACAAAGTCTGCATTTCCTAAAAACACCACGGCCTACTGTCTAATTATTCATGACAAATCCTTTACCTACAACCCCTCAACCAATTTGGTTCAACGTATTATGTAACATGTAGGAGTGGAGGGGACATAGTGGGGAGCAGTGCATAAATACGGTTGCTCTTACAGAGAGCTTTCAGTCTAAAACCTGGAGCGGTCTGGTTTAGTCATGATTCGAAAAGCAGTGATCGATTTTAGTGCGTTTGTCGGTGATGGCAGAAATGTGATTGTCAAAGAACTGTCCGTCCTCGATTTGGACTCCAGCTGTACGCAACACTGGATATTTAAGCCGCCGAAGGAGAATAATGGACCGACTACTTCGACTGGAACCCAACATGATTGCGATACTATGTTTGGCGGAGAGTTTGGAGGACACAACAGATGGCTGAGCAAACATTACCATAGGATTGGTTTTAATACAGGAAGTGCTGACTATGGATCTCTTATGTCTGCTCTTAGAGAAGTCTGTTGCGGCGTTCAGCAACTCTACACAGCTTCCACTGAAAAGGCCAAGGTACTTGAAAAATTGCTCGACAATACTCGTGTTGTCTTTAGTCTTGAACTGCTGGGCTGTCCACCTCTATCGAGTGATACGTTAATACTTCCACCTGTTGACGAATTTACTAAGGACAAGAAAGAATGTTTATTCCATCACATGTATGCTCCCGGATTTTATTGCACACAAACAAACGTTTGCAAACTGGCCGAATGGTGCATAGCCAACCCGGAAAAGATTGACGTGAACGACCCCGTAGTCAGAGAGAAAACATTCACGGATTGGAAGTTGAAATGTCCTTCGGCCAAAGAAGCGGCTGCTGGAGGCTTTGTTCGTATGCTCAGCATGAAGGATGCCACTAAGTGCGTTTATTGTGGAGTCAATCTCGTTAAATGGCAAGAAGGAGACGACGCCATCGAAGATAACCACTACTCCTCACCGTTTTACCCTCTTATGCTTTACATGGAGCAGGAGAAGAACAAGAGCAAGACTAAGGCGCGGGGAGACATATCCGCTACTTTAGTTCAAGACGTCACTGGACGTTATGGCTGTTACTCGAGAAGAACTTTCAAACAAGTGCAGGGCTTAGTATCAACACTAGAACATGAAGAAACTTACCTTTACTACACCTTGTGCTACCACTTTTCATTTTCAAGACGATGTAGACAGAAGATCTTATCACCTCTCCGACAACGAACGTTGCAAACATAGGATTGAAAAAGCAGAATTGAGTTTGTCCTCTTTTCTTCTTGCAAGAATTAATCATATTTTAGTTTGTAAAGTTTTTGATCATACTAATTGCAAAAATAAATTTCAATACCTAACTTATTTAATGGTTTATTTCTTTAATACTATCCTCTGCATACTGTTGGCAAACAAGGAAATTGCAGACCTACCCATCTCTTTACCTCAGTTACACACACTTCAGAGATGGTTATGTAACCGGTCGTGTGCAGCGCTCGCTCGCCAGGCCCACCCGGCTCCCGCCGGCTGGGCCTATCTGGCTCGCGATATGCACATCCAACATTGACTCAAACAATAACCGCTTTTGTCACAGCGAATATCTTATGCAGATATTGCAACCTGTTTTACTATACACAAACCAACCCAGTACAACAAACACGGTCTCCCACAGCCGAAGCCACCTCACCCCTCGCCGAATCTGCTCCACAGCGCCTCACCTCACAACATCAGGACACCATGCTATTCTAATGGGTCCTGATCTGCACCGCTCACCAAGGCACCTACCTCACGCCCAACATCAGGACCCCATGTTAAAAGGATAGGCTTAAAATCAGGAATTATATTCTACTTGCATCAGACTTTTCACACCTTACATATGTAACTGCAGCGAAACCAAGTTCCGAGGCGTCGCAGAACCTATGTAATTCAATTTTACATGAATTCGATAAATTGAGAGAGCGAGGTATAGCAATTTCTGGGAGGTACACAAGATCATCAGTGAATGTTTTCCACTGAAGTTGAAGATCAGCAGAAATGGGTGTATCCCAGGATAGTTCTTTAGTCCAAAGAAGCTGCATGAAACATTTTGCTAACATAATAAACGGAACGAGAAAACCACAAGGATCGAAAACTTGAGCTATAGCACTTAAGACAGATCGTTTTGTTGGAACCTTAGAAGTTGATATTGGTTGAAAATTATATGTGAACGAATCTGAAGCTGGAGACCACTGTAGACCAAGAACATTGAAGTGAGGCAAGTTTGAATTATGTAGAAACTTTGGTACTTCGAGATGTGTTTGGGGTAAAGTATTCAATAACTCTGAAGCATTGGAAACCCATTTTTGCAGTTCAAAACCACCTTTATTAAGTAATTCAATCAATTGTGATTGAAGTAGAATGGCTTCGTCAATGGTGTCAACACCAGTGATTATATCGTCCACGTAAGAATGATGACGTAAAACGTTAGCTGCTTCTGGATAATGTTCTCCTTCATCATCAGACAACTGATGAAGTGTTCTTATAGCCAAATATGGTGAACTGTTCATGCCATAAGTGACTGTGTTCAACTCATATATACCAATAGGTTCTTTGGGATAATTTCTCCATAAGATAGGTTGAAAGTGACGATCATCAGGATGAATAATTATTTGCCTGTACATCTGTTTTATGTCACAACAGAAAACGACGTTATGACGACGAAACTGAAATAGTAAGTCGCAAATATTATTTTGCAATTTAGGACCTGTCAAGAGTGTATCATTTAGAGATACACCATTGCTTGTTTTACAACTTGCATCGAACACGGCTCGCAGATTTGTTGTGCTACTACTCTCTTTGATCACTCCGTGATGCGGTAAGGAATAGTGTGAGCGAGAGCAATCAAAATTCGATAGGGGAGATATATGCCCTAAAGATTCTTACTCTTTCATGAAGTCATGATATAAGTTGCTAAATGTAGGGTTTGAATTCAACTTCCTTTCCATAGCAAATAATCGATTTTCTGCCGCACTCCTAGATTCGTCTAATTGTGAACAAGACTCTTTAAATGGTAGTCTCAGAACATATCGTCCGTATTCATCACGCGAATGAGTTTCAGTAAAATGATTATCGCATAATATTTCCTCATGTGAACGTTTGGAAAGGGTTGGAAGTTCTTCTTGTACCCAAAACCGTCGGATAGATGTATATAAATCTGCTTCGCTGGATGCATGAAGACAAATATTAAGGGTAGATGCGATAGTAGATACAGATGATGCGGAAGGGACAGGAGTACATGGTGTAGTACCCCATATCCGAATTGAGTACTAAGCACATGAGGCATATTAGTACCAAGTGAAAATTGTTGACCAGTGAACAGCATTGGAAATAAGGATGCTCCTAAAACAATATCGATGGGTCCAGGTATGTGGAATGATGGATCAGCTAGATGGTAGGATTGTGTTTGTTTAAGTATATCCGGGGACAATGGCAGACCTGAAAGGTCGACAGTTAACTTGTTAAGTATTAACATAGACTGTGGTTCTGATACCTTCTGACCTGATAATGTTTCAAGGGTTACTACAGTTTTACCATTGTTTTTGGTAACTAAATTACCTATTCCCGATACCTGAATGTCACTTTTGTGTCTTCTAATGTTTAATACATTAGCGGCATGTTCTGTGATAAGATTGCACATACTGCCAGAGTCGAGTAATGCTCGGAACATGTGAGGAGTCCCATCGGAGGATCGTATCTTGACCATCAAAGTACCAAGTAATATAGTAACATTGTTCGGTGGAGGCGAAACCTGATTCTTAGATGTTAGAGTAACTGACATCTCTGATTTAGATTGAGTATCCTGAGTACAAGGAATTGATTGCTTGTTTGTTAAATCATTACCTACATTTGACTTGTTTGAAGTATGTTCCTCTGCACTGACACTGAAGTGTAACAACGTATTATGACGTTTGTGGCATATTTTGCATGAAGATTGCGATTTACAATTAATTACTTTGTGGGGTCCTAAGCATGAGACACATTGTTGATTAGATTTCACCAATTGAAATCGTTCTTGCGGTGTTTTGGATTGAAAAATTGGACATGCGTAAATCTTGTGTGAATGCTCATTGCATATAACACAAGTCTAAAATGCGTGGTTGAGAGTATTTGCGGGAGAAGTAAGTGCGGAAGAAGTAATTGCGGGAGATGTAAGTGCAGGAAAAGGATTGCGGGTAGTATTAATGCGTGTATCTCTTTTTGAAGAGATTTTATTAGATACAGGTTTATAACGAGAATGCGGGGAGTTGATTTCTGAAGTACGAGTAGCTAATGGAGACAGTAATGCGTCTTCCATATGAGAGCATTCCGTATTTAGAAAATCCACGATCTCTTTAACTGTGGGCAACGAATGATTTGCATTAGCTGATGTGCTACGAAATCCTAATTTCTTGCGTAACTCTAAGTCCAGTTTACGGAAAATCACTGCAGTAAGTAAAGGGTTAGGATCCTGAACATAGCGCGTTCATTGCTTGCGTGTTTTCATTGAATAAATTGACAAATTGTCGTATACCTGTAATATGTGTTGAAGACACTTGTGGTAAGTCCAAAGTTTTGTTTAGATGCAGCAATTGCAAGCGTCGATTATTATGGTAACGATCTGTAAGTAGATTATATGCGATCGTATAGCTGTCTTCTGTGAGACTAAGGTTGCGGATTAAATTTAACGGTTCATCAGCAAGGACACTTAATAAGTACTGAAACTTCATGACTTTAGATAATGCATTGTTGTTGTGGATTGTGGTTTAAAATATATTGATAAATGTTGTCCATGAAGCTAAGTCACCATTAAACTTTGGTAATTCAATTTTTGGTAATCGAACTTGCGAACTACAATTTGGAAATGCGTCTTGAGTGACGCAAGATGAATCTGGAAATTTAGGTTGCTCGACATGTAAAAAGGATTCAATGCAAGAACTAATATCTACATATAATTCATTGATTTCTTCCTGATCAGTATTTAGTGCGTCATCAGATATAGAATCTTCTTCAGTCAAATTTAACGCTAACTGATAAATTGTTTTGAACTCTTGCATCTTTTCATTGACTTCATTTAAGTATACATTCAACTTTTTCGTTTGAACAACAGTTGGAGATTCAGATTGTTGAACTATACTGTTAACTAAATCACTAATGGTAGTGAATCTCCTTTTTATTAATTTAGATGATCTCTCATATGTTGAAGCCTTAAATTCAACATAACAGGATCTTTTTTAGGAGGCATGGTGAAACAAAATAAAAAACACAAAATAAATCAAAATAAAAAATACTTAATGAAAGTTCATTTGATTAAACAGTTGAAATTATCCATAGTTTTGATTCATAATCCGGTTCGATACGGCCAATAAAATGTTTTGTAATTTACCTTGAAAATTGGTGGAGTCGAAAGACCTTTATATTATTAAATAAAATAAATCATTCTTGAAGTTTAATTATAATAATATACTTACAATAAAAACATGATATGCATAGTTAATACGTAATAACAATTCTTAAAGAAAATTAAGTTGTGTCCATTTTTTCCAGGTCTAATATTTTCTGTAAAAAACATAAACAAAAACAAAGTCATATTTATTTTGAACTAAAAAATCAGTCTTTAATGTCAGCTGATTTGAGACTCATTTCAGATAGGTAGTAAATTATAAACAATTATACAGGGTGAGTCTTCTAAGCCGTCCACAACAGATTATAGGCGAACGGCTTAACATACAAAGATGAAACAAAACATTTCCCCACTAAATCATACCCAAGGAACAACGTAAAAATATTTTTAACCTTTTTAAAATAGAGGGTGTTCCAAAAACCGGGGGTCACGGGTTCGAATCTCGGAATTTTTAAATGTAAACATATGTCATATTATACATCATTTTAAAGCCCTAAGCAAGGCAAACAATTTGGTGAAAACAGAACTCAATTATCTTCATTATTTTCAAAATGGCGGCCGTTTTTGTGAAAAATATTAGTATTTACAGAATACCCTGCATCTCGAGAACTACTAAAGGTTATTTCGTTCTTTTTCAAAATTCTTAATCATCCTTGTAAACTCAGCTTTAATTTGTTATGCAAGATGCCGACATTAGAAGAAAATAAATATTTTTTTAAATTTTTATTTTTTGTGAATGTTGGTAGTTCTGAAAATTAAAAATTTTAAATGGCAACATATGTTAAATAGGATATCATTTTAAAGGTCTTGCAAAAACATGCAATTTTCCCATTTATACTCCCCTTCTATCTTTGGTAGTTTTTCAGAAATAAACAAAAAACTCTATTTTCCCTTATAACGCCCATGTTAAATTTCCTGTACTCAATGTTAAAGGATGCAAATTTAAGTGCTTTGAGAACTGCATATTTAACATGTACGTTATATGGGAAAATGGAGTTTTTTGTTTATTACTACAAAACTACTTAAGATAGGAGATAAGTATAAATTGAAAAGTTGTTGGTTTTTGCAGGACCTTTAAAACGATATCCTATATTTTGCCATTTAAAATTTTTGATTTTCAGCACATTTACAAAAAAAAAAAAAAATTATTTTCTTCTAATGTCGGCATCTTGCATATCAAATTAAAGCTGAGTTTACAAGGATTAAGAATTTTGAAACAGAACGAAAAAACCTTCAGTAGTTTTCGAGATACAGGGTATTCCGTAAATACTAACATTTTTCACAAAAACGGCCGCCATTTTGAAAATGATAAAGATAATTGAGTTTTGTTTCCACCAAATGGTTAGTCTTGCTTAGAGCTTTAAAATGATGTATAATATGACATATGTTTACCTTTAAAAATTCCGAGATTCGAACCCGTGACCCCCGGTTTTTGGAACACCCTCTATTTTAAAAAGGTTAAAAATACTTTTACGTTGTTCCTTGGGTCAGATTTAGTGGGGAAATGTTTTGTTTCATCTTTGTATGTTAAGCCGTTCGCCTATAATCTGTTGTGGACGGCTTAAAAGACTCACCCTGTATACATCAAAATTAATGTTCACATATTTTGGGTTGTTTTTCTTTTGATAATTATTATCAACCAAGAACGTTATTCCCCAGAAAGTCCGTGGAGTCCGTCGAACCGCACCAACTTTAACAGACGAAATAAGGGTTGCCAACTCAAATATCCTCAAAACAAAATATACCACGGTGCAGCTCGTGTCCTATAGAACATTTTTCACTATATATCCTCGATTTTGTAATTTTTGCGCTTAGAACGTTTTATGGGGGACCCCTTCATTTTTAAATCACTTGATTTTCCCTAAAATTTCGACTTTTGTCGATCGGCACAAACACGTCGGGTACCAGAGAAGCTTTGGTGAAGAAAAAAGGAATATATTGAGCGTTTCACACTATCTGGCAATGAATGTGTGCTGTCCGACACCCAGTAGCTGTCGGATGGTACCACTGGTTTGTCCGTTGTTAGCATCGGAACATTGATCAAATGGGCACTTTCATACTAGCCGGCTGATATACTTCCGGCCGCTATTGTTATCATCTTGCACACATGTTTCAATACGTTTGAAATCATCTGGATGATTATATTACTTTAAAATCTTTGAGATGTTAACAATGTTACGGATTTTAAACGTTCGATTATCAAACAATTATTAATTAGTATTAGCCCAAAAACAACACTGAGCGTATTTTTTAAAACTTTCTGTTATTAATTAGGTACACTGATTGAAACTGTGTGATTTGATGCTGGATTTAATCCTTTAGCTTTACAAACAGTCCATCAACAAATGATCTCAACATTCAAAAGAATAAAAAAAATCCCCGTCGTCATTTATTAAGTCCCCAAAAATGGTGTAAAACAGTTCCACCTCCTCTTTTTTCAAACCAACCATAATGAGTTGTCTGGACCATAAGATTATGAGATGTTGTCTGGCGGATAAATATCCCCAAAATGAACAATAAACGATCCAATGTGATTTACAACAAGAATGCACGACTGACTAAATGACTAAATTGTCGGGAACCCTCCAAGACCATAAACTCCCTTCATACACATAATAGAAGACAACTAAAAGGCAGAAGTACCCGAAGAAACAATATAAATTGATTTGCGATTTCTGTTTGACGCTGTACAGTTCCCGAACTATTTCAAGCAAAGGATTCAGTCTGTTGTTTTATCATCCTACATAATTTCAGTTTAAATTACCGTAATTTAGGAGCAATGTTTTAAATTGCTTCTACGGAGTTTATGGCTTAATAACAGTTATTGCATAGAAACAACGAATCTTAATATTTAAAAGAAAACAACAGAAAAGAATAGCGCTGAACATGAATAAAACAAGGAAACAAAGAGCTAATTAAAACTGGGCAGTTTTGAAAACAAAAACAAACCTCGCGCAACTTTTCTCCCGCTGCCTCGACAGGAATTTCTGTAACATTCATTTAATCTTGCAAAATAGCCTTTATTCGTAAGCTATTTCCGTGATTATTTTATCCAAAGAAGCTCGTTTTAATATTCGAACAAAAGTTAAGAGTAGTTGATTATTCAGAATTTGTTATAAAAGTAACAACTTTTGGTACATTTTGACGAAAAAGTAAGATATAAATGTAAACAAATTACTGAAACGGGTTTTATAAGATGCGCCTGATTGTACAAAGCCACAATTTTAAAGGATAATATAATTTTTTTATTGGACTTGATAACAAAATCAGCACCGCATTTGTTAAACTTCGAGTAAAAAAAAGTTTGTCTTTATTTACTTAATTGCCTATCTGAGTAAGAAATAGTATTACCTAAAACAGTTTTTCGAATGAAAAAACCGTAGATAATTAAGTCTGTGTTTATTTTTGTGGTTTACAACTTTTGTAACACATCGGCTTTTGATTTTCGGCTTATATTTTTAATGCAAAATCCGTAATTTTCTTTTTGTTATGCCGCTATTAAAACGGCACTTTTTATCACATGTGTTGTTGGGCTAAAGAAGCTCTTTTTCTCCCTAGGGACTAAAACAATCAGCTGAAGAAGAGGACGTCAGCCAAGGTCTGTAGGGAAGAAGAGAACAATGACATAAGGTTACCTAATTTCTATAAGGCCTGTTGAGCCAAAGTTTGTGACGTTAATACTGTTCGTCAATGCTTATTGGGTAAAAATATAGCCTCAATCGAGGTGATATATGGTAATATGTTCCCTCTGACTGGTCAGATCTCAGAATCTCAGAATCTCAGAATCTTTACTTCCATAATTTTTTACAACAATGAGTCCCAACAAAAGTAGTGGAAAAAGTTCGGTTTTAGGCCATAATTGCTTCCGGTCACGCGATTGTTGTTGGTGACGTTATTGTGATGGTATTAGTGACGTAGTGGATGACGTAGGTGGTGATGTGATGAGTTGTGGGAGATCAATAAGTTCAAGGTCGTTCAAAACTTTTTTTTTAAGAAACTAACATTTATCGGGAAGAAAATGAAATCAAAAATATAAATTGTGGTACTTGAAGTTTATACTGCACAGTGTCGGTATTCGCGAAGTGAAAGCGACTGTTGTGAGATCATTAAATTGACGGCGCTAATTGCGAGGCGTGTCTCATGTGTCTGCCCGCCGCCGCGCCTCATCTGTCTGCCTTCCGCCGCGTCATTATCATTAGGTTTAATGACGGGCACCTGTGCTCGGCGGGTTGTGCTTCATTGCAGCTGCATAGTAATTATAGGTTATCGCCGAGTCAGTAATTACGATGTGATTATTGTTAGCAATTTCCTGCATCGTATCTTACCAAATATTATTCTGACAATCATGCCTCGTTTTTAAATTGTTGATAATGTACAATAATACTTATTACTTTGATGTGAAAACATTTAATATTAAAGCTGACATAGTTAGTTTGGAAAATATTTTAGAAATATCGCAGAAGTTTTAGGCAATATGTACGTTCATGGAAAAAACCATGTCAAAACATTTGTGTTTTTTTTGGGGGGGGTTTATTTTATTTTCCATATAATAATCTTAGATCTAATTACATACAAATTTTGTTTGAAGGAAGTTATTGGTGGCCGTGGAATACATCTAGGAAGGGTTACCCGGATGTGGTGGTCTCCATCTTGAATAGTTAGTGTTCCATTCTGTTCAATTGCAATAACTTGTAATTCTACATTTTTCCTGAGTTGTTTGAATTTAATTTTCTTGACGTGAATTGGTTCTACCAATTCGTTTGGAATAGTCATTTCTTTTAATATTTCTTCAATTTCTTCGTCCTTCGGTGTTTTTTTAATTTTGTGTTTCAATGATTCCGATTGTTTGAATTTGGTTTTAGGTAGATTTTTTATAATGGGAAGAATTTTGGACAAGGGGATAGATACTTTCATGTTGAGAGGCTAGAAGTGGAATGGCCAGTTGCATAAGGAGGGCGTGGGGCATTGGAGCGGTGAAAGCCCTAATTAATGTGCAGCTGGCGCAGCTGCATTAAACAGACATTGCATCATATGGACGCCTGTTCTTACACTGCAACTAGTAATTATTGTTACGGCAGCTGTTGCACCAAAACGGCGCCTGCTGGCTTAATTGGTCGTGTTATGAGCACTGCAACTTGTGGCTATATAGGAGTAGGGTTGATTAAGCTCTCTAGCAGTCGCAGTATCGCAGCTCTCTAAGGCTAGTGTACTGAACTTGCTGTTAGGGATTTCGTGTTTACTAACTTGGTGTATTTACTTTTTTCACTTGGCTTTTTTGTAGTTATATCTTAAGGTAGGTATAGTGTTGTTCTACATTGTCTCTAAACGCGTATTTGGTGAAATCGCTTTTTCCATTTTAATTGTAGTTTAAAGCTGAAATATCGTGTGTCAACGGCGGACTTGTATTTTTGTTGTGTTTAAAAAGGCTGGCATTGTTTTGAGGGTACATTGTTTTATAGGCATTGTGTTTGTGTTGTGTTCTATAATGGTACATTTTAGTATTTTTTTGTGATCAAAAGCTGACACGGTGTTAGTTGTTTTTGTGGTTTTTCTTGTTATTGTTGAGTTAAAACACCGTCGCTATACTGGTGTATTTTAAGGCGACATATGTTGTCATTGACCTCCTTACGAAACAGAGAAATTTTGATAATTGAGTAGCCCCTCTAATGTAAGTAGAGGGGGAGGTAGTCCAATATATATATCAGATACACCGCTTGAAAAACACTTCGCCATGGATCGCCAGTGTATAAGCTTGTATTCGATAAATGAACGACTTGCTTTGTCTAGCAGTTTTCTCAATATATTAACATTTGAGGCGAGAGGGCTTATATTGCATATAATAGTTGAGTTGGTTCCACTAAACAGAGAGCATATTTATCGCGTTTCTGTTGAGTGGAAATCACCATCTAAGTTAGAGCTATATAAGCTTCTTCAAAGATCTAGTGATAAGTATTACATTAAATCGATCAATATTCGATCTATTTGATACACACACATGCTAAACACTTAGGCTTCTAGAGGCACCCTAAGATTCCCTATTATTTTGCAAACCATTTAGTTTGACCTTGACCCATTATAAAAAAGAGAAATTTGTGGACCCCCCCAGTGTAAGTAGCGGGGAAGGGGGGGATGGTTTATGTATAAATCTCTCAGATATACCTTTTGGAGAACACTTTGCCATGGATCGCCAATGTGTAAACATGTATGAAATTCATCCTTTGTTTATTATTTTTCACGAAATATTGGAATATGAGGCAAGAGGTCTAACATTACGTGTTTTAGTTGAGAAATATTAACCGTGTTTTTGTTGAGTGGAGATCTCCCACTAACATACAGATGTATGAACTTCTCCAAAGATCTAGTGATAAGTATTACATACAATCGATCGGTTTGGTACATGCTCTACCACATGTTTGGAACATTTAGGCATCTGTAGGCAGCCTCCAAAGCAAAATAATTGGGAATTAAAAGTTCCCTATTATTTTGCAAACCATTTAGGTTGACCTTGACCTCAATACCGAACATAGAATATTTCCGAGTTCAGCAAACGGTTTTATACTTGCAATGAAACCTCCCTCTCCACCTTTTTCCCCCACCCTTTGCTATAAAAGCCTGGTAAAAGCATAGGTGGTTGTCAGTCTTAACCTCAGCTGTCTAGCTAGCTGTTGTGGTTGAGCTGACCATTGAAGAGTGTTTAGTACAGAGTTGGTACCGCTCTGTCTAAACATTCTCGTATATATGTATTTAGTAGTGCACGATTGTTTAATTCTCTGACAGCATGGGGTATTTTAGTTGGTAGTTTGTTTGTATAAATATTAGTAGTTGTTGATTAGTTTTACTTGTGGTGGTTAGTCTTCCTGGCACTTTATAAATTTTGTTATGTATAGTGAAAAATGTTATTAACAACATTGTATTCCCTTTCAGTTTATGTTTAAATGAAAATCAATCCAGAATGTTTTTTTGGCCAGAAAACCATTAAACATCTAGTTTTGAATTTTCAGTTTATGATTAAATGAAAATCAATTTAGGATGTTTTTTGGCCAAAAACTATTAACCATCTAGTTTTGAATTTTCACAAAATAAATTTAGATAATGATATATAAAGTTATTTTCAAAAATTAATAACTATTGGACGTTTTAATTTGTGATTTTTTATCCCTAATTTAAAACTAATAATAAATCTAATACATAAATATGCTTATTGATAACTGCAAACACTTTTTCCACCCAAGCAAGAAGGCAAATTGATAGTTGTTATCAGAGGGGTCCTATGGCCGACTGTTAATGACTATTGAAATGCTTTTATTAAACTGATATATTTTGTTTCTTGCAAAAACGAAACATCCCTTCCTAACCCCCTAAAGTTCTGGATTCCAAACCAGTTCTTGCTTCCGGTCATCTCGTCCAGTAAAGCGACTTGACCGCAACCCGCAAACATCTGTTGTCCTCTATTGTGCAAGAACGAAAATATTCAGTTTAAAAATTTTACAAGTCCCTCGACTAAGCAAATTTAAATAATTATTTATCGGGTTTATCGCCCATAATTTGAAACTATTTTTAATTGTAACATATAAACCTGATTATTAGCAATTGCGGAATTCTTTTCCCACTCAAGAAAATATTGATAGTAGATATTAGATATATTTTGTTTCTTGCAAAAACGAAACATCCCTTCCTAACCCCCTTAAGTTCTGGAGACCAAACCAGTTCTTGCTTCCGGTCATCTCGTCCAGCAAAGCGACTTGGCCATAACCCGCAAAAATCTGTTGTCCTAAAATGTGTGAGAAACAAAATATTCTAAGTATCATATAATAAACTTGCTGTCCCTTGAAGACAGAGGGGGGAACATGACAGTTGATAGTTAACATTGTAGCTATCTACTGTTCTGTTCCTCGTTCTGGTAATAATTGCAGGTGACCTTGACCCACTTATGAAACTTAGGAAAGCATCATTGTGTACTGGGTAGGAAAAATAACCCCCCCGTCTCATTTTATCCCCACTCCTTTTATCGCCTACCACCACAACAATTATGCTATAAATGCAGGCTCGCTGAAAATGAAATTTCATTCTGCAGGTTGTATCGCATAGTCTAACAACCATGCCTGCAACGAAGAAGAGCCTTAAGCTGCGAAATGTCCCATCTTCGAATACGCCCTTACTGCTAAGGGCGTTGACGATGCTGACGACCGCTTCGACGACAGCTTCGACCGACCACTCTCTGCCGTCAACTGTAGCCTCTCCACCCCAACCAACATCGCCGTCAACCGTAGCCTCTCCACCCCAACCAACATCGCCGTCAACTGTAGCCTCTCCACCTCCGCAGTCTTCACCCATTGTTATTTCTTCTGGCTCCTCACCTTCAAGTCCTCGAACCTCTTCACCTATCACAATATCGTCTGACTGTTCGCCTTCGAGATCTCGTACCTCTTCGCCTTCGCCTTCGAGATCTCGTACCTCTTCGCCTTCGCCTTCGAGATCTCGTACCTCATCAAATTCGTCGTCCTCAACTTCTTCATCCTCAAATTCCTCATCCTCGTCACTCCCAGTTATTAATCCTGTACCACAACTTATTACTCCTATAAAAACCCCTCCTTTAAAAAAAACAACTAACCACTTCTCCTTCAGAGAAACTACAACAATTAAACAAACTTAGACGAAAGTCTTTCCTTCAACCTAAAAACTGTAGCCACACGTTTATCTGGGGTAAACGAAAAGGACTACAATGTACTAAAGTATGCGTATTTTCTGCCGATTTTTGTAAAACACATTTGGAGGCAGCAGAAAAGCGTGAAATTCGAAAGGCCATGAAAACTGATAAATTTTCTAAAACAAAGAAGTCCTCCAAAAATAATGAAACATTGAAACCGGCTCGGACTCGTATCAACAGACTTTCCAGAAATAAAAAGTATTTCTTCGTAAGAAAGATTTGCCAGACCAAGGTGTTATTAAAATGTGAAGAGAAACACTTCATTTTAAAATCACCCCGAAGTATGGTAAATCCCGCGAATCCCTGTAAAGATGATTACTTGATACGAGATGCATCTGGGATCACTGATTGGAAGTCAGCAAAATAATGTGATAAAAAATCTTTCAAAATTGTTTTTTCTAAATTGTATTTTTGATTTTTTCTAAATTTTTTTAAAAAGGGAGGGAATAGATCAGTATTTTATAGACTGATCTATTCCTACCCTTTTTTTGGTCGCTTTCATTCGCGTGACCTACTTACAGGACTTAGTCATTTTAGCTCTAATTGATTTTCCAAATTTTGTCCCTAAAAAAAGGGTGGGAATAAATCAGTATTTTATATACTGATTTATTCCCACCCTTTTTAGGTTGCTTTCATCCGTGTGACCTACTTACAGGATAGTCGTGGGGGAGGGGGGGGTCCCCCCACCATAGCATTATACATAGAGGTAGGTTTGACATGGTGTTATTACTGTTGAGAGTAGCCAAGATGTCTGGTGTAATCGCTCGCAGAAGTTTTATGATGTGTGTAGACCGTGAAGCGAGTCTTGAAGATTTCTATTTTCGCTTGGATATGTACTTGTATCTTAAACGCACAGTTATGCTGCGGGTAACAAGATTCAAATTTTATTCATGCGAGGAACAGGAAACCAAATGGAGGCCACAGAAATATGACAAGTTGAAACTCAATCGATTGAAGGAGTGGATTAAGAGTTTCATTCAGTATGAAGGCTCCTTTGTGGAGATGCACGTCCACATATATTGAAACGGCATTACAAGACCTAAAGCCGTTGGTGGAGGAGATATGTGAGTGGAGGGGGGAGTAGGTATATAAGCTGTTCATTATTATCAATATATTACTATTCCTTAAGCTTTTGAATAGCAATTATGGACCAAAAACAGGAAAAGTGTATGAAGGAAAAAGCTAGAAAGGAGAGAATCGCAAAGCAATACGAAAGGTTGAGAAGTGTGGTTCCGTTTACAGACTCAAGAAAGAAATTGTCTAGGCAGAAATTAACCTGGATGGCTGTAAAGTATATAATGTATTTAAAAAATCAGTTGAAAGAGGGAAATTCTATAACCCCAGCATTACCTGAGGAACCAATTGGCACTATTAATTTTCAATTGTATTATTTTTCAAAATCTATTGAAGACAGTGGGAGGAATAGGCCAGTTTGTGGTTAATATGGTAATCACTTACTGTTCTATTTCTCCTTCTGGTAAAATGTATTAAAGACCTTGACATAATTTTGAAACTTGAAGATTGTTCCATGAGTATATCGATTATAGTAATATTATCCCCTATCCCCTCTACTATTTTCCCCTTCCTTTATTTTCCCCCTCTACCTTTATCCCTAACATTTCATAAACGCTCAGTTGAGAATAGTTAGTTCACTACCATGACGAGTACAGGACGGTTATCTGAGATGCAGAGAGCAAAAAGGAAAGTTCAGGAGAGGATAAGAAAAGCAAAAGTTAAAGAAGCGTTTGAATTATTAAGAACGAAAATTCGATTTACAAGACCTAGGGAAACAAAACTGCGGATTTTAAATTTAGCGAAATCGTACATAAAAAGGTTAGAAAATGAATTAGAAAAACTACCTCCAATGATTAAATCAGAAGAACCATCAGTAGGAACTGTAAAACCAGAAGAACAACCCTGAAAATTGAACCAGTGGAATCTTCAATATTGGTTGAACTTATTATAGCACCTCAACCTTTTGAAAATGTGTTTCTGGTTGAGGATAGAAGTGTCTTAGAAGATATGTTTGATGAAAACTAATAAATGAAGTTCTGTGCTGAAAATACATACAGAGCAGGGAATAGATAACTTTGTGGTAAAATAAAAATCACTTAGTGCTCTATTCCCTGTTTTGGAAAATAAATGAAGGGACCTTGACCCGTTTTATGCCTTAGAAAATTTCATTTAGTCAAATACAGTTATGTTTATTCGACTAACTTCCAACCCCCTCCCCTTGCCAAACTAATACCCCTACCACAAAAAAACAGGTATAAAAGGATGTTGAGCATGAGTGGTAAAATCATTCTGATACTTGCTTGTTGAAAGAACAATCATTGTTTTGCTATGGCTCCAAAAGAAAATGTGTTTCCCTCACCAAGAACAATTCTAGAAATATTAAAAAATATACCGTTTGTGTTTTTTTTGGGGGGGGGGGTTTATTTTATTTTCCATATAATAATCTTAGATCTAATTACACCGCAGACGAAGAATTGGAAAGTTCTCATAACTGGAGTGATGTTGAAAGTGTAGAAGAAAGGGAATTGCACCAAATTGAATTGTTGAGTGATATTGACAGTGACAGTGATGACTTAACACTCTGGCATCAAAGTCGTTCGAATCCAGAAATGTTCCAAAATAATTGGGAGGAAACCCCAAATGGATTTGCAGAAGGATCGATGTTTTGTGGTGCAACAGGAAGATTTTATGTTTGTCGTCGCTTATTCCAATCTAGCACGTCTGATGAATCTGATGATTAATAATTACCTGTATTAATTGCATTTGAAGACAGAGGGAGGGACAGACCAGTTTGCGGTTAAAATGGTAATCACTTACTGTTCTGTCATTCGTTCTGGTAATCAAAAAGGATGTCCTTGACATACTTAATGACTTAGAAAATCCTTCCGTATACATAAGAGAGTAAATCAATCTATATCTATAATATAGGGGTGGGGGTAAATATTTTCTCTGATATAAGTGGTGGGGGTAAATATTTTCTCTGATATAAGTGGTGCGGGGTGAGCCTATAAAGGTATATGCAATCTATGATACCCTTAGTTTGCTATTAATCACTGGAAGGTTAACAGTCTATAACATGTATCAATAAGATGTTTGTAAATTGTCGTTTGACAATGAAATATTGTTAGAAATACACAAAGAAGTACATCATAGCGAAGAAATTGTAGATAATCCTATAGAAGAAGAAGATTTAATAATATTTGATCATTATCAACAACCTGAAAGACCCAGTGTGATACAATATGCACCACCTTCAATGAATGCAGAGCTATATGCACGAGCTTTACCCTTTACTGTTGTCACACACTTCAAAATTGACAATATTCAATTAGAACTAAACGATTTTTTATCTAAAGCTAAAAGATTAGTTAGTGAAACTTTGCGTCAAGAACTAAGGAGATTAAACTTTGTAAAATATGGAATTATATTAGATTCGATTTTCACTAACGTGCAAAATGAAATATCTCCAAGAGGATCTTTAGCTAAAACAAAAACTCTGATGGGTTCTTCAGATATTGATTCAATTGTAGATGATTGTTTTGAAGAACTCGTGACAAAACTAGGGGAACATGAAGGACGAGGATCTGGTTGGTCACTATTAAGTGTAGAAGGGTTAGATTTAAGAATACATAAACATGGCTATGGACTTAGGGGAAGTACCTATATTTCCCTACCCAAAAAGATTGCCGACACCAGATCATGTATCAATGTGAAAAATGAGGATAATAAATGTTTCCAGTATGCTATGCTAGCTAAATATGTAAAGAATCACCCAGAGAGAATAAGTAATCATTATAAAGACGTGGAATATAAATACAACTTTCAAGGTATTTCATATCCTGTATTGGTAAAAGATTTTTAAAAATTTGAAAAACAAAATCCTTCGGCTTCCGTTAATGTGTTCGCTTTGGATTCTTCAAACAGTGTATATCCTTTGCGCATAACAAAACAAGAGCGTAGAGATCATACTGATCTCCTATTTATAACCAAGGGTGATATATCACATTATGTCTATATTAAAAACTTTGAGGCTCTAGTTGGAGGGCAGTTGACCTCATATGAACGTAGAAAAACTGTATGTAAAAGATGTTTTTGTCTTGTGAATAAACCTTTAAATAAAGGTGGCTCAAAATGGTTATTGGAACACCAACAGTTGTGTGATGGAAAAGATGTTGTTAAAATTATACTACCTCCTACCAATAAGGCATATGTGAAATTTGATAAAACCATCCATCAGTATAGAATCCCAATAGTTGTTTATGCAGATTTTGAATCAACACTACAACCACTTGAACTTCCCGATAGTGACGTCACTGGACGAATGAAATATCAACTGCATAAACCGAACAGTTTTTGTTTAATTGTAAAGTCTACATTAACTGACGAACATCTTGCAAGTTTTGGATTAACGTCAACACCATTACTTTACCGGGGAGAAGAAGCGGCTAAACATTTTGTTGATAATCTGTATGACAGCACAAAAAGTTGAAAACCTAAACGGGAATGTCATTGCAATGTTACCTATGACAGTAGAAGAAAAAATTCAACATGAATTGCAAAGGACATGTTATATATGCAATAGCATGTTTACAAAAACAATATTAAAGTTCATGACCATTGTCATTTAACAGGAAGTTATAGAGGTGCAGCCTGCAACAGATGCAACCTAAACTACAAACTTCCATCTTTTATTCCTGTTGTACTTCATAACCTGAGTGGATATGATGCTCACTTTTGTACTGATTTATCTTAATAAAAAAATGAAATGTATTATGTTTGATATTAGTTAGGGTAAGTTTGTTTTTTAACGTTATTATGTTGTCGTACTGATGATTTAAATCGTTGCCGTTCATCTAATTCGTTACGTTCATTCTATGCCTGGCACCTGATATGATATAGAATATATGAAAAAACACCATTCGTTCGAATTTATATATATATATATATATATATATATATATATATCTATATATGTGTCTGTTAGCACGATAGCGGCCGTAAAAATGGTCCAATCTTAATGAAAATTGGTACAGACGTGTAAAGTGGTAATCACTCGGACGAGTTCGTGAACCAGCCCGATCGAATCACCGGAAGGGGGGGTAGAGGGGGGTTAAACCCCCAAAAACGGGTTTTTTTGAATTTTTTGAATTTTTGTTGGCACCATTGAATTCAGCTCAAAAGAACAAACAATTTAGTATTTTGAATCACTGCTCTATGTCCATTAGTTACCGAGATATTGAAAGTGGTAAACACAGTACGTTGTCCCAATGTTAATCTTATGGGAAATAAGTAAAATTCTATATCTCCGTTATTTTTCAACATATCTTGATAAAACTTGGTAAATAGCTTTTTCTAGTTCAGATCTACTAAATATTGAGTTAAAACCACCTAGTTTTTATATACCTGTAGCCGCAAACCTGCATACTCATTCCCCATGTTATTCTTATGGAGCTTACCAAAACATGTCAAATCTAGCTATGCTGGATTGAAATATGTTGTTTTGCATTTGAAATTCGCTGAGTATGCAGGTCTGCTGCAACGGGGGTATTATTACATTTAAGTTTTTGCGTTTTTTAAATTTGACGGCAGCTCGTCAAATCTCGTCAATTGATGAAAATCGATATTGCAAAATTCGTTCATTTCACCAATCGATAGTTCAATGTGTTGGATACATCAATTTTTGGTTACTGTCAGTCTAATCTAAACACAAATGAAACACAAACTCAGCCGATTGTTTTAAATTGCAAGAACAATATGAAAACCTCGTTGGGAAAAATCTTTTAAAGTTAGACAAGCTGTAAAATTTTTGATTCTTAAGTATCTAGTTGAATATACTGAGTGGTTTGACGAAATAGTCTTAAATACTCATATAATAATAAATAAATTTATTAGGCTCATGGTAAGACCTAAGCCCGGGACCATCATGACTTTTCGAGTTGGGACCCCTAGATGCCAAAAACAGCATTCGTTCATTTCATGAATAAATGAATGAGTGGATGGATGAATGATAGAATGAATGAACGGACGGACAGACAGACGGACGAACGGACGATCTAATGTATGAAGGAACCAAAGAACGGACGAACGAACGAATGGACGAATGAACTGAGGATTTAATGATTGATGAATGAATGAATGAATGAATGAATGAATGAATGGATGGATGGATGGATGGATGGATGGATGGATGGATGTACGGAGGGATAGATGGACGGACGGACGGACGGACGAACGAACGAACGGACGCACGAATGAATGAATAAATGAGTGAATGAATGAATGAATGAAATGGATGGACGGACGGACGGACGGACGGACGGATGGATGGATGGATGGATGGATGGATGGGTGGATGGATGGATGGATGTACGTATGGAAGGATGGATGAATTAATTAATTAATTCGTGATGACGTTTTGCAGGGACGTGTAATGTAGTCATTATTTCGACGAAATCGAAAATCAGCACGATCAGAGAGAGAGGGCAAAGGGGAATAAACCCCATAGAAATGGAGTTTTGGATTTTTAACAAAAATAAATTATTAACATCTAATTTTGTTTGCACCATTGAATTCAAATGAAAAATCAAACAATGTAATATTTTGAATCGTTACTCTAGTTCCACTGGTTACCGCGATTTTTAGAGTGGTAAACAGAGTACGTTGGCCCTATGTTATATATATAACCTTATAGAAAATAAATAAAACGTTATATCCCGTATTTCGCTGATCTCTCAACATATCTTAATAAAACTTGGTAATTGGCTTCATCTTGTTGACATCTACTAGATTGTCAGGGGCGGATTTAAGGTTTTATATGGGGGGGGCGGTGAAAAGTTTTTGGGAGGTGATCCTTCCGGGGGGTCTGGGGGGTATGGAATACCCCCCAACAACAGAGGGGGGTCCGGGGGGCCTCCCCCTGGAAAATTTTGAATAATTAGGTATCAGAAAGTAAAAATCTGTGCTCTAAAACTGCAATTATGTTTCATAAACAAGTGACTAAAATTATAACTTTTTTAAAGCATTATGCATTTTTCCATTGGAAATAATTATATTCAATCAAGTTATAGTGAGATAATTTTGAAATAAAAACACGCACACTGTCACGCCTCCTATCAAGTTATTTCCGTCGATTAACCACAACAGTGAATACCTAAGATTGGTTTCCACACCCGATTGCGAGTTTGCAATGTTTCATTTGTCGTTTATCAGCAATCAGCAAATACGCGCGATCGCTTTTCACGGCCGATCGCGAGTTTCGAAAAGCAACATCGGCCGTTTAGCCGCGATTGGCAAATACGCGGCCGTTCACGAATTTCGCAAAGCTATAATTTGCCGTTTTGTTTATTCACGATAGGTAAACATGCGCGATCATTTTAGCGGACGATCGCGAGTTTCGAAAAGTTGGATTTGCCGTTTAATTGCGGTCGGCAAATACGCGAGATCGTTTTCCGCGGCCGATCGCGAGTTTTGCGAAGCTACTCTCGCTGTTTGGTTGCGACTGCTAAACCGATCCCATCCCGAAAATTTCCCGAAGTGAATAAAAATCCCGCCCGAAAATCGGGAATTTAATTTTCCCGAATTTTTTGGACCCGACATCTGGAATGTTTTGTGTGTTAAATACGTTTTTGTATTAGTTAAATCCAAATAGCAATTATCGATGCCATAATTTTATGTTTATTGGAAGATTACTGTATCAATAATCAAAATTCATCTTGCCAAGGGGGGGCGGCCGCCCCCTCCGCCCCCCCTTAAATCCGCCCCTGTAGATTGTTGCAAAAAATCTCTCAATTTTACATATCTGTGGCAGCAAACCTACATGCCCACGTTCTGTGTAATTGTTATGGGGGAAATTTTTGTATGTTCATTTCGGAATTTTAGTTGATTTTACTTGATTTGAGTCTCAGTTTCAAAGATTTATTGAAGCATTTTAAATTCGCTGAATATGCAGGTCTGCCGCAACCTTCGTTAGGAGACATGCGGATTTGTTGGAATAAATACATTGCTCCTTTCATTGCTATTGCGTATCTAGCTACAGTTTCTATCTTATATTATCATTTATCAAACTGCCTGAAATAACAATCGATAGACTGTCGAATTGTTTATAAAGTCATGTTTTCATGTTTTGACTCATAATCTGATAGAATCTTTGGAATTGCTCTTGATCGGTACATACGATTTCATTCCATTAACTTACTGCCCCTTGTTTATTGACTTGTGTATACGTTACCCATTTTAATAGTTTATTGCAACCGAATGTTTTACAAACAGAAACTGTATTTTTGCGCAAGTAAAGCATTTAAAACAATCAAATAATCACCATTAAGTCGTTAGATAATTTTTTTACTTTTATCGAACAGTTTGACTTCAGTTCAAAAATTTAAATTGCATTCTTCTGATTCGTTTTAAATACAAAACGAAACAACTTACAACAACAAAAAAACAACTTACTGTAAAATATATATTTAATTTAAGCTTTTTGGACTATTTAATGGCTGGAGAGTATTTTAGATATTATAAAAATATGCCCACGAAATGAAACTTTGTACAAAAATATGCTTATAAAATGAAAACGTATACGAAAATATGCAAATGAAATTAAACTTTGTACGAAAATATGCCTGCGAAATGAAACTTCGTCCTAGATCGATACTATCGTACTGTAATGTTACATTAAATTTGAATAAAAAAAAGGATTTCAGGTAGGCCCCAATCATTATTTTAGCTATGTTAAACTTAGTAAATAGATTGCACCTCCATTCCACAAAAATGTAATAAATAAATAATTATAATTTTTTTGGGGAGGAAGAAGGTACTTGCCTTTACGCAGGCTTAGAGGCTCGTTCTCCTCTCAGACCCTGGTGTCGGACTCCCGTGAGTTCAATGTCCCTCGGACTACCGACTACCACTCCCTTCAACACCGAAGACCTTGTTTGTGACTGTTTTGCACATTACTTCGGGCCAGGCCTTGTGTTTTATGTAAAATAAATAATACTACCACTAATAATAATACCAACGACAATTATAATAACAAATAATAATATTGTTAGTAAATAGACAAGTTTGAAAACAGAATCAAAATGGGGACAAAGCTTTATATCGAACACGATAGTAAAACAATATTCTCGAATTGATAATTATGTCAGAGGAAGGGTTAAAACCCTCTTTAATGATATCGATTTGTAGCTTAAAAGTTATTAGGTAATATTTCGATTACTGACTGAGTTAGTTGTTTACTATAAACTTCAGAATGAATATTCGTTCACACTAGAGCTGGTCGACGAAACAGATAAAGAAGTTATGATTGTCATTCCGAATTGAAATATGGAATTCAAGCAGGTGTGTATTTTCGTCACAAAGAAATCGTTCAAGGTTTATATTGAAAATACCCCTACCATGAATTCGAATCACCCACATAGCACGGAATATTCTGGTGACGTCAAATATTCCGAAGGTCAAACAATGTCAAATCAAATTTTTGATATTCGTTTGGCGTTAGTTTGATGTCAAAATGCCAAACTCAAAGTATGTCAAATCATGAATATTTATAGCATATTCCAAATATCAAAAACAAATTTTCCAAAAACTAATAAATAATGAAACTGTACTAAATTTTATATTTTCTTATAAAGTCAGTGTAATTTGTTTACTATGTGAATCTTTTTTTAATTTTTGAATGTCGAACATTTGACATTATTTGACATTTATTTTATATTCTCAGATGTCAAAGTTATGATATTCATACTTATTAGAAATGAACAAGATATAGTTTGTACCTGTGTATGTTCCAAGGACTACATTTAATTTTCAGATTTTTCGAATTTAAAGTTTTTGACATAGTTTGACTTTAATTTGATATTTACTTATAGTTGAATCAGATTAGTTGTTATTTCAAATTTAATTACACAAATTATTCAATTTTATTTACATTTAATAAGCAAATTTATAAGTATTTACTTTAATTAAATCACATTTGTATTAACATTTACTAACATAGGTTTAAATACTTTGTTTCTCACTTTTGTAATATTATAAAGTTTGTGAATTTTTTAAATGTAAATTTATGAGATTAATTGATAATTATTTATTAAACGGATTTCTGCATTTTAAAACTACCATTGACTTTAAATACTGAAGAAAGTAGGTAAACATCACTAGATTAACTTTGTTACAGTATTTATATTAATAGTTATTTATTATTGGATAAATAGAAGCACTTCACTTCTTATACTCAACTAGCACAGATGCTATAAAATAACACATTATTTTTTAATCATAACGTATTCCTTGCATAAACCATGACATTTCTCAATTCTTGAAAACTAACCTAAAATAAACAAACATTTGCTACCGCTATACCAGTGCTGCCACTACATTCCTCTGAAGCAACCAAAAAACATACATTAAACATCGGTACCAACTAGCACTCAATGCCTACGGAAGTTAGGGCGCTAAGACATTGCACTGTTGAGTCTGAGGTTGTGGGTTCAAATCCCACTGGTGGCAAATATTTTTGTATCAAAACTTTTATACAACAATTATTTATTACAGTTAAAATAGTGATAACATAGTTGAATTTTCATAAAAATATATTTTATGTATTTTTAATTAATTGTTTTAGGAATGTTAGAAATTCGATATTTTGATTATCAATAGAATATCAAATTTGAATATTCCATGAATGTCAAAACGTGTGAAGTTTGAACCAAGAATTAACGTTAGATTGACGTCAAAGAATATTCGGGAATATCAATTTGATATTCGAATATCAAAATTTTGATATTCATATGACGTCCAAGGAATATTGGGTGCTATGTGGGCATGTCCCTATCAGACATTGACGGTGTTATGGTGATATGGCGCAGTCTGTGAAACATTTATAAGGCGCATTCCAGGCCCGACCTTTTTATTCCCTCGTATCTTCTTTTATCCCTCCCCAGTAATTTTATCCCTCCACCTACGATTGAGATAACCGTATAGTCTTATGTAAACTCTAAAATCTGCTATGGCAAAACAAAAAAAGTGTTGATTTGCTTCCAAAATAAAAAAAGTCAATTGTTTCAAATTTTTTGTAACGGAACATTTATTTACATGAGGTAAACAGTTTTTCCGGCAGTACAGATGAAAAAAATTAGAAAATATCTTAAGAAGTTTATTTTACAATTATAATGTTATGTTAATTAAAAGTATAGGAGTTGCTCTGGTGGTGAATATAGTTTATTTTATATTACCGTACTTCTTTTATTGAAGTTGTTTGTACTTAATACATAATATAAATCGTCTCCCGCCTGAAGTCAAAGTAATTACTTTACTTGATACTTGATACTTAAGTCTGCATCTTTGACTGGATATTGAGATAGATTGCGTAATTTAGTCCCGCTGTGACTCAAAATATTATTTTACTTACTCATTAAAAGGAGTAAAAAGCGTCTAAACATAACAAGTGGGAGGAAATTATATTGAGGGTAACATGTGAATTAATAGCTTTAGGTTTGGATTGTTTGTATATTATAGTATCAAGTAAATTGTGGCTCTGTTTATTTGTATTTGTTTGTTTGAATAAATATTATTTGACTAGACATAAACATCGGACTTAAAAACTGGGCAGTTTAGGCCTATGTGTTGGTTAGGCCTTATATCTTATGGTCTTGTGTTGCTGGTTTTTGTGTGTTTATGTTCTTATGTATTATGTGTTGTGTTGAGCATTGTGTCTTATGGCCTTATGTGTTATGTTCCTATGGTTGGATAAAACTGAAAAATAAACTTTGCTAACTATTCAATCATTTGTGTGCGACTTCCACTGTGATCTAAAGTGTATAAGATTCAATAACATCTTTCACTGGGACATGCGTGGTGACTAATCAGACCTTTTTCCGGTACGGAGTATATTACATTTTTGCTTTGTACCTTTCCAAAGAGGCAGCTGTTTATATTTTCAAAGGAGAAACGTTAAGCTCCGTGAAAAAGGTATTATTCACTTTTAATCTCCAAGGTTTAAAGTTGAATCCTAAAGACGTATAAAAGTTATAAATCGTTATGTAACAGTACATACAAAAATGTAGACAGAAAACAAGGCACCGAATATCCAAGGTTCAGTCAAATAAACAAATACGACTTTACTGGTGCAAGCAACAATCCAAAAGAGGATTCCAAATAGTTTATGAACACTCAGTATACATTCATCTCTAAAACTATAAGCTAAGACGAACTAAACTAAAAAATGTTTACTCTTTTATGTTAGTATCACTCTTTGCAAGGATGTAAATAGAAACTTTATGTTGCCCGGATGCTGTTAGCAAGACCCTGAAGTAATGTACTAGGTTTACAGTTCAGGTTTTGCTACCAAGACCACGGCTTATCTGCTACTGTCTGTGTTTATTGTGTTATGTCTGAGTCAGTAAAAAATTTATGGCGACTGCATCTTGCCTCACTTTTATTACATTACCTGGTTTCAAATCATGCCCCTCGCTGCTTGCAAAGGAGCAGGAATATTCGCCGTAAGTGTCGTGAGACCTTTGATAAAAAACTCATTAACAGGCGGGGGTTTTCCAGGATTTGATTTCTGTATTTGGGCACCCACCTTATGACGACAACATGTGACAAGTGGCGGTGCCTCCTGCCGCGGCGGTCCGTGTCTTCTTGTCAGCCGCTAAACAAAAAACACGCACAAACTAGAAATATTGGTTCCATTATGATTCCCTTTAAATGATCCTACATGGCTTCCTCCATAGTTCTTTCTGAACATTGAAAATGACCGTCATTTTTGATTTTATAATGTACCATATATTTAGTATTTTGAGAGAACATACTTAAATATCATTTCTAAGTACCGATCTGAAACCCAAAAAGAATATTTTCACCAAGTTTCATGGTCTAAGAAGCCTTCATAAGCTTTGAAAACTGAACAGTGGCCGCCATTTTGGTCATAGAATTGTACAATGTACCCTATTCATGCCTTGAGAGAGAAAACAATATTTTATACTATGCACATCTAGAGAATATAAAGAAAATCTGTGCCGACTTTCATAACCCAAAGCCTGGTAGGTTTTGAAAAACTGACCAGTCAGTCAGTCAAGGGGAACAGAAGCTCGGTAGTATGAACAATAATTTTAGTCACGTACTGCTCGAGATCTGAGAGAGCATGGGCGAAGGTCCTCCAAGTCCGAATGGAGGAGGAGGACATATTCAAAAAGGTCGAAGCGCTGTTGAACAGCATAACACACGCGTACACAACTCAGAAGAAGAAATTTAAACGACATACTATGTAATATTATATTATATTATATTATGTCATAATATTATATAATTATACTATACAGAAAATGATAAAATGGTAAAATGGAAAACCCATATCACCGGTTCTTGGTAGAACTAACTCGGCAGGTTAGTTCTACCAAGTTATAAGAGAATCGGATGATAATGGTGGCCGCTAGAGTGAGAAATCCCCGTAATACAACATACTGCGTTTAGTACCCCTATGAAAATTTTCTTGATCAGACCTGATCAAATTTAATCATTTTTGATCAAGCAGAATCAAAGATGAACAAATTTGATCAGATATGTTCAAATAACCTGATCAAGCCTGACTCGGTTGATCAAAACTGATCAACTAGCCTGATCAGGCCTGACCTGGGTGTTCCAAATTCTTCAGGAATTTTTGATCAGGCCTGATGTTACAGCTTGAATTATCAGATTTGATCAGACTTGATCAGGCATACTGATCAGGCCTGACAGGAGTGTTCAAATTTCTTCAAGATTATTTGATCAGGCCTGATGTTATAACTTGAATCATCAGATTTGGTCAGACTTGATCAGACATACTGATCAGGCCTGACAGGAGTGTTCAAATTTCTCCAAGATTTGGTCAGACTTGATCAGGCATATTTAATCAGGCCTGACAGGATTGTTCAAATTTTGTCAGGATTATTTTATTATAGGCCGGATGTTATAACTTGAATGGTCAGATTTGGTCAGGCATACTGTTGAGGCTTGAATAATAGAAATTATGTTAAGAATGTCAAAATTTATCAAATGACCTAAGCAAGAATATCAAATTAGCTGTATAATATTTAATTTAACAATTATCATAGTAATAAAACATCTTCCAACAAAAAAAAAACATATTAAACTATTTTACCCTGTTTAGGGTACCCCATAAGTAAAGTGCCAAACTTCAAGAATAGGTTATTTGGGTCAAAATAAATAGAAAACATAGAATAAATTTTTTCCAAAAGTGCTTTGTTCCGCCATTTTGTATTTTTTACAAAATATTTTTTATGTCCCAAGTTTGTAAATAGATTTTCTTAAAACTCGGTTTGAACCTGTATCTAGTCAAGGTTAGTTTATGAAAAAATAATGAGCATGATCAAATAATAAATTTCAAAATGGCGGCCGTTTGAATTCTTTAAGTTGAAATAACAAAAAAAACTGTAGGTTTTACAAAAAATATAAAGGATGACAATTTTTAGAAAATTTATTTCCCATCTAATGACACCAAATTCATGCAAATCGGTTAAACAACTGAGTTATGATCGTATTTAGCTAGAGGGGCAGCATTTTTTGAAGCAAAATAGTTCATTGATGTGCTGAGCCATGCGCTAATTCGACCATAACTCAGTTGTTTGTTAACCGATTTTCATAATTTTGGTATCGTTGGAATGGAAATAAAAATTAACTAAATATTATTGTTCTTTAATATGTACAATTTTTTTGGTATTTCAATTTGAATATTTTAAACGGCCGCCATTTTGAAATTTACGATTCGATCATGCTGATTATTTTTTCATAAGCCAACCTTGACTAGATACAGGGGCATACCGCGTTTCAAAAATATCGATTAAGAAACCTGGGAGACAAAAAGATTTTGTTAAAAATACAAAATGGCGGATATCTGGTAAACAAAGCGTTTTTGGAAAAAATGTTATTCCACATTTTATCTTTATTTTGACCCATATAACCTATTCCCAAAGTTTGGCACTTTTCTTATGGGACACCCTGTATATTCCATAGGCGGTAGTTAACATAAAAAAATAAAATTTATGTCTGTTACATGCCTTAAAACCTGCTCAATAAACCTTAAAAAATAATAAAAAATTGAATAAAAATTGAAAAATAATATTTAAAACTGTTTATATTTTTATACACGATAAAAATTATTTATAATGATGATATAAATAAAGTACTTTAAAATAATATATTTTTTGTCATATAATTTTTGCAAACATTCCTAAGACAATAAACGTTCAATTATTTATATTCCTAAAAATATAATTAATTGTTATATAATAGTTTATTTACTTGATTATGAACTTATATATATGTCAAGTTTCAAACTCAACATTCGTTCTCGAAGAGGTTGTAGTGGCATCCCTGCCAGCCTCAGCCCTACTCGCTCCTTTTTACTGGTTTAGTTAGTTTTGATTTGAATTAATTTTTGTGTAGACGTTAAACTCACAAGCCCTAGAGATACCTGTTTTATCTTTACATGCTTAAATTAATTGCTTTGTACATACGTTTTGTTTGAGTTTAAATCCTTTTCGGCTTAGAATTTGAATTGTTATTCAAGCAAAGTTGCATGAACGTTATTATAGTGAAGTTGTGGTTAGGACATGAGGGCTCTATTTGGCCATAGAAAGATAATAGACCATAGACCAAGTTAGTTATTGTCAAAGCATTCTTGAGGTTAAAAACTCAGTAAGTAGACATCTTTATGCTATAAGTATCAAGCAATTTAAAATTCAAAAGGGGCTGGGCATGAGTTTCATATCTGATCTTCTGCCTTCGCAGGTTATGTTTATACTAAATTTGTTATCTTATGTGTTTTACTCAGGTTTAGTAACTGAATTTTTCAATATAATTCAGCATGGGCGAAGATCACTTTCGTTTTCGCATGTGCTCAGATTTTGGTAATTCGATCTCAACTATCAGCATAACATAAACTTACAGCAGATTTCTGCCGTATAATATGCTGATAGTTGGTATCGAATAGTTTATATTTGTTAATCTGCTGTATAATACACATACGCCCCACCAAAAATGTCTTTTAAAGAAAGTATTAGCTTATCGAGTTTAACTATATCGATTTACTGTTCCAACAACCATCAGTATTGAAAGAAACATCTATAACAACCAATAACTGTAACTGAAACTATTGTCAAATATTCAAATACCTGACACTAAGTAAAACATAGGCCTACCCAACCTAAATAAGTCTAATAAAACTATATAGGCCCTAACAATAGGCCTAGATTTAATATGATTAAGGGAGAGTGGGGCAGGTTCATACAAAATCGCATCTATCAACTTTAAGTATTTTTAGCTCCCTTATTTCCAAACGAAATGTTCTGATGGCATCTAACCATTATCATGAAAGTTTTTAAATTAATTTCTCTCTCATATAAATGATCAAAATATTTGTTTACCAAAACACTGCACTTTGTATGAAACTACCCCAAATTGGGGCAGTTTGATACTTCATTGGGGTAGATTCATACAAAGGGAAAATAATGAAACAAATGACATTAAAACTTATGTTTGTTGTTTTAAGCTGTTTAAAAACTTGATACTAACGATAATTAGGCCTAAAATTAGGGTTATACAATGTTACTTGTTAAAATATTAACAGAAAAATAGAGCTGTATGAAGTTAACAGCTGAGCCACCAAAAGGGGCAGCTTTGGGAAAAGGGGCCCAAGGGGGGGGGCTAGGTTCGGGTGTTGGCTTATATTGCTCCAAAATATAAGTTTTGGTACAATTTCTTGCAAATCAACAGCCCTAAAACTTACTATTAATGAAAGATAGACATAAAATTAACTGTGAAAACATTTTCATCTGCCTTAGCTCTATTAGTTAATTTCCTGTAATATCTCGCCATTTGTCAACCTAAAGAAATTTAAAAAAATTAAATGTTTTGAGTTTAACTGTGTAGGCTAATAGTTAATTTTAAGTATTTTTATGATATTTTTACAAAGCTAAATTATTCAATATTGATAAATAGTAAATACAAATAATGTATGAAACTGCCCCGTTTCAATGAATGAAAGTGCCCCAAGTGTGGTGATGTTATAAATTACCATATAACTTTTTTATAAGTTAAAATTGGAGATCTACAGTTAGTGTGTATATGTAGTCCAAAACATTAAGCTGTCTAATAATGCATAAATAACACCAAAAATATAAAAACAAATTAGGCCTACTTTTACCTCCCTTTTTCCCGATATTCATAAAAAAACTTTTTTCTCCGATTCCAGTAAATGTTAAATAGGCTATCTCTCAATTGAAGTACACTGCAGAATTGAAACTTTTATAGGTTGCAGTTTACATGATGAGGCCTATAGGTGGTATGAATGATTTGTTTCATGCTCTTCTATAAGGCTGGAAATTTAGACTGTATGAAGGTGCCCCTGTATGAAACTGCCCCAACTCTCCCCTAAGCTAGCCAAAAACTAAATTATACGTTATTAGGCCTAACATAAATTGACTGAACAATTTCCCCCGCCATCTTGTGCAAATTCTATCGATAGTAAATTTCCATTGAGTAAAAACAAATCGGAAATAAATACAATAGAATTGGTTGTTGATTTCTATTCGACAAACTAGATATAGGCCCTGAAAAAGACATTTTCCGTTTGTGGGTGAAGAACGGGATGTTCTTCGTTTCCTGAAGTTCGTCTACTTTAGATTTTGTTTTCTTTGAAATCAGATGTTTTATCGTGCCTGCTTTAGAAACGAACGGCAGAAGATCAGATATGAATCACGTATTGATCGGGTTACTGTTTATTTGCTGTTTTTGATTATTTGCTGTGTTTTTGTTTTATTAAAAAAATTCCATTATCTGCCCACAACTTACAATTTTTCCAATATAATGTAGGCCTAATATAACATAAATAGGATGTGTACTTAGCTAATTACAGGTATAAACACAAATAATAGGCTAGAAACATATTTTATTCAAATAGGCCTACAGTTTGAATGTACAACAGAATGTAAACAGAGCGTTATCTGTTTATACTTGAAAATACTTGAAATAGGCCTACTTGAAATTATATTTATACCGTGAAATACTTGAAATTATATTTATTAGGGTTCATAGCCTCTGGATCGTTATTTGACATTATTCAATTAATAAAATTGCTTACTGCTTACCTTACGATCTAATAATACGTTTTTTGGAGACCTAGGTTTCAGCGTCGAAACGCTTTCATCAGTCCTTATCAGTTTACAGGCCCATGTACAGCAACAAAAATATATAGAGATATGTACAGTTTATCATAAATACAAATTAGTTATAAATACATGAATTTTATATAAAATGTATAAATACAATGTTAACAATATCTGTGAATAAAAATATTTTATAAACGAGTAAAAAATATAAGGGCAGAAGAATAAAGGTTATACACTGATATATCTAATTTGTAAAAGAGGATGTTGGTGTATTAAACTTTAACATAAACGGTATTAATGTATAACATTTTTTTACAAAAAACATTAAACATAACATAACATTAAAATAAACCCCTGATTTAAATTCATAAATCTGACAAAAATATTTAATTTTATGGTATAATTATTAAGCACTTCTGAACAAATCTGATGAATTTTTGCCTGATCAAATTTGATCAGATTTGATGGTCAAAAGTCCCAAAAGCCATATTTTTCTGGTCAAAACTGATCAGGCATGTTTGATTAAACCTGAATAATGCTGATCAAATCTGACCAAGTATCTGAACGAAACTGATCAACCTTGATCAGCCTTACCTGATCAAACCTGATCAATCCTGTAGGAGCACCTGAACAAATCTGATCAACCTTGATCAGCATTACCTGAACAAACCTGACCAATCCTGTAGAAGCAACTGAACAAATCTGATCAAGCTTGATCAACCTTACCTGATGAATCCTGAACTAAACTGATCAACCTCGATCAGCCTGAACAAACCCCTGATCAGATTTGATCAGATTTGATAGTCAAAAGTCCCAAAAACCCCGCAAATTTGATCAGTTTTGATCAAGGTTTGTTCAGGTTCTGATATTTTTTTTGATCAAACCTGACATAATTTTTTCATAGGGGTAAATTCACAATTTACCCCTATGATCATTCATCAGTTATTTTTGATGCTATGACATTGGGATTTTTGGGGGAGATTTTTAGAGGTCTTTTAACCTCTAATATCCATGATGTTGCCGAATAACATGATTTTTTACAGGATATCGATGAATCAACAAACCGTTAATTATGTAAGCTGGAAAAGAGGGAACTGCTTGTTATAGGTGGGTGAATTTATAACGAGGAATAAAAATTGCAGTTTTAGGGAATTTCCCCCAAGGAAGAAGCTGTTAGCGTAGTAAGACCTAAGCCCAAGACCATGATAACTTTTCGCTTTGGGGTCCCCAGAAGCAAAAAAAAAAAACACCATTCGTTCATTTTCATACATACATAACTCGCTTAAAAATGGTCCGATCTTAAGGGGAGTCGATACTGAAAATGACCAATTTTGTACAAAAATTCAAATTTTTTATTTTTTCTTGTTCTATGGTTTATAACGTTTCAGAAAAACACATCGTATGGTATGATATATATTTTTATCACTGTGAAAAAAATATTTGATGTGGAGCGTGCACACCGGTTTCGGGGCATCATCTATAGTTACTAAGTAAACTAGTATAAACTTCGACCGCTGTTTTCCGCAAATTTAAAATTTTGTTATTTTTTACAAACAAGTTCTTATAACTTTTTAACTAATAAAGCTATATAAATAACATTTTTACCACACATTGTTTATATTATAAAGCAACTTTTTGTGCATGGATATTGTAATAGGTTAAATACAAGTACATGAAAAAAAAATTAAAATTTAATTACATCGAAATTTAAAAAAAGTCATTTATGAAGTCATAACTCATAAACTGATTGAGAAAAAAACATGAGTATGCACAAAAAGTTAGTATTTTTTGCTCTTTAAAATGAGATATCTAACAATAAAATTGGTTCAGTAGATAAAAAGTTATAAGAGATTAAAAAAACCCATTTTTTCCCCCAAAAAACTCAAAAATCGTCAAAAAGCATGTAATTTTTTTACTTTAACAGTGGTAAATCTTTTTCTAAGACTAATTGAACCTAAAAAAGTATATATGATAATTTTTAAAAGGATTTTAAAAAAAATCACTAGTTTCAGTATCGACTCCCCTTAATGAAATTTGGCATGGACGTGTAAGTATTACATATATATATATATATATAAATATATATATATATATATATAAATAATCCAATTTTCGTCAGCACCATTGAATTCAGCTCGAAAAGAAACAAACAATTTAGTATTTTGAATCACTGCTCTATGTCCTTTGATTCACTGAGTACGTTGTCCCTATGTTATCCTTATGGGAAATAAGTAAAATTCTATATCTCGCTTATTTCTCAACATAATCCCAATAAAACCTACTATTATTATCTTATTATCTTCTTCCAGTTCAGATTTACTAAATATTGAATTAAAACCACCCAGTTTTAACATACCCGTTGCAGCAAACCTGGATACTCATTCCCCATGTTATTCTTATGGAGCTTACAAAACATGTAAAATTTCGCTATGTTGGATTACAATACGGCTCTTTTGCATTTGAAATTCGCTGATTATGCAGGTATGCTGCAATGGGGGTATTTATTGATTAGTCTAATATTTTATTATTCTGGTCACGCCATTAGGCGGGTGGCAAAAAATGGAAACTCCAGCTGTGTAAAATGACTTGATGTTAGAGGCGCTAGGGTGGTGACGCCTCGTGTTCATCAATCAAAAACTTAACCGTTTTTGACTTAAACGTTTATTGGCTTAGGTATAAACTTTAATGTACCTCCTAAAGGAGCTATAGAAGAAATAAAAAAGAGCTAATTTACGTTGTGAAAAAATGTACCAAAGTAATTCCAGAACAATGTCGGTTGAAGATGGACACTGTAAAACTCCAAGGCACCTACAATGAAAGAAATTCCGAAAATCATAAGGAAACCAGAGGTCTGAATAACGTAAAATTTGCCCCAAGGTACGATGTATCCAAAAGGTTTGTGCAATGATCTGGAAGTTGAATATTTTTCGACCGATAAGGTCAGGGCCAAGGTGAAAAGTCAATTTCTACCAGTTCGCCGCCTAGCCTAATCCAGCGTTTTCTGTGAGCAGAATTTGGATACGACAATCATAAATTTAAAAAATACCAAATTTTGGAATAGATTTAATATGTTAACTAAATTTTATTTCCAAATTCTGCTATTGAAATCGCTAGATAATTTTTGCCAACTTCAGCTGAGCTTTATCTATCAACGATTTCGTTTACAAGCTTGAAGCTTTACCGAATAGAAAAGTTAATATCGACCTAACGGGAGAAGTAGGCAGTGTTGCGGGACCGGTGCCACCTCTTAAATTGAATATTGTATTCATTTAAAAAAATGTAAAGTTACATTTTCGTAATAATTACGTATAATTCAAAATTTACACGTTAAGCACTGAGATGTTACTGTTTTTTTCACTTTGATCTTTAGTTGAAAAAAAAGAACACTCATAAAACATGATACCACTTTTGAACACAAATACCCAAGTGTTGTATGACTGTGTGGTATGACTACCACAATAGAACACAAATTCTTTGAGATTTTGACATCAACGAGTTTTTAACAGAACCAAACATTTGACTAGAGTGATGCACAAAGTAACACAGCTTTTCAGTGTTTTATGAATTCGCGAACCAGAAATATCGGTTCATTCGAGGGTCGAGCATCGATCACTTTTTATCACTTTTTATTTAGACAGTCGTGAATGATTTTGTGTCAAACATATTTTGAATACTTTTCCCCGTTTTAAGCTGCTCAGTTTCATCACTGATCGGATAAAAATATCAACTACGAACTCTCTCCCCCTAATAAATAAATAAAAGTCAAGTAAGTAAAGTGAGTAAATTTTTATAAAAAGAGAATGACATTATTCATAGTGTGTGCATCCATCACTAACTCTCAAAAGCCAGAGGTTAGCGGGAGAAAAATAGACTAAATATATAAACAGGAGAAATAGAAGAATTTGACAAATGTAATTGAGGGTTTGCATGTAGCCGCGGGGAGGAGGAAGAATTGCCCCTACTAAACCACACAATGCAAAGCAAAGGATTCTTTACTTGTTACAACGATTCCGTAGTCATGCTGTACCTTCAGGAATTGTTCCGATAACACATTACGTTTTTTAAAGTTTAAAATGAAAGCTTGTGAAATGAACTTAGATAATGAAACGATTTAATTTATCCGCATGCTGTTCCTACGCCGATTCGATCATAGTCAGTTTAATACTATCAGTTTTTTTCACGGTGTGGTTATTTTTGTCCGATTTAATTGAAACATTACGACATTTCATTACATTCAGCGCAAATACAACTATAAACCCTTGAAAACGACTTAAAATAAGTAGCAAATGGCAGAAACCAGAGCGAAGAAATGTTATTTAATGATTCGTGTTGGCCAAACCGAACGTTTCTGCAGTTTAGGCCACATTTGTCGGGAACGTATTTTATTAAGCATGTATAAGGTGCGGCCAGGCTGTCTTCAGGCTATTTACAATATTAAACATCCTCATTCACTGCTACTTTTAGAAAATACGTACGCCTCCGCCTCGTTGTGGCCGGTACATGAAAACACGACAAGTAGATTTTTATTTAATACATCGTGCCATGAAAATAAATTTGTAGCTAATATATCCTTCTCCTAGGGCAGAAAATATACCCTAAAACTGTATCGTAAGACCAAGACGCGTGACTACAAAAAATAATGAATCGGATAAAACCATGAAAAAACATGGTACAATATATATTTATTTTATTTCTTGCTTGTAAAAGTATATAATTAGTCTTATTTTCCATCACATATTACTGAGGAGTGGAAAATAATGTTTACTTAAGAAGAATCTTCGACGAACCTTTTTGTATATAAAATGTTTAGTAGATTATATAAAATTGAAAGAGGATTTTTAAGTATTTTCCTATTGGTGTATTTATTTTTCGTAAACAAACTTCTCATTAGTTGACATTGGCTATACTTAACTCACATGAAGCGCATTCGATAATTTCAATTACAGCCCGAAGTCTGACAAAAATTAAAAATAAACACGGAGCGTAGAGAAACAAGAAAAGGGTAGAAATGTTATAACTCGAATTGCTATTTAAACTTCGGCTGAATGGTGGTTTACTAAAACGGGGATGTCTTATTTGCAATTATGAATATGATTATAATTCCAATCTCCTTGTAACTGTAAACCCCTTGTTCGCCTTCCCCTCTGTTTAAGAACGTCCTCAGGCCTTTCTGGTTTGAACAAAGGACATTGTTATTCCTTACATGATGAGGTTATTATGTAGTTGTTCCCATTTTGTTTTACAATGAAACATAAGTTTTATGTAAGTTAAAACTAATTTAAACCGTAAAATAAACTGAAATCATTAGATACTTTAGTTTAATTTCTATTTGACTTATTTTTTAAATTCAAAAATTTTCCTCTTGTAAAAATTAAGTATTTACCACTCTGCGGTGGTCACAAGTCAATATGACAAGAAATAGTTGTTCGAATAACATAAATAAGATCTTTTTCAATATTTCTCCCCTCTCGAAACTCCCACCCCCATAACATGCGACTTCCACCCTGAGGACTCTGCGTTCCCAGTCACTAAGGAGTCTTCTGATTGTTGAAATATATGCCTGCTAGGACGTTCTTAAAAAGTTTCACGATCTTACAATTTTGTTTTCTTTAAAATCTAGTATTACCTGCATTAGTAGTAATTGTTACGTAAATAAAATAAATGGTGTCAGCAAACTGACACATCCTCTCTCTCCCATAAAGCCATTTAAAATAAGGAAACTTGCAATATAAAACAAATTGTAAATTATCTTACCAATAAATACCAAATTTTATCAAAATCGGTTAGTAATCAACGGAGATATCGGTTTTGAGTATTTACCATAAGAATAACACAAGACAACGTACTGCGTTTACCGCCAAATAAAAATATCAATTGTCTCCACAACCAGTTGACGTAGATAGATTAATAATTCAAAATACTGTATTATTTATTTTTTCAAGCAAAATTTAATGGTTGCAAGTAGATGTGGTTAAATTATTATAATTTCATGTAAATTTGAATTTTTACACTTAAATCCCCATAACTTCTAAACCTGAATTTTTACAGACGGGTGGTGTTATTTTGTTTGGCATCTTAAGCACTCCAAACCATGAATTTTTTATGAAAATCGTAAGAACCGTTTATGAAATAGGGAAGAAGGTATTACCGTAGGTCTCATGGTAACACCTAAGCGCGGGACCATAATAACTTTTCGTTTTGGGGCCCCCAGAAGCAAAAAACACCATTCGTTCAAATTTGACGATAGCACCCGCAAAAATGGTCCGATCGGAATAAAACTTGGCACAGGCGTGTGAAGTAATATAATTATTCGGACAATTTCGAAAACCAGCACGATCGGACCATTGCAAGGGGAGGTAAAGGGAGAAAACGCACAAAAATGGGTTTTTCATAGAAAAAATAATGACATCTTATTTTGGTGCGCACATTGAATTCAGCTAAAAAAAAACAAATAATTTAGTATTTTGAATCATTGCTACCACTGGTCCATTGGTTACCGAGATACTGAGAGTGGTAAACACAGTAAGTTGTCCCAATATTAACTTTATGGGAAATAAATGAAATTAAATGGGAATATCTTAGTAAAACTTGGTTTGTAACTTAACCTAGATGAGATCTAATGTATAATAGTATAAAATCCCCGTTGTATACATTTTTGTGGCAGACAACATGCATACCTCACTCCCTATGTTATACTTATGGGAAAAGATCTATAATTCCTTATTTCTTTATCATATTTTGATAATACTTGGTATATGGCTTCTTCTAGTTCAGGCCTAATAAGTATTGATTTTAAAACACCCAATTTCAACATACCTGTTGCAGAAAACCTGCATACTCATTCCCCATGTTATTCTTATGGAGCTTACAAAAACATACATATCTCGCTATGTTGGATGATATCCTTTTGCATTTGAAATTCGCTGAGTATGCAGGTCTGCTGCAACGGAGGTATTTAATGGATTTTATGGGGTAAATACTCTTGAAAATAAAAAAATACCTCGGGATATCATGGCTTCATACCTACATGCCAAATTTAATGAAAATCGGAGTACTGGTATCGTCTCTAGCTTTGTTTATATATACACACAAAAACTTATACAATAAACAAATCAACTTCTGAATCGATACAGACCCTTCATCCTTCCAATGGCACGCTGGATAGTGCGGGTAACATGGTCTCAAAAATAGAGGTCACAGTCCAGGGCGATTCCTAGAATTTTGACCTTTTTACAAATCACCAAACTCTCACCGCCAATGGTGACTTTTACATCACTGTCACTAAAAGCTTATGTGCGGCCTTGTGGCGCTAGATGCAGTATTATAGCGCAAAAGGGGAGGGGTGTAAAAGTAGGTATACGGTAATGAAATCATATATTTAATTTCGTAAGGCGATTCTTTGCGTCAAAATTGTGGGTGTCTGGCAAATTGCAGAAAGATGGGAGAGGACTCAAATTAAAGGTCTCTATTCCGTGATGGTGGGAAAAATAATGAAACAGCTTGAAATTCACCAGAAAACGAGAAATAACGTAAAATATCTGCCATATGAAAAGCATTTGAATCTAAAAACATCTGCTTTGTTTACATAAAACATGTGATGATGATACTTCATTGAAAACCATGTGGTAGGCTAGATATTTATAAGGTAGATTCAGTTTACTATGAAAGTATTTTGTACTATAATAAGTAAGGATTGTTTGAATTTTCTCTCATTAGGGGTTTTTAGTCCCTTCAAGCCACTAGTATTCTTTAAGAGTGTTAAGATACAGAAATGATCTCTTAAAAGTGTTATACTTGACCAATACACTTGCTTCTTATCGTGGTCAAACTGTTTGCCTTTCAAACTTTATACCTACTTTTGCACCCCTCTGTATAACACAAACATAACGTGATTGATGTTATCATGTTTTAAAAACACTCCTACAAATATTTCTAACTATAAAAAATACCTTATCTAAATCCTGTCAAACCTACTTTCTTAACATACACGTACACACATATAAATTTGCCGCAGAAATTATTCCCATTCTATATTATGTAGATAACACGCTTTACATAAAAGGAAGCAAAACTAGATTAATATAAAATCCAAAACAAGATCAATCAACTTGCATACTTGCCTGGGTAAAGGAAGAGTCAGTTGATCATAAAAGAGATTGTGTTCTGTTTTTCTGTTTTCTCTGCAGTTCTTTTGCTTAACACCGCTTCATTTGGATGTTCCGGTTTGTGGTTCTTCAGTTGATAAACGAAAATATTTATTAAATTTTAAGTTTTAAAAATTCTAAAAAATAAATAGTAGTGTAAATTAAGAAGTTTATAGCAAATACCTTACTTGAAACGGATACATAATAATTCTTCACTTTATAATTCTAGACTTAAAGGTGCATTTTTTTACTGTAATTTGGTTCGGATTGTTCAAATTCAAATTTTCAAATTCAAATTCAAAAATCTTTATTCCAAATAAATGAACACAATCATGACAATGAAGTTAAAAAAAAATGGAATTATTTCCCCGGATCTGTGTTCGGGGAAAGAGTTCAATACCAGTTGTCTATTCACTGTCACAATGGGCGCGTTCAGCCGCAGTCACCGGTGGCTAAGCGGTTACCATAGTCACTAACAGGCAAATCCACCGCATCTTGACAATCAACAATGTCCGGTTACTTACCGAATCCACCGTAAACACAACATCGGTGGATGCACAACAATGGTCGGTAGGTGGTACGTCCACCGCTACCGTTCACTAATATAGGTTAGTATATTACCCAATGGTGGAATGCGGCTGAACGCGCCCAATGTGATAACATTAGTCCATAAAAAGAATGTCCGATGTTCCTTGCTTGCTGGTTGTGCAAATTAATATTATGAAGACACACTTATAATATGTAATATTATATAATAATTAAAACGATTTGGTAAATAACTTCAGAAGGTACAACAAAAAAAACCTTGCATAAAAAAGCAATGTAACTTATTGGTATTTATATGTACAGTATGTAAACAATATTAATTTGAAAAAAAAAATTGCTTGGATAAGAGAATGTGCAAAGTATGGGTTTTTTAACCTTAGGAACAGTACAAGAGTGCATGTATGTGTGCAAGTGCGCAGGTCCAGTTTATGTAGTCTGGATGTCTGCAGACGCCCGACCGATACGAGTCAACCACTCACCTACCCAGCGCTTGTACACAGCGACACTGCACTCCTCAGCAGAAATGATGTCTGGCGGAAGATTATGATAAATTATGTGAGCTAGATAATAGGAAACGAAGATGATTAAACGAAGAACCGATTTAGGAATCTGATAACCGAAATTAATGCGATTTCTCGTAGGATAGTTATGTTGTACTTCAGAAAAAATGAGATGTTTATTTAGTTTTATAAAGATTAATAATGACTTAATATACAGTTGTCTGATGTTGAAAACAGGAAAATCTGTGAACAATTGAACTGTTGAATACCGAGATGGTTTATTGAGGATTGTTTTAATCAAAGACTTCTGCGAAACCGATAGGGGCTCTAGCACAGCCGACGAAACGCCACCTCACGCCAAAATGCCATACTGCAGAATCGCCTGCACATGGGCGTAGTACACCATCCTGTAGTGATCCACCGTCAACACGTGTCTGAGATGACCAAAAGCATAAACTAATTTTCTCAATCTTTGTTTGACAAACCAAACGTGTGGTGCCCAGCTCAGCTTTTGGTCTGTGACAACTCCCAGGTATTTGTATTGAGTCACACGTTCAATAATGTCACAGGCACATGCTCGCGACAGTGGATCACCACAGGAATGGAGTTGCAGCCGTCTGGGACTAGGATCACTCTCGCTTCTTAAAACAAATGGTAAACATTTGGTTTTAGACATATTCAAAGTCAACGTATTGTGATCCAGCCAGTTTTTTATTTTCCTTAGGTCCACTGAGGCTTGCTCATATACCTCATCCCAAGTAGAGCCGGTGGAAACAACGGCTGTATCATCAGCAAATAGGAATAATTTGCTACTAGTTTGAACTTTTGAGACATTATTTATATAAATTAAAAAGAGCAATGGACCTAGGTTACTGCCCTGAACAACTCCATAATCAGTGTTTCTTTTATCACTATAAATGCCATTGATTTTAACTACTTGAGATCGATCTGCTAAATAGCTTTTAAACCAATCGAGAGTTGACTTATCAAAACCAGAAAAATGCAACTTAGAGATTAATTTTTGCCTATCAATGGAATCAAATGCTTTGGCCAAATCTAAGAAAGTTATAAGTACTCGCTGCTTGGTACCTAACTGATTCGCAATATATTTAGTAATATCAAACAATGCATGCGATGTACTTTTGTTTGCCCTAAACCCGTACTGAGAAACAGAAATTATATCCTCGTTTTCTAGAAAATTAGCTAATTGAAGTTTAACACATTTTTCTAAGATTTTGGGGACTGCACTAAGCAAGGAAATTGGCCTAAATTTTGAAATTAAATTTTTTTGCCCCGCTTTAAAGATAGGGATTACTTTAGATATTTTGTATAAATTCGGGAATCTTCCTATGCTAATACTTAAGTTAATTATATGTAAAAGTGGTTCAATTAAAATGTCAATGTTATTTTTTATAAGCGTTGTTGGGATACCATCCCACCCAGCAGCCGAATTTCCCTTAATGCTTTTTATAACATTTGAAAGTTCCGCCTGAGTGACTCGTCTTAAGGAAAAAACCCTTCCCGTGGCGTGGTTGGCGTCGTCGACCTCGCTCGGCCCATCAGCCCGCAGATCATTAGCTAACTTTGACCCTACAGATGAAAAATAGTCGTTAAAATTGTTGCTGATGATTTTTAGCTGGTCAGGTGAGGCAGTGTCGCTGTGCCCGCAGAACGCTTCAATGGGAAACTTTTCCTTCCTTGATGGACGACCACCGACCTCATTTACTATATTCCAAAATTTCCTAGTGTCTCCATTTGCGTCATCAATCTTGGCCCTATAGAAATTGAATTTGGCTCGCTTGATTGCTGCTTTTAAAATGTTTCGATATCTAATAAATTTTGCGCGCAAACGGGTGTTAAAAGGCTGATTTCTGCACTTCTTACTCAGCTTGTCACGGTATCGAATCGAGTTGAGGAGCCCACTGGTTATCCAGGGCTTTAATTTTGATTTCCTAGGTGATATTTTTTTGTTATCCTGTTATTATCAATTACCGATCTGATAATACTATTAAATGTTTCTGCAGCGTCATCAATATTATTTATATTCGTGACTAGAGCCCAATTAACTGTATTTAAATAGCAGCGCACGTTAACCCAATTTGTTTTCGACAAAGGCAAATCTGTTTCACGATGAATTATTAGTTTGTTGTTCTGTAATTCCAAAAATATACTAAAATGATCTGTAATTTCCGTGTGTAAAACCGCTGAGTTTGCTTCAAAATTAGGTAAAAGTTTAATAAAGAAATGATCTATTGACCGATTTTCTTAACGGGACCACTTTTTGAGATACTGTGCGAGAGAGATGGAGAATCTTGTGAGGGGAAGTGTTAACCAATCACAGTCCCCCAACGTGACATGCTCGATCATGATTGGCTGAAGCAAATATGTTTTTTTGTTGTTTTTTTTAATTTAACAGTTTTGTGACATCTGTTTCATACGTCACTTTGATACGATAATCCCTGAACCTAATACTTTGTAGCTTGTATTAGTAACGAATGTTTGTTTTCATATCGTAGGGAGAAGAATAAAATTGTTTTCAAAATAAAACAGCTGTTGATAATTAAGGCCATCGGCAAGAAAATAAATATCTATGGCCGAATAATAAATAATGTTAAAAATGGATTAGTTACACATTGTATATGTGAATTCTTATTTTTTAAAGGATAATGTTTTGTACAAAATGGCAATACTTATCTCTAAAATAATCATAAGTATTATGTTATATTAGGTTTTTTATTTAATTAATCTATTATTAGTTTAGTTTATATTTTTAATTATGAAGTAACTAGGCGTTTATCAAATCGTTTATAACGATGGGAGTAAAACTAATGGTATTTGATCCTAGAACTCGGCAAGAGTAACAGTAGCCAACCCTTATGTTCTCAGACGCTAGATGTAGTTTGCTAGCGTTCACGCATGAGAAAGGGTGCAGTCACACCAGACCAAAGTGAAGTGCCACTATTTTAGCGATTCAAACTCGCGAACCAATAAACATAAAAGAAGGCATCAGTGTTAAGCGGATAAATAAACGTTGATATCCAAGACGGTGCGGGATTTTCTGATACGTGATGCAAGCTCTAGTTTATATGTTTAGGGCTTTAGGCCATTAGATCGAGTGCTGATGAATGCGAATGCGATCTATAACGAGCAGGAGTGAACGTCAAAAATGGTGGGAGTTCACTATCGTCGAACCAGGGTGAACCTGACTTTCCCTGCAAATATTCGGTGTATTATGCTGTTTCAGGCCTTGAAAGAGCGCCTAGGAACGATCCATGCTGAATATTTGTTTAATAAATCAAAAGAGACTTTTTCAAAAAGTATTAATCGGTGTTTAAAACCCAAATATGCTCTACATCTGTAATCATAACTATGTGTGTTTTTAGTACATCCTAATTTCTGATATTTTACGTATAAGAATCTTATAATTGGTTCATATTCACTTTACCTAATTTGTTCACTAATAAGCCTACACCAGCCAGAAACCTAAAGTTCAATTTTAACATGTTCGTTGCGAATGTTTTCTAGGCCTGGTAAACACGCAGTGCCAAGTTCAGTTGGGAGTAATCTTTACATTTTTGTTCTTCTTCTTCACCACTATGAAGATGGAAAAATGTACCACGCACACTCTGTGATTGACAAGCTAAACGTTAAAAAAGTGGTTAACATGAAAAAATATGCCCTTAAAATGCGCTATTTCATATAGTATGCACGACAAAAAAAACCTTTCTGTACTCGTAATTTTCTTTTCATCCTCTGATCTAAATAAGAAACCCAAAAAATTCTTCACAGCTGTCTTTTGAATAATAGTGAAAAGAAACTGTTGCAACTGCAACCGGTAAAAGTAACATTAAAAACATGTTTCTAAATAGCAGTTGCATACGAAAAAGAAATAGTTCCTCTAATCAGTTCCGTAGTTTGAAGGGGAAAGATGAATGACGGGAGGGGTTTTACCTCCCCTACATGCGCGGAAATTTTCTGCGCATGGACTCGTTAAGAAAATCCAAGAATAGACATGTGTTGCTCGCAGGACGTGTTACTTTATCAATGCAAACCGTAAATCCTAAATCGTATAAAATATCTAGGAAACGCTCCTCCTGTGAATTTAGCTGAGGTTGGAGAATATCACAATTGAGATCACCAGCCAAAATACACAGGTGCGATTTGTCTATATTTTTTATTAAAAAATCTTTCAAACTGTCATTGAATGCTGGCAGTGAAGAGCTAGGACTACGGTAGATGCAGAGCAAATCACACACCGTACCGGCCCAGTTGAAGGTCAAGGACAGGCTCGTGGCGACCCCACCGATCAACAGCTGACTGCAGGACACTGATAAAGAGTTATCGATGTAGACAACTAGGCCGTCGCTTTGGTTAAGTCTGTTGTAGCTTCTGTAGATATTATAATCATCGAGTGACATAAGGTCACTATCATTATTTAGCCAAGCTTCAGTCAGAATAATACAATGAAACTTACATTTAATACTTTGTAATACTACTAAAAATTCGTAAAAGTTATGGTTGTAACTTCTGATGTTTTGGTGTAAAACCCTGAAGCTTAAATTAGGATTGCTGTTCTTTAAAAAATCTTCATTGAAATTTTCTATGTCCGATATTTCATTACAACGAACAATGGGAACATCCTGTTCAGATTTATCCATTAATAAGATGACAAAGAAGTTAATAATTGCCGACTAACATGCCAAGAAACATAATCATTCATTATGAGCCAGCAAAATATTGTTGAAATATACGGCCTATTTGGTAGCAGTAAGCAATTAAGAAACCAGAATGAAAAATAAATTTATATGTATGTATATGCACATAAAATAGTAAAATGATTATTCAATGAATAATATTTCAGATTAAAAAAAATAATTAAAAAAATCTAAATTACTCTTTAAATGAAAAGTGATATCCGTGACTTTATATTCTAAATACAGTTGTTTTTTTAGGCGCAACAATATCGGGGTTTACTCTTAAGAACGCATTTTTCCTCAGATATTAAAACTACGACTTTATTGTTTACTCCGTAGGATTAAAATAACCTAGTAATATTTTATCACTTGAAAAAAAATATATAGAAAAAGAAAGTATATGACTAGGAATGATCTTGTAAAACTATTTACGTTGTAATTTAATATAAATAATACTCAATGCCTCTTTAAAGTGCATTTGAAACTGTTTTTTTCTTGACTCGAAACAACAGTTACGTTTATAGTCTACAAACAAAACTTGATTATTGAACTCTTATTCTTAAACCAATTACAATTAAAGTTAAAATAAAATAGCTTGTAAAGATTTACTAGTTTTTTTCCCAGTTTGACAATGCAACAAGTTTGTTGCTACAATACCTAACTTATGTTTACAACTTAATTAATGAAAAACATAGTGCAATGTAAATAATTTCTTTAAACAATTCTTATCTTGAATAAGCAATATTTTGTTAGCAAAGGTATAGTGCAAAGAAAAATAAAAATATTATTAGACGAATTTTAAATTAAAAACCAAACCATGTAGGTCACTATTAATGACAATTTATGAGCTATTAATGATTTTTTGATTGAGGATGAAAAACATTTTATTTTCTACGGTGTAAAAGAATATTATTTTAGAACCTCACTTTTATAATTTTAGAACTTTAAAATATAATTTTAGAATCAACTATTTGTCAAACTTTAAGGAGCAGACCTTCATACAAGCATAATATTATGGTTCAAGGAAAAAAACAAACAAACAATAGCATAAATTAATTAATATGAGAGAAAAAAATAGTTTTCCTTTAATGTAATAATATAAGCAATGAGAAGAGCTTCAATATACAATAAACAAGGAGTAATAAACAAGGAAATTAATAAAGCTATTTTTATGCTGTTAAATACGTGAAATGGCATCTACTTCTTTGGAGCAGGAGAGGCGCTCTAAGATGTATTCCCCAGTGGATGCTGCGTGGCGGGAGTGGAGGCTGCGGCGTCGCGGGCTGTCACATCTGCGGCAGCGGCAGGGGCGGGGGCGGTGCGGTACTGGTCCAGGGCCTGGAGGCTGCTCACCCGGAAGGGACGGTCCGTCGATGAACGCTTGACCATCACCCGGCCGTCACTGGTCCACACTGACGACAGCTTACCCTCCTTCAGAAGGGCTCTAGCGGCGTTGAAGATGGAACGAGTCTGAGGTGTTAATTGCTCGTTAAGGTACACCTGATGATTCGGGAATCTTTCATCGATCTCGCTGGCTCTGAGGCCCTTCTTTCGCAGACGCGCAGATATCCATTCATTTTTTACCATTCTTGATAAGAAGGAGACAATAATAGGTCGGGTTTTGTTACCTCCTCGGACAGGGAGCCAATGAGCCGCGCTGATGTCTGAGCGGTAATACTGGACGTCAAGAAGTGCAGCAATATGTTTTATAATGTCTAGGACATTTGCACCCTGTGGTAAGACAGAAATTCCTGTAATAATTAAATTATTCTTACGAGTGTGTTGTTGAAGGTCACACAGTTCAAGTCTGGCCGCAGCGAGATCCTCACGCAATTTTTTATTGTCAGCGGCCAATTTTTCAACCGCACTATCAGTCTCGTTGGTTCTCGATTTTAGTAAAGTTATGTCAGTCTCTAAGGTGCTAATTTTACCGTTCATGTTTTGAATATCTGCGCGAATCAATTCCATATGTCGTTCGTGTCCCACCGACCGTTGATTTCAGCACGCAGAGACGCGATTGCTTCCAACACGGCCGCATGACCCGGGTCGCGATCACCACCGGACTTGCTACCCGTCGACGAACTTTCGGCCGCACAGTCTTCACACTTCCACGTCGTTCGCGATCCACGTGTTTTAAGCGCATCTCCCACGCACGCGGTGTTGTACACTGCATGACACTCTGCACATCTACACCCGTCCTTGGTTTGAACAATGTCTTGATGACACTTGCGACAGTTTTATCCATAGTTGACAGTTTTATCAAACCAAAAAGATAAAATTACACTTTAAAAGTATAGAATGTCACAAAATCACAGCTGGCAACACGTTGTAGCACGTTAGACGGCAATCCAGGGCACTAACAAACTTAAGACCGGAGCAGCGATAAACGGTCCGCACGCATCGACCGCCTGATAAGAACTGATTGTTGGAATCTACACCTTATTTTAACTCTAAATATTGTACCGTTTGTTTTAATTTTAACTTTTTGACAAAAAAGTTTTTAGTGGGAGTCAGTTCAGTTAAAGTAAATGTCTCAAGTAGGTGAACAAAAGTGAAAGTTGGTTTGGTCATAAGATGTACCAAGCCAACACCCACCAAAACGCCGAGGGGTGGGGGCCGTCGGGGGGTATCACACCGAGGGGTGGGGGCCGCCGGGGGGTATCACACCGAGGGGTGGGGGCCGCCGGGGGTATCACGCCGAGGGGTGGGGGCCGTCGGGGTGTATCACGCCGAGGGGTGGGGGCCGCCGGGGGGTATCACGTCGAGGGGTGGAGGCCGCCGGAGGGTATCACGCCGAGGGGTGGGGGCCGCCGGGGGGTATCACGCCGAGGCGTGGGGGCCGTCGGGGGGTATCACGCCGAGGGGTGGGGGCCGCCGGGGGGTATCACGCCGAGGGGTGGGGGCCGCCGGGGGGTATCACGCCGAGGGGTGGGGGCTACCGGGGGTATCACGCCGAGGGGTGGGCCGCCGGGGGGTATCACGCCGAGGGGTGGGGGCCGCCGAGGGGTATCACGCCGAGGGGTGGGGGCCGCCGGGAGGGGGGGGGTATCACGCCGTAGGTGATTACCTTTTGGTTCCGATGCGTAAGGGTAATTTTCCATTCCTGAACGAGGTGATGTACTGGTGGCTTGTAACAAAATGAAATACAATATATAAATTAAATTAACACTTAACATATCACTTAACATTATTCCAAAGTTTTATTCATTTTAATCATCTACTTCTCCATTTTTTGATTAAACTTGGATACTTTGATTGAAAGTGGAAAAGAAAAAGTAACCATGGTAAGTAAAGAATTATTGAAATAACTAAGAATTTAAACAAAAAATGACAGAGAAAAATGTACAAATTAAATTAATCTAATTGGAGCTACATCATAATTAATTCAAACTATGTTTTTAATAGGCCTTTGTATGCTAAATGAGTTTGATGAACATACAACCTGAATAAACCAATAAACCTTAGTAGAACACTGTAAAAAATTAATAAAACTATCTTAAAAGGAATACAATTTTATGACTGTGACAGTATCGATTTATTGATAATATTCAGAATCAGTTCTTTTAACTTTTATGGAGAGTCCTCTTTCCAATAACTCTTTATCTCTTCCCTATATAATGACTATTACATTCTCCAGTAAGATGCCTTTTACAGTCAACTGTAAATTGCACGGGTCGAAGTTTAATCGTACTTAAAAAGACGATAGTTCATCCTAGGCAATGGAACATCGAAATCTATGTATACAGTGTGTAAAAAAGTCCGCCCCCCTCTTTAATTTTTTTGTTTGTTAAGATAAACGATTAACCTTTGGGGAATGATATAACTCAACCCAAATTGTTTTTTGACGTTACCAAAAACTTTGAGTGTCCCCCAAAAATGGAGGATTTTGAAGGCAACTCAAAATGTTCAAATGCAAACCCCTTTTGAGTGACCCCTCATTTTAAAGAGCTTTCAAAAAGTGAGTGAATGGTGAATTTTTATTTTATTTTTTATATAAATTATTTAGTTTAACCCATTTGTAATTTCAGTAAGTAAGCTTTTTAATACCTTTTGCAATGATGGACGTTTTAAAAGTGAAGTATTTTGTGTAATTAAAAGTGAAGTATTTTGTGTAATTACTTTAAGACTGACATGGCTCTTTCCCAACCCACAGGCTTCTGCCCATGTGGGGAAATATTTCCAGTTAGATTTTATTGAATTGAATATATCTGTGTTTGTATTTTATGCTGAATAAACGATTTTCATTTCATTTTCAATTGACAGCTTGTTAAAGTTTTGAATACAACACACCCTTGAAACCTGGCGTCTAGGACGTTTGGAGTTTTAATTCACCTTTAGTGACTTAAAAATGAAACGACCCTGGTAAAAATGTTATTAATTGAAAAGTGGTTTCTTTTGGTGATATTTAAAATTTTGAGTGTCCCCCATGAATGGGGAATTTTGGAGGCAACTCAAAATTTTCAAATGCAAACCCCTTCCGAGTAGCCTCTCATTTTAAAGAGCTTTAAAAAATAGGCGAATGGTGGAGGCTGGAGGTCGCTAACGTGATTCTATCAAAATTGGCAGCTTGTAAAAGTTTTGAATACGACTCCTTAAAACTTTAACAAGCTGCCAATTTTGATAGAAACACGTTAGCGACCTCCAACCTCCACCATTCGCCTATTTTTTAAAGCTTTTTATGAGGGGTTATTCGGAAGGGGTGTACATTTGGAAATTTTGAGTTGCCTCCCAAAATCCCAAGACACTCAAAATTTTGACTTTCACAACTCACCTACTTTTTGAAAGCTCTTTAAAATGACAAATTATATGGAGTGTAAACCGTACAGTTAAATAATGTACTTTGTCATGGAGTAAAGCAGTTTGTCATGGTCTTCTTGTCTGCTGTTGGAGATGGCATCCTGGCTGGGGCTGCTGACAATGAACGAGGGGGACACGCCAACCTACCGGAGGCCGGGACTCGGGGAATCGATCCCCGACGTGACCCTGGCATCGGAAGGTCTGGCTTCCCAGATCGTCAGCTGGAGGGTGATGGGTGATTACTCGGGGAGTGATCACGAATACATCACCTTCGAGCTGGCCGAAAGAAGACAAGGAAATCGCGGCAACAGCCGGCGCCCGCTCGGCTGGAACCTGGCGAGATTGGATGAACGGAGGCTGACAGAGGCTCTGCAGAACGGCATGGGGGACATCCCCCAGATGCCGGACGACCAGCCAAGCAGGGCGGACGCGGAGGCTGTGGTGGAAGCCACATCGCGCCTCATTCATCGCGCTTGCGACGTGTCGATGCCCCGCAAGTCGGCACGTACCGGAAAGGGCCCGGTGCATTGGTGGACCGACCGCATCGCCAAGCTGCGGCGAAACTGCCTGAGACTCAGGCGGCGAGCCCAGCGTTCCCGGGACAGACCCAAAGCAGCGGAGAGGTCGAGCCAGTACAGAGCGGCAAAAAGAGTACTGGTCAAAGCGATCAGAGAAAGCAAGGCGCGCTGCTGGAGCGCACTGCGCGAGGACGTGAATAGCGACCCCTGGGGACAGGGGTACAAGCTGATCTTGAGGAAACTCGCGTAGGGACCCGGGTACGTGCCGATGGAGGCCGAGAAGATGCGGACCATCGTGGACGGACTATTCCCAGATCACCGGGTCAGAGACGACACCCCTTTGCGGGTGATCGCCGAAGAGGTCCCTTTGTTCACGCGCCAAGAGTTGGAGAGAGCGGTCAGCTCCATGAAGAACAAGAAGGCCCCGGGCCCGGACAACGTACCGTCAGAGTGCTGAAACTGGTAGCGACATGCCGCCCTCAGCTCCTATTGGACATGTACAACGTCTGCTTGAAAGCGGGAGTGTTCGCATCCCGCTGGAAACTGGCCAAGCTCGTCCTTCTGAGCAAAAAACGGGGCCCACCGGACCCTCCATCAATGTACCGCCCTCTGTGCATGCTGGACACGGCGGGAAAACTGATGAAGAGGTTGTTGAAACCGAGAATCGGAGAGGCTGTGCGAGCGGCAGGGGACCTCTCGGCCCGACAACACGGGTTCAGAGAGGGCCACTCGACACTCAGCGCCATCTCGGAGGTTGTAGCTTCGGTGACACGAGCGGATCAGGCGTGCCACGCGGCTCGTCCGATCGTGCTGCTGGTCACACTTGACGTCAAGAACGCGTTCAACTCGACACGGTGGTGCGACATTCTGGTCGCACTGGAAAGAAAATTCCGGTTACCGGGGTACCTCCTCACCATGGTGAGAAATTACCTAAGGGACCGGCGGCTGATGTACGAGACGGATCGGGGTTTCGAAACCAGGGCCGTCACCTCTGGGGCAGCCCAGGGATCGGTGCTGGGGCCGGATCTCTGGAATGTCTCGTATGACAGCTTGCTCTGCACTGAGATGCCACACGGAACGTTCCTCGTGGGATACGCCGACGACGTGGCGGCGGTCATCACCGAACGAAACGCGGAGTTGGCCCAATTGAGGCTGAATCAGGTCTTGCGCCTGGTGGAAGGCTGGATGCGCGATCTCGGCCTTCAGCTGGCTCTCTCCAAAACTGAGATAGTCATGCTTACTAGGAGGCGGATACCCACGATCATTCCGATGCGGGTGGGTACCGAAGTGATTGAGACGCAGAGGACGGCCAGGTACCTGGGGGTGGTGCTGGACAACAAGCTCACCTACTGGGACCACATCAGAAGCGTGTGCGACAAGGCGGCCGAAGTGACGTCCTGCCTTGGAAGACTGATGGCCAACTTCGGAGGACCGAGTCAGGGGAAACGGAGGCTGTTGCTGTCGACGGCACAGGCCATCATGCTCTACGGAGCGGAGATCTTGGCAGATGCGACGAAGGTGAAGAAATACCGGACTCGTATGCTGGCGGTGCATAGACGCGGCGCGCTCAGGGTCGCGTCCTCGTACCGCACGGTCTCGCAGGCGGCGGTGCTGGTCATTGTGGGAGTCATCCCAATCGATCTGCTGGCACAAGAGAAGACCATCTGGGGGCGTGCTCCCGAGATGGATCGGGAAGAGGCTGCCGAGCTGGCCCGTGGCCAAACAATGGCCGCCTGGCAGCGTCGATGGGACGAAGACACGACCGGAAGGTGGACATGCCGACTCATCAGGAACCTGGAGCCGTGGGTTTGCCGCGACCACGGGGAGGTGAACTGTTACCTCACCCTGTTCCTGACAGGTCATGGCTACTTCCGTCTGTACCTCCACGGAATGGGCAAGGTCGACTCGCCCAGGTGCAAGTACTGCGGACACGACGGAGACGACGTGCATCACACTTTCTTCGTATGCCGTCGCTTTGACGAAGCCGACTCGGTCGGTGGTCATCTGACCCCGGACAACATCGTGGGGAAGATGCTGCAGGGCAGCGTCAGCTGGAACGCAGTGGCTGACTTTGTCATGTCCGTCCTGCGCCAAAAGAGGACAAACGGGTGTCTCGAGTGACCCCAGAACCGAGGACAGCAGAAGAACTGTTGAACACCAACTGAGGAGTCCCGTAAGAGACAGCAGCGCGGAGTCCTGAAAGGGACAGAGGCCACGCATTGCGATGTCGCAATGAGCAGACACTCGGGTCGATCGCAATGATGTGGTGACAGCACGCGAGGGTTTTTTTAGCAGATATGCCCAAGGAGACGTACAGACAACTGTACGCTCCAAGCCGCCTCGAGCCTCGAGGCGGGGCCTCGACACTGATGCTGTCTGTCAGAGGCTGGAGACCCCTGCTCGTCGCTTTGCTCTCTTGAGCGAGCGGCGTAGAGGGCCCGCATATCGGTGCGGGTAAGAGCTATTTTTAACCTACCTTCCAGCGTGGATAAAAAAAGCAGTTTAAGCCTTCAATGTTGTGGATGCCAGCACACAATGTTAATTACGGACAGCAATTAAATATATTTTTGTTTATATTTCTCTATACCTGAATAATCACTAGGAAAGCATTTTTATTTTATTGATTTCATAAGATCGGTATATGATAGGAGGTATTTTTTGTCACAAGCTATTGTGTATATTGAGGAATATAGTTTGCTATGGAACAAAAATAACCATTGCAGGTTTGTGTTGCTTTAATAAAATTAAATATAGGTGAGCATTCTTAAGATCTCTCTACGTTATATAAGTTTCTTTTTAGTAATCCCTATAGTTAATATTAGCTCTGTTGTAGTTGCTCTTGAAAATACTTAAAGTTCCTCCCATAATAATATAATGTTTTAAGTTTCATGCTTCATTTATTTGGTTGTTCTAGCATATGTTTAATGTTTTGTTTTTGGTTTTTGCGGGCGTTTGCCGTCGCTGATTGCTTAAAAACAATCTTTATGACTCGGCAACAACATGCTATTTGTGTAACAATGAATTTACAGAAACTAAAGTTAAAGTTCGCGACCATGACCATCTGACAGGAGCCTACAGAGGTGCAGCTTGCAACGGATGTAACATCAGCTACAAACTACCATCTTTCATTCCAGTAGTTTTTCACAATCTTAGCGGATACGATGGTCATTTTATTATTCCTGAATTAGCAAGAGACAACGGTGAAATAGACGTTTTGGCACAAACTATGGAAAAATGTACAAGCTTTTCAAAAAAGGTTGGCAAAATTAAACTTACATTTGTTGATTCTTTTAGATTTATGCCTTCTAGTCTTATGAAACGTTCTGAAAATTTAAGAAGACAAAATTTAATAGAAACAAGCAAAATTGTACCTGCAGAAAAAATGGACTTAGTTCTTCGGAAAGGAGTTTTTCCGTATGATTACATCGATGGACTACATAAATTTCAAGAAACATCACTTCCTCTACCAGAAGCATTCAAAAGTAAACTTACCGATCCGGACATTTCACCTGAAGACTATCAACATGCATGCAGAGTTTGGGACGAATTGGAAATGAACACTCTGGGAGATTATTCTGATTTTTATGTAAAACTTTATGTGACCCTTCTTTGCGATGTGATGGAAGAATTTAGAAACACTTGTTTTGAAGCCTACGGATTAGACCCTCTTCATTCTTATACCTCTCCAGGATTAGCTTGGCAAGCTATGCTAAAAGAAACAAAGTGCAACCTTCAATTATTAACAGATATTGATATGGTGTTGATGATCGAATCGGGCGTTAGAGGTGGATTGACCCAAAGTGTTACTAGACATGTTAAAGCTAACAACAAATATCTTCCAAACTACGATGAAGAAAAACCATCAATGTTCTTGGGATAGTTTGATGCCAACAGTTTATACGGATGGGCCATGTCTAATCCACTTCCTTTTGGAAACTTTGAATGGGTTAATCCAGACTCTATTGGTGATATTTCGCAAATTTCAAAAGACGGAGAAACCGGATACATATAAGACTGTGATTTTGAATATCCAGAACACTTGCATGATCTTCATTACGATCTTCCGCTCCTTGCAAAAACAGAAGTTTCACCAATTGGCAAACATCCAAAATTAATGATGACTCTTGAAATTAACCAAAGATACGTAGCTCACTTTTGGGTTGTTCAACAAGCACTCCAATTGGGTTTACGTATAACCAAAATTCATAGAGTTTTAAAAATTTCCCAATAATACTGGTTAAAACCGTACATTGATTCAAACGCCATAAGAAGAGCAGCTGCAACATCAACATTTCAAAAGGATTTTTTTAAATTAATGAATAATGCGATATTTGGCGAAACATTGGAAAACAAAAGAAAGCACAAAAATGTTAAATTAGTTACAGATCCAATAAAACTACAAAACCTTGTACAAAAACCAAACTTTGGAACATCTGTTATCATCAATGAAAATCTTGTGGCAGTATCTATGAAGAAAACAAGCGTGAAAATGGATCGTCCATTGTACGTTGGAATGTCAATCTTGGATATTTCCAAAACCCACATGTATGATTTCCACTACAACAAAATGGTTGCCTTCTACGGTAGAGATAACATCGGAATCGCCTACATGGACACGGACGCTTTCATCTACTGGATTCTTACTGAAGACATGTATTTGGATTTTCGAACATTTGTTCACAAAAATGAATTTGATTTTAGTGACTATCCAAAAGATAATTTAAATTATGACAATGATCGGAACAAAAAGAAACTTGGAAAATTTAAAGACGAAGCAAATGGAATTTTACTGAAAGAACTTATTGCACTAATGTCAAAATTGTATTCACTAGAATTGCATAAAGAAGAAAACTATGTTATTAAAAAAGGGTGTAAAAAGTTTGTATCTTAAGAAGAATGTAAATCTCGAACACTACAAGCAATGCTTATTTGAAGAAAGAACTGTAACTGCAAAACTCAACACCATCAGAAGTTTCAACCATCAACTGTACAGCATAACAGAAGTGAAAAAAGCACTCTGCTCCAATGATGACAAACGACACATTCTTCCAGACAAAATTCACACTCTACCGTTCGGCCACTACTCTCTCAATCCTATCGATGAGTAAAATGAAAAAGAAAAAAAGAAAAAAGAAAAAAAATAAAAAAAGGGGAAATCACAGCATGCTCGCTGTGATTTCCCCTTTTTTAAAATATGTTGAAATGACCTTGAACTATAAAAGCGGATGCAGAAAAAGAAACACTCAATACTAACTTGACTTTGTTAGTAAAAACATCATGACAGAGTTAAAGGAAAAGATTGTTAATGAACTTCATAAACCTGCAAGAATAAAGTTTCCACGAAGAAATACTGTTGTAAAAGGAATAAATGATTTATATCAAGCAGATTTAATTGAAATGCAACCGCATAGTAAAATAAATAAAAGATTTAAATACATACTTACGATTATTAATTGTTTTACTAAAGTTGCAGATGCTTTGCCATTAAAAGACAAAACTGGTAACAGCATAACAAAAGCTATGGAAGTAGCTATAAAAAGAGATAAAAATAAAATTAAACATTTACAAACTGATGATGGGAAAGAATTTTTTAATAAACCTTTTGCCTTGTTGATGAAAAAATATAAGATAAATCATTATTCCACAAATTCTGAGAAAAAGGCAGCTATAATTGAAAAATTTAATAGAACCTTAAAAGGTGCAATGTATCAAATGTTTTCGAAAAGAGGTTCTTACGTATGGGTTGATATCTTACCAAAATTAATAAGCGCTTACAACAACAAGTTTCATAGAACTATCGGTATGGCACCTAACAAAGTGAATAAGAAAAACGCTAAACTAGTTTTACAACGAATTAAAAAGAATACACAGCCAAAAGCGGAACAAAGAAAACCAAAAAAATTTAATGTAAATGATAAAGTTAGAATTAGTAAATACAAAGGAGTGTTTACTAAAAATACCTGCCCAATTGGACAAACGAAGTTTTTACAGTGTATAAAGTACAACCTACTGTACCGGAAACTTATATTTTAAAAGAAAACAAAGGAAATTTGTTACAAGGCGGTTTTTACGGATATGAATTGTTAAAGTCAACAGTAGGCGATGTCTATCTTGTTGAAAAGGTGTTGCAAAGGTAAAAAGACCAAGTTAAAGTACGTTGGTTGGGGTTTGACAAAACTGAAGATTCGTGGATACCTATAAAAGATTTGATTTAGTTTTAAATCAACTTATTTACTCTTCTGCCTTTGAATAAGATGGAGATTGTTCACCATAAAGATAAATTTAATATTAATAACATTGATGATTTAACCGTAGATAACGTTAAAATCAACAATGGTAAACACGGCAGTTTATTTCCAAACACTGTACGATGTATAGTAAGCGGTCCTTCAAACTGTGGCAAAACTAACGTTGTGTTTAACTTAATTGCAAACACAAAAGGATTGCGATTTAATAACCTATATATTTTTTCAAAGTCCTTACATCAACCAAAGTATCAATTGTTGGAAAAGATCCTGACTGATGTGCCTGATGTTAACTATTACAAATTTAATGCTAGTGACAGTGTTATGCAACCAGACCAGGCTAAGCCGTATTCTGTATTTGTATTTGATGATGTATCTAGTGAAAATCATGATACTATTAGAAACTATTTTGCCATGGGAAGACATAATAATATTGATAGCATATATATCGGACAAACATATAGCAAAATTCCAAAACAACTAATTAGAGACAATGCAAATATTTTAGTTTTATTGAAACAAGATGATACAAACCTAAAACATATATACAACGATCATGTAAATGCTGATATGTCATTTGAAAAATTCAAAGAGCTTTGTGGAAAAGCTTGGGCGGAGAAATATGGATTTTTGGTAATTATGAAAGATAAAGCTATAACAGATGGTCATTACCGCATAGGTTTTGATAAATTTGTTTTAATACATTAATTAACAACATTATCGTAAAAGTCTCCATGGTGTAAACATGGTTAATCAAGAAAAGCTATTAAAAGAAATAAAATCACTTAGTCGTTCTATTAGACATAAAACAGAGCGTTAAGATTAGGAATAAGTGAAAGAGAGAAATTTCTGCAATCAACATTTAAACCTATTACTGAGCCATTAAAATAATTAGGGCAAAATGTTAAAACTTCAACATTTAATTTTTCCGGAGATGTTATTTTACCCATTTCAAAATTTGAACGAAAAGAAGAATATGAAGGTGATACAAGTTTTACGCAACAAGGAGAAACAACTGAAGAAGAAAGCGTACTAGGTGAAGAAACGGATGTTTTAACAGAAAAAGAAGGTCTTTCTACAAGCGAAGAACAACAAGAAGAAGAAGAGTCTATTAATCCATCCAACTTGAGCAAATTGGGCTCGGATATTGCGTATAAAGGGCCGCTTGCAAGACAATTTGTATTAAAAATGTTACATTCTGCACAGCCAACTCGAAAATATCATACTTTTGGTGCTAGAATAGAAGGAAATGGGCTAATGATTGGAGATAGCAAACTTGATGTAGACGAACATGACAATATTATTATAAATAATATACAATACAAGGGTACAAAAGGAATGTTTGAACTTATTTTTAAACCGAAACCTAATAAATATACTAAAAAGGATTTAAACATTTTTAAACAAATATTGGAGGATACAAATGCGCATAAGAAAAATTATTCTAAAAAATTTCAATGTTCATAGAAATGCATCAGAAAAATATAAAACTATTATTGCTAAACTTTTCCCACCAAAAAGAAGGGAATCTATAAAAAGAAAATCATTATCTTACTGAAATAAATATTTTACATAAAAGGAGAAAAACAAATCAATCAAATTTATCTGGAAAAGGATTATTGAAAAACTTGTATGATACTAATATAATATACTACAACGATATAAACAAATTGGTTGACAAAATGAAGTTGATATATGAAACTAAACAAGCCGGACATAGTGGTTTAGAAAACGAATGGGTAGCTTTAGTCGGTGAACTACGAAATCGAGGAGTAATTGCATAAAAAATATGAGTATATATAATACAAGTATAACCGATTAAATATTCAGTATAACCATGAGTGTGGATAAGTTTGGACGGTATTCCGAAACTGGAAGCAAATCAGGATCTTATGGAAAAAGAGGTGGTTTACCACTAACATCCGATGGAGATTATGATATAAGAAACAAACGTTTAAAGTTTGTAAATGATCCAAAAGATGATAATGATACAGTAAATTTCAAAACATTAAAAAGTGAAACATTACCTAGCTTAAAGCTTCAAAATGAAGTGTATAACGCTAATTTTTATAGAATTGTAAATCTTCCAAAACCAATAGATGAAAATGATTCGGTAAATAAAGAATATTTAATGTGGTACATAAACCAAACCTTACGATATGATCCTAGGAGTAACAATAAAGTATATGATGCAAAAGATCTTAGAATAGCCAATATAGCAGATCCTGTTAATGATCAAGATTCAGTTACGAAAAAGTATTTACATTCAGTCATCCCTGAAAAAACAGATAAATTTTCCTTTTACAACTTTGTAATACATGATATTGGAGACCCTAAAGATATGAAAGATGCTGTAAACCTTCAATATATTACAGATCATTGTATTACGCATGATATTAATACAATTGATTGCAAAAATAAGGTGTTAACTAACGTTAAGGAAGGAACTGCAAAATTAGATGCAGCTACAATAAGTCAAATAATGAAAATAAAAAATAACAAATGGGATGCAGATGCAAACAAAAATTACTAATGTTAAAAAAGGGTCGGATGAAATTGATGTTGCAACAATTGGACAAGTTTCTGTATTAACAGAATATCAAAACGGTAGTCAACAGTTTGATTGCAAAGGGATACCACTATTCAATGTTGCAAAAGGATTAAGAGACAGTGATGCAGTTACAGTAGGACAAATGCATGAAAGGGAACATATTTACTATAATCGTTTTCTAAAAAATGATCATAATATGCAGTCTTTTAATTGTGAAGAATTACGATTGACTAGCTTAAATGACCCTGTTGATTTTACTGATGCTGTTAATGTAAATTACATTGTAAGACTCTTAAGTGTAGTGTTATATGATATTTATAACACAATAAACCCCATAAAATCTGATCAAAAATTACATTGGGTTAAAAAGAATGTTATGGAAAAATATTTTTTAAATAAGGAAACTGATAGTTTAAGATCTTCTAATGATGATGATGAAGAAGATACAATCCTACCGCAAAACTGGAAAAAATTATTTACCCATAAACAAACATACTTATAAATAAACAATGTCAAAGGATAAGTGCATCATTCATTATAAAGCATTTATAAAATAAACAAGTATTAGCATTTCCTTTCACTATAAAAGACCACGTTGACCACCATTATTACAAAACAAAATATAAAAATACAAACAAATATTCAGATATACAACTATTTAGTTTACGCACTGGAGCATATGAAATTGATGATATAAATGAAGCGATACAAAATCATATGGGAAAAGATAATATAACAATAAAAGGAAATAACAATACTATGAAAGCTGAAATTAAATGTAAATATTATATAGATTTTAGCAAAGAACATTCAATTGGTAGTTTATTAGGATTTCCTAAAACAACAAAAATCTTAGAACCTAATATTAACCATTCAGGTGCTAAAACTGTGACAATAATGAAAGTTAACAGTATAGATGTTACATGTAATATTATACATGGTTCTTATAGAGATGGTGAAAATACTCATATATTGCACACATTCTATCCAACAGTCGCTCCGGGTTTTAAAATTGTGGAAAAGCCACAAAACTTAGTGTACCTACCGTTAAACACCAGTTTTATTTCAGACATTGTGGTGAACATACTAGATCAAGACGGAAATCATATTGATTTTAGAGACGAACCTATAACTATACGAATACATATAAAATCAACCGCATAACAATGGGGTTATCATTTAAAATGAAAGAGCTGACTGGTAAACAAGTCAGTATCACTTCAGCTATAGAAGGATTAACAAGTGATAACATTCGTTTTCTATAAGAAATTGGATTAAAACTTATTAATAATGGAAATATTGGATATAGTGTAGGGTCCGACATTCGACGAAACCTTATGGGAAAAGGAATATCATACGCACAACCCTTACGCTTCATCAAAATTAAATAATAATGATGAAATTAGAATTCCCATACAACAACAAGATATTTATACACTTCCATGTGAAAGTTATTTGTATATCAAAGGAAGAGTAACGAAAAAAGATGGAAACACTACAAGTACTGTTCCGTTCATAAATAACCCCATGGCATATTTGTTTGATGAAATAAGATATGAACTTTCCGGAGTTACAGTAGATTCAACAAAAAGGTGGGAATTACAAGTACATTAAAAGGATTAGCATCTTTAACACCGAGTGAAAAAATATGCTGGCCGCCGCAGGATAGGTAGCACCCGATTCCAATACAATCACTCCAAACACTTCAGGCAATTTTGACTTTTACATTCCTTTAAGATTACTTTTAGGCTTTGCCGAAGATTACCGAAAAATAATAATAAACGTAAAACAAGAATTAGTTTTGTTAAGATCATCAAACGACAAAGATATTATTATGGCGCCAGATGGAACAACGGAAGCTAATTTAGAATGGAAAATGCAATTAGACAAGATTGTTTGGAGAGTACCGCATGTACGGTTAAACGATCAAAATAGAATTTCATTATTGAGAACTTTTAAATCAGATCGTGATATCGTAATACCATTGAGAAGTTGGGAGTTTCATGAATATCCGGTTTTACCGGAAACACAACGTCATACATGGACTGTAAAAACTTCTACTCATTTGGAAATGGCAAGATATGTAATATTTGGATTACAAACAAAAAGAAGAAATGAAATAACTAAACATGCTGGTGAATTTGATCATTGCAAACTTACAAATTTTAAGGTGTTTCTAAACTCGCAATTCTTTCCATACGACAACTTCAACATAAACTTTACAAAAGACAGGTTTAGCGTTTTGTACGATATGTACGCAAGATTCCAAAATTCATATTATGGAAAAACAAACACACCTTTATTAACGCCAAACCAATTTAAATCTACCTATCCGATTGTTGTAGTTGATTGCTCCAAACAAAATGAATCTGTAAAATCTTCCAGTGTAGATATAAAAATAGAAATGGAATTTGAACAAAATGTACCCAAAGATACATCTGCTTATTGTTTAATTTTACATGATAAAATTGTTACATATACACCTTTAACCGGTATAGTAAAAGCAGTTTTGTAAAATGAAAAAAATACCCCCACCACTCGGTTATAAAAGCAGGAGCGGGAACGCAAATTGTTTAGTTGACTGTCTACAGTTGTATGGGTAACATCGTCTACAGCATTATAAACAAAATGAGTTCTTTATCAGTTGTACAAGGCGTTTCCGAAACAACACCTTTATTGGAAAATGATGATGATAAACATTTTGAAGAAAATGTTGTAAAGGAAATATATGACGTTTAAAGTTTGGAAAACAAAATAAAAAGTTGGAAAATAATAAAACAAACGTAAGAAAGAAAAGAAAACTTGAAGAAAATATTCCACCAAACATTTTAACTGAAGTTTTCCTTCGCATCCTTTATCCTATTTCATCTTGCTTGAGTAAAAGTGTTTTCGGTAAAATCATTAGACTACTCTCCCGCAGTAATACTAAGCCATGGTACAAAGATGGTTTTATTTTCAGAAAATGCTTGGGATTCCTTTTTAAAACATCTACATCTTATTGAATGTTATTTAGCCAACAGTTTCTTTGGAAGAAAAACGAACATTCGACTTTTGGATTGTGACAATGAAATTGACATTATTAAACATCTTGGTCAACAACAAGTAAGAATTAGAAACTCGACACAATTTGAAAATAAAATTCTACTAACAAGTGAAGAATTCTACATTTTAAACCATGCAACATCACCTATTACCAGGTATATGAAACAATTAGTATTTTCAAGCTCTGTTATTAGGGATATTGGTAGATGCATGCGAAAAACAACCAGACAGCACTTTACAATACGGACCAATAGATACATCCATCTTTAATAGAATACCTCACGAAGTGGAAATGTGGAGGCAGTTAAGAAACATTCAACCTTTTACTGAAGTTGCAACGGAAGCTAAAGAAGAAGAAACCAACAACAACAACAATAATACAGAAGAAGAAACCAACAACAACAATAATGCAGAAGAAGAAACTTTGCTAGTTTAAAATTACAATGTAATTTAACAAAAGAAAAACCGTGGGGTAGGCCTACTGGGGACGGTGCCCACGTTAAACATACACCAACGCGCCTACAACTGTACGGCCTGATTTATATGTCTAACCTATCGTGGTGTGGAAAACAGTTGATCAGCAGACACCGTGATGAGCAGACAGGATGAAGAAATGGCAGCAAAAACCTTGTGTAATTGAATTTCAAGCATTTCGCGGAAACGATGATAGATTTATCATAAAAGAATTGGTAATTTTAGATTTGCTTACACAAGTAGCGTACCCGTTTTTATTTGAAGCACCGTGTTCTGTCCATGAACTAAAGTCAAAAGCTAAAATAACAAACAGATGGCTAACAAATAATTTTCATCATATCCATTGGTTTGAAGGTTTTCTACCGTACAATAATGTACACAAAATTATGTTTCATTTTAGCAAACAATTTCCGCACATATACACCAGAGGATTGGAAAAAAAGAATTGGATACGACAGTACACGAACAAAGAAGTTTTAAACATAAAAGTGGAAAAAACCTTTCACTTTGATGCTAGAAATATTTGTGTTTCTATAATAGATCCGAAACACAACCAATCTCAATGCGCATTGCAAAACGCATATCACTTTGGCTGCTTACTTACAACAAACGGAAGAATGTGGTGGGGGTTCCGAAGGTTATAAAAACGAGGAAGCAACACACCCCGAGTATAACTCTAACTCCATACTCCGAACAGACAAAATCTCCTGTGAAGGATGGCGTCACAACAGTTTCTCCAATGTTTAGTTGAACAATTCAATTTGCATTCAAAATCAAATACTCTAATTATCAAGAAATGTTCAGAACTAAAAGAACACAAACATTATATTGTTCATGAAATGAAAAAAGTTGATACAACACATGGAGACGCAGTCGTCGCATCTTTATCCGATGCACCATATACACCAGGTGATGAACCAAAGTTTCAAGTATATCTTCCAAAACGATTCGCCCAGTTGCTGCAAAATGAAGATCTGCGGGGAATTCAGCCAGGATCATTATATTTGGTGTCACACGGAATGAGCGGAAACAACTCTACGGAACTTACTCTGCACATCACACAAAAATAACATTGTAAATATTGAAAAAAAATGTTTTAAATGAAAAGATAAAAAACAACATATCAGTATATGTTGTATTTTTTTTAAACTCAAACGGATGACCTTGAACTTTTAATTGATGGTATTATTCGATTGTTTTATTCGAATACTTTACATAAATACGAAACTTTAACGTTGAGAGGCTCAGTTCTTTTTAAGACAAACTACAACCAACATGTCATCCAAAAGAAATAATCTAACACTTATAACTTATTGTTGCAAAGAAAAATGTTTTAAAATACCTGAAGATCAAGTTGACGGAAAAGCTTGTACAAAATGTAATTCTTTCTGCTACTGTAAATGTAGTTGCAAAACATATCAAAAGAACCGGTTGGATAAACTAGAAGAATTGCAACATCGGCTTGGTCTACTGTGGCAACGATTAAATTCAAAGTGATTAAACAAACACCTGCCATTACCCCCACCACTACCCCCACTACCATCGGAGGTACCCGCAGCACCGGCTTTGCAATAATCATTCCTGCTACACCTCTCGTCGAGTAAACAACTCTAGTCATGTCTCTCAACATTCGCGGGATTCACTACAACACTATCAACCTTACAACCTACAAGGATTTGGAAATTTTTAGTGAAGAACTAGAACAACTTATAACCACTGGGTTCGGTTTATCTTTGGAACTTTAAGCAACAAACAATCAAAACGAAAAAAATGTATTTTTGCCAACTTACAACAACAACAAAAAGAATGAAAATAAGCAAGAAATTTCACCACCGAATTTCACCACCGACAACTTACTTTTCACATTTGGGAGCAAACTTTTCAACCTTAATGTAAAATAAAAAATAAAAAAAATATCTTGCATTTTCGGATTCTCCGAAAATACAAGATCTTTTTAAAAACATCCATACCTGACCTTGACCCATTACCGCTCATTTAACCTTTAAATACCCACCCCAACACGTCACAGCTACGTCACAGCCTCTCACGTCACCAGACCGGATGTAGCTGTCACTTTTGATTAATGCGTTTTGGCCCAGAAACGCCACTTTGCCAATACTGGTGTGGTTGTTCAAACGTTGCTTCAGGCACATTTTGAAGCCACTAACCAAATTGATAATTTTTCCTTTCAAACTGGAGTCTTTCCATCCCAGCTGAAACTTACTCCTATTTTCAAAAAGGACGATCCTTTGAATGCTAGCAACTACAGGCCAATTTCAACCCTGCCTGTCATGAGCAAGGTCTTCGAGAAACTTTTCCTGGAGAGGCTAACCAAGTTCCTTGAACGTTTCGAGATTCTGTCTCCAAATCAGTTTGGGTTTAGGAAAAATAACTCCACAGTTGACGCAATAAATAATCTCATTGAAATGGTTGTCGATGGCCTTGAGAGGCGAGAAAATGTGCTCAGCATATTTCTCGACCTTTCGAAAGCGTTTGACTGTGTGCATCATGAGACACTGTTGCACCAGTTAGAGACGTACGGCATTCGCGGATTGCCACTAACGTGGCTAAAGTCTTACCTGGAAAACCGTTTCCAGTGTGTAGAAATTGACGGTCAACTCTCTGAAAAAGAAAAAATGGTCCAAGGTGTCCCTCAGGGATCAATTCTAGGACCAATCTTTTTTTGCTGTACGTCAACAACATCAGTTCATCAATCCAAAGTGGAAAGATGATCCAATACGCAGATGACAACACTATCTGCGTAAAAGCGTCAACAAAGCAAGAGCTGGAGGTAAACTCGTTCATTGATCTGAATGCATGTATTCAAACCTTTTTCAGAAATCAATCTCAAAACAAACAATTCAAAATCAAACATATTGTCATTTTACCTCCGGCAGCAGGATCTGGACACCCAGCCTGCAGTCATAGTGGATGATGACCTCTTAGAGGCTGCAGATTCCGTCAAATTCCTAGGAATGCACCTAGACAGAGGGCTGACCTGGGAAAATCACGTTGACCACATTTGTGGCAGGGTTGCGTCCGGTATATTCGCTTTACGCAACCTTGCGAAATTCTGTTCAAAAGAAGTACTCACATTGGCCTATTTTGGCCTTATCTACCCTCATACCTCTTATGGAATAAGGGTATGGGGTAGTTGTGCAAAATTCAGGCTGGAAAGAATATTCAAGCTGCAAAAAAAGGCAGTAAGAATAATTTGCAAGTTACAACCGAGAGACTCATGTTAAGACGCCTTCAGGGAGTTGGGACTGCTGACATTGCCCTCCTTGTACATTTTTGAAGTGACCTGTTTTTGCAAATACAAATGTCCACTCATACGAGGCAGTGAGGTGCACCACTACAATACTAGAGGCAGAGAGGAATACCGATCTCAACAAAACAGAACTGTGATGTTTGAGAATTTAACTTCACAGGTTGGTATTAAGTTCCTCAATAAACTCCCTGAAGATATCAAAAATTCCGAAAACAAAAATCAATTCAAGTCTCGACTAAAACGCCTCTTGGTATCCAAAGTCCTGTACTCAGTCGACGAATTCATGATGAGCCGCTGGGCAAACTAAATTTCAGGTGTATATCGCGATTGCAATTTTGGCAGTGATGTTCAGTCATCGTAGTGAAAAAATGTGTAGAACATAATCTATTGTTCTGTTTTGACGCTTGCAATGCAATGTATTTTGTCTCTTGCAATAAAGATTTTATTATTTATTATTATTATTATTATTTATATTTATTATTGGTACTGCTCACTGAGAAGCAGTAGGTCAGCACCTTGCTCCGTGACGAATTGGAACAGCAAGTCGTTTGCTGTCCTGCTCCTCTGCATGTTGCAGAACACTGATCATTTCTGTTTCTGGCGAAGCTCCTGGATGGCCCGTCTGTACTGCCCGCAACGACCAGACCCAGCGGAATGCTTGACCTGGTAGCCCTTCAAGCCGGCTTCTGTACACAGGACACAGGACAGCGCTGCATTGCACGCGCTGGCCCTGTGGTCCTGGCTGAAGCAGAGCTTGCTTCCCGATAGAAGCAGAGCTTGCTTCTATCGGGTCCAGAGCAGCGATTAGCGACGTGACCGAACCCCAGACATTTAAAACATCTGGAGGCCACGAGCTTCTCGCGTACCCGACAGCTCACGTACCAGATCTTCAGGATGCCCTTCTCCAGGAGCTTCTCAGCTGCTCTGGCTCCCAGGGTATGGATCGCCACCTTCTGGCCTCGAGCATTCGCCTTCGAGACGAAAGTCTTCACCTCGACGTTTTCGCCGATGGCGGATTTGGCTCATGGCCCTGATAACAGCGCCCTTCTCATCGGGCTTCCCTTTGCTGCGAATCTCGCCCAGCACGTCGGCGTAGGATTTCCCCTCCGACGGCTTGATGAGAAGAGCGTCTGGCCGCGTCCTACATGACCTCTTCTTCGGCACCTTCTTGTTGTCCTGAGGGCCGGGCTGGCTTCCAGTCTGCTGGGGTGGGACTTTCTTCTTCTTCCCCTTCCTCTTGACGACGTCGGTCCACTTCTCGGGGTCCATCGTCTCTCCTGGCTGGGTTTCTTCTCAGCCTCCGGTTGGGCGGGGCTGGAAGCAGCCCGTTTCCCACCGGCCGGCTGAGCCTTAACGCGCAGTGATGGGGTCGTCTGCGTCGAAGCAGTCACCGACTCGCACGCCTGCCAAGACTTCCTCAGCTGAAGGATGTGGTTAAGGCTGGCCTCCAGTTGGACTATGCCTTCCTGCACATTCCTGCTGATGTTCTTCTGCCTGCCGGTCGCGGCCTTCATGACAGCGAGGTTGGTGAAGCACTTTTGGAGGTGCTCCTCCTCCTGCTGCCTGGCAAGTGCAATCACCGCCTGGAAGGGGGATGGGTCGGTGTGCATCGACTCAACGCCGCCGGCGGATGCTTGCTCGGTTAGGACCGGTGTTCTTGTCACCGAGGCAGTTGGTGTCGCTCGGCCTTGTGGCGACCTCGCGACACGAGGCTTCCGGCCAAAGGGGTCTTCTACCCCGACGTCCCCACTTTGAGAGGGTAGGCGAGGAAATTGCTCCCTCTGGTTCGTTTTTGGGGTTAGGGTACCCCAGGAAGGTTCTTGCACCTTTTGAATAGTTTTTTCTTATGAACCGCTCATAATATCTGGATTAGCCCCCAAGACTGGGCGTTTGTTACCCCCCAAAACAGTGCCCCAATGTGAATGTCAAAACCGACCCGTCGCCAGAGCAACTATATCCGTGTTCGACCGCCTCCAAAACACCGGCGGTCCCAGACGAGCAGTGGCCTCGGCAGAGCCCCCCCGTGACCGCAGCAGGGCCCCATCCGGTCGCCAACCGGCACCACCGCGGCCAAGGGGATTTTCGCCGGCTGATAGGGCAGCCAGGACAGCTGGCTGGGCTGACCCGGGCCCCTGTACTATCCGGCAGCCTGGGAGGTGCAGAACCCAGTTTTTAAGCTGTACCCTCTGCTCGTCCTAGCCCTCCAGCGCAGTGGAGGCTGAAGAACACAGAGTCACCCCGGCAAGTAGGCCGGAATGATTTAGAAAAAACAACCGGGCTATTGAAATGAAACGGAGAATGAAGTTGTGAAAAGGAGACGCGAAAAAGGACCATTGCGTCCCCCCCCCTTATAGTCGGCTCTTACAACAAGCAGGGGATACTGTTGGACATTCTGTCCCGGCCCAACACGGGAAAATAATAATAATAATAATAATAATTTTTTTTGGTAGGAGGTGGAATGCGTTTACACACACTGAGGGGCTCGTTGTCCCCTCAGTAGTGTCGGACTCCCACGAGCTCGATGCCCCGTGAACTACCGACTAAACCACCTCCCTCGGCACCTAGGACACTAGCCTGGAACTGTTCACACATTACTTTGGGCTAGGCCTTTGATATTACGCCACTAGGGCAACCTCCGTGGGGAAAAGCTGAGGATTAAGGCCGATCGAGGTCGACCTTTTTCGCCCGAAGAATGGCCTGGACGTAGTGCTGGACACAGTTCCAGTTGCCCTCTCCCTGGAGCATCGCTCCGACTATGTTGTTTGGGCTGACGACCACGCCGATCTCAGATGAAAGCGAGGCTCGGCGGACGTGCCAACGGTCGCACTGAAAGAAGGTGTGCTCGGACGTGTCTGGGATGCCGGGGCAATACAGACAGTCCGGGCTGGCGACTTTGCCCATCCGGTGCAGATAGGCTCGGAAGTACCCGTGCCCAGAAAGAAACTGGGTCACGTAGTAATCGACCACGCCGTGCTGCCGTTCCACCCATGGTCGGACGGAAGGTATGAGCTGGAAGGTCCAACGTCCCCTCGGCTCGGCTTCCCAGTCGCGCTGCCAAGAGACTAAGCTGCGATCGCGCTCTTCCCTGGCAACTGTTTCCCGGCCCACTTCAGGCCTCCTCCGGTAAATCGCCTACCTCTCCCTCGCGAGGAAGAGGACGGGGATGACTCCGGCGATCACCATTACAGCAGGCTCGGAGACTGTGCGGTAGGCCGAAGCGACCCGCAGAGCTCCTCGGCGCTGGACTCGGTCAAGCCGGTCTCGGAAGACTCGCTTCTTGAGTGCGTGAGCCCATACCTCCGCCCCGTACAGTTTCAAGTAAAGTGTACATTAAATTTGGCAAATTTTCAGCTTTTTAAAAATACTCAATACAGCTTCGAAGATAATATCAGGTAACATCAGATTATCTGATATATTATATAATTTAATAATCAACCAAAAATTATAGAAATATAAATATTTGAGGAGTTAAATTTTGAACAAAATAGGGCAAGTACGTGTTATTATAAACTTTTACAATAATTTCTAGTGCAACATTTTGAAGGGTACCAGATGCTTCATTGTTAAAGCTAGTATTTAATAAATAGTATAGCATATACCAAGATAAAACTGCAATCAAAGACTTATTTAAGTAATGAAAACATTACTAAAACTTTTGTAATTTGGACACTGAATTTGAATTAATATAAATAAATTTTCCATAAACGGTTGATTTGAATGTAAAGGCTAAATAAAATATTTGAGACTCCAGTTGTAACAAATTTATTAATTGCAATTAAAACAAGTACAAATCAAGAACATTGAATTAATGATAATGATGGCTGTAATAATAATATTCCCTCAACCATAACTATTACTGATAAAAAATGTAACTGCTGCAAACATGTTTCAAGAGGGGGTTCCAATCCTACACAACTACCTGCTCCTCCCTCAAGACTAATTTTAACTTTAAAATTTGGTACACAGCCTCAAATGCTCAACCAATGTCTTGATTTATGGCTAATTTGAAAGAGACAAAATATTTATCGATTCCAGTTATCAGATTTTTGATAACGCTTTAGGTTTAAATATAAAATGTAAAAATAATGATTAATTGTAATTTTATAAATTTTATTGGTTGTGATATTAAAGTTCTTTCACTGAATTATCTGGATAACTTTTTAATCGTTTATATGAGCTACCTATAAATCAAAAATTTTGGTTGAGCGGTTGAGGCTGTATCGGATTTGAAAATTTGGTAGGAGCAGTTACGAATGTGAAGTTTTTCGTGACTGGGACCGTCTCTTAAAAAAACTATATATAAATATTAACTACAGTATTAGAAGCAATTATAGCTACTGTCATCATTAAAATAAAATTATTATGCTTTAAAAAAATTGTTACAGTACTTGCAATATTATCAGCATAAAAAATAATTAAGAAAAAATACAATGCAAGAATATTAGGTAACAACAGTTTTAGACACTACATCCATTAAAATGAAGATTGAGAAAACGCCTTAACTGTTCTGGCCACAGTAGGCCGACTATTATAGTACTGAAAATTTTATAACTGCTGCTTAAGTTATAAATAATCGAAAAGCCTCAACTAATCACTACTTTGCTCTGTTTCATATCTTCACAACCCCCTACCATAATTAGAAAAGGCTGAAGTGTAAGACCATACCGTATATATTTCTATTTTATCTCCTCCACCGCAGCCAAAATGTCTGTTTCACTTGAAAGGAATGAATTTCCTGTATCGAAGGCTTGTTCAGTCATTTTCCCTGTATCTTGCTAATTTTCCTCGTGTACAGAAGATAGTTAAGTAGAAGCAGGATGGCCACACTTGATTGAGGAGAACTATCCTCTGAAAAAAGGCAGACATACCAATAATAATTTTTTGTATACCAACATAATAGCAATATGTTTTTTTTTTGTAATGCACCATAATAGTTTTGTAAGACTGGATGGGTGCCCTGTCAGAGGTCTGAGGGAGGTTATTGAAGATTGCAAAGCACCCTGCATTATAATTTTCAAATATTGTACACATTTTTAATAGCTCGCCGAGAATATGTCATCAATTTTTTTACTTATAGGGCTTACTGTTTTTTTATTTACAGTTTTATTTATAAATCTGAAAAATACCATTAAAAATTAATAGCGGGTATCCCATAATAGTCCCCCCCCCTATCTTTTTCCTGTCTTTTTCAAATATCAATCCCTCACCACCCCCAAACATTGTTGGGTAGTTAATACTTCATTTTGGGTGGGTACACAATTTTGGCCGCCTACTTGGATCCGCCATATTGAATCCAAATTTTTTTTCAAATGTAAAAGTGGAGTTGTGACCCATCATTTAAAACTAGATTTTTTCACTAATTACAATGTCACAATCCGTTTTTTATATCTCGATTGTTTCTTAAGATATGATTACTTTAAATTTTATTAACACTTTATTTTCAATCAATAAAAAAATTTATAAAATAGGCTCATAACCACAAAATAATGCTAGATAGTGACGAATAACCACCATCAGTCATTGTCGAGTTATTTTCACTTAACTTACACCAATGTAAATTTTTGGCCGCCACCTTGGATCCGCCATTTTTAAATTAGGTAAGTTATTTCAAATACGAAGATGGTATTGCGGCACATCATTTCAACCTAACTTTTTATGCCGAATTAAATGCCGCAACCCGTTTTAGCTATAAAATTTAGTTTTTAAAAAATTCATATTTTTTACATTTTTATTAGAATTTTATCAATATATTGAAAACTAAACACGATAATTAAAAACGGGTTGCGGCATTGAATTCGGCGTAAAAATCTAGATTGAAATGATGGGTCACAACACCATCTTCATGTTGGAAATAACTTACCTAATTTCAAAATGGCGGATCCAAGATGGCGGCCAAAAAATTTACAATGGTGAAAGTTAACATAATTCAACAGTGACTGGTGGTGGTTATTCGTCACTACGAGCATTATTTTATGGTTATGGCCTATTTTATAAATTTTTAATGTTTAAATTGGTTGATTATAAATCAATTTAAAGTACTCATATCATAAGAACCAATCGAGATATTAAAAAACGAATTGCGGAATTGTAATCAGTGACAAAATCTAGCTTAAAATGATGGGTCACAACAGCACCACTTTTACATTTGAAAAAAATATTTTGGATTCAATATGGCGGATCCAAGATGGCGGATAAAAATTGGGTACCTACTCAGAATAAAGTATGAACCACCCAACAATGTTTGGGGGTTGTGTGGGATCGATATTTGAAAAAATATAGGAAAAAGTTGGGGGGGGACTATTATGGGACACCCAGTATATATTACATTGGGGGAATATTGCATTTATTAAATATCATAATAAAGGCAATTTTGATAAAAAAAAGTAACAACTAATGAAATGTGTGACATCTACAATTTTAAATTTTTCAAAACAAATACATTAAATGCCGTTTGATTAATGATTATTCTATTACTTTGAAAAAAGTAGTGTGTCTTTGCTTGTAAAAAAAATTACACGTTGAAAACCCAGAGTAAACGCCCTCCCAATGTTCTTATGATTTAGCTAGTCCCAAATTTATAATTTTAAATGTTTTGTCGAAATTGTCATTAATTTTAACTTTATATTAAGTCAATGTTATATTATTACCTGATGCAATGGTTTTAAGATGTTTTATTGCCTGTTTCCTGTCTTCATCCCTAGTTTGTTGTTCCTTCGTATTTGCTATAGTCAGGATTTTATTCCTGTACGCTATGATATTATTTGAAACACATTTCTCTTTTTCAGGATGGAGATGGTCAAAATCTTGAAGAAACTGGAAAAATACAAGGTTAATGTAAAAAGTATTTTTTTAGCTGTTGATAGAAAATTCTATGTAGTCTTGAAAGAAGAATTAATTATTCTTAATGGAGTTTAAGTGAAAAAAATAATAAGGTTTGAACCATAAACTTTGGCCAGAATCATCTCCCTGTTGTTAGAATCCTATAACCTACTTTCTCAAAAATCAAAAATATTATTTATTTTTCTCATTAATTAAATTAAATTACATTTGCCACTATATGCTGTTATGTCATTACAAGGGGGGGACAAAGGGGACAGATTGCCCGGGACTATAAAAGAACGGGGCCGCATTTTCAGCTGAGTATTTTTAATTTCTTTTATCATTATAATTAGATAATTAAACGAGGAATATTAAAACGAAATGAATATTAAATCTCGGATAAAATATAAACAACCTGAATACTTGAATAAACCTTATAATTCAGTTTGTAAATAACAATTACCGTACATAAGCACTTTTAAGGGGTGTAAGACGGCAACCGGATTTTTCCAGCCTTGTGACTACCTCCAATCGATTCTTCGTAGCCAAAACCACATATGAAATAAAAATTAAAAAACTCTTGGACAAAAACGTGCTTCAAATTCAACCCTTGATTGCTGTATTAAAATAAATTACAATTATTTTATATTTTGAATAATTCTAAGACATATTGGAAAATATTCGTGGAAAATACCTTTAAATTGAAACCTCAAATAATAAACTCCTTCCAGCCTTAGGGGTATTCCTAGCCTAAAAGTTATTTTAACCTCCGTAAGGTCTTAACATGGGCACAAGTGTGTTGGAGTTAACACGATAATCCGAAATGGTTAGTTATTTTACAATTTATCTATCACTGGAGACATATTAAGTTACTTAGTTCAAATAATATGGTTTTATCAAGTGATGTATATTAACTTCACTTAACAAATCGCGGTATTCAAATCAATCATATTAAAAAAAACACACACAAATAATTAATTTGAGGAAATATTGAAAATCATTTCAAATTTTAGTCGCCTCCTCGGTTTAGTTTATTTAATTTAAAGATTCAGATTCTAACACATTGACAAATCAACAATACTGTAGGCAAACAGGACAAAAGTTAAAAATCCTTTTGAAAACAAAGTAAAAATCGATACATAATTTCATCCACTTCTCTGCTGGGCACCTCTACGCTGGTAAGTGCCGCTGTCAGTCGTCAGTGTTGCCAGCATAAAAGTACCATTAAAATCTACAGTTATCTTCAAATTATCTTAAAAATTCACCATTCTCATTAATGTCCGTCGTACATTGTAAATGACTTTACAAAATTATTTCAAAATTACCCTTTGTTATTTGGGAATGACTTTATAAAATTGATTTGGAATTAGGTTAATGAATACAAGGCAAACATTTACGGCTGGCAGAAACCATATTTTGTTTGATGTGCTATGTTGAAACGTCAAAACTAATTTAATAATCCTGAATAACAGTAAAAATTGCACCCAGAATAGAACTTAAAAAATTGTGGGTATACCAACCAGCATTTGGATCAAACCACAAATGTTAAAGTACGATAATCGTACGTTGGAACACACTTGCCTGTGACATTAACACTTGACTTTATCTTTATGTCCCCATAACCCTGAAATTATAATTGAACGGTTTAACTGAGGAAGTATTTTTTAAATCGGCTAAATTTGTAGGGCATACAGTCAATAAGTACGTGACCCTCAAAGTGTAGTATAGTCAATGATACGTGATCTCCTGAAATTTTACTATGACATTATTGACTAAACAATACGGTAACTTTTATTTAAATAACACTCAAACTCACCGGTAAAAATCTGTTGTAAGACGTGGAGGCCCCAATCCTGCAGGAGGCATGAAGTTTCTTCACCCATTATCCACAAAGGAAACAAAGAAACTAGTCACTATAATTAACAGTCCAACCAGTTACACTAACAACTCACTCAGGACTGCATGGGTCGAAGATTAGGGGTACGAATTGACGCGACGCTGTCATCAGTGTGATTGCGCATGCGCGGACACCTGTCAGGCACAGGGATGTTTAGAGCCCACTCTCTGGTTGGCTGGGGTACGCTGCAAACCCCAGCCTTGGAAGTGCGTCGCGTCTATGCGCTAGGGTCCCTCACAAAAATCTTGTTTTGTGCCACATGACATTCTATATGTGACTACCACAATGCGTGCCTGGTTTTAGGCAGAGGAATACAAAATATCTAGGGCATTAAACGAGCACTAGTACGGGCTGGGGCTGTGTGACGTCACTGATTTCATCACACTAGCATTGCTAGTGTCCGCAACATTTGTTTATTGTTAACGCCTAGATTCTAGTATGGACTGTTTTAACATTACACTGCTAGGAAGCCAAATTGGAGATGTAATGTGTGTGACTCCAGACCACATTGGTTTGCCGCATGCCGCTGGTTGTAACGCCAAGAATCATGCGAAATCAACATTTACTCGCAATCTGGAGCTCTGATTTTTCTCAGTGTGAGCCTATGATTTGATAGTGCATCTTAAAACGTTGCACACTGCCATTTTATTACAAATAAAATATGACAGTGTTATTTTATTTTCCCTCTTTACTTGTTCTTTTGTTTGATGTGTTACTAACCCATATAACAGTGTTTTGTGATTGTAAAGTGCCTTACTACTAACCAACTAACATTAACATAATAAGGTAAGTAATGTCTCTAACCTTTCATTAACGTACATCTAAGGATTGTTTAAATAATATAATTTTAATTCTCTTTTAACCTGACGAATATTTTCAAGAATCCTTAAATCTTCTGGCAAGGAATTCAATAAATGAGGTATTCGAAATTCTGGCAAATTTCTGCCATAGTTATTGTGATATCTTAGAGTTCTAAATTGGCGTTGTGTCATGTTATATCCTACTTCATTTATCATTCTATACTAATCTACAAAATAATGCTTCAGCAGATCTGAATACTTAGCTAAAGACTCGAATGACATCAATCCCAAAAGTTCTTTCGAAATATCTCCGAACAACACTCTAATAATTCTGTCCAAAATATTAGTAAGACGTTGTTTTGTGTATTCAGGTGCTGTGTAGTAGATTGTTATTCCGTAATAAATAAACTTTGCATCAGAGAAAAATATATTACTCTTTTTATACTGACTGGAAAGCCACTTAGCCTAAAGCATTTAAACGTAGCTATTCTTAAATTATTAGATACATTAGTTAAGTGAGTGTTAAATTTCATGTCAGAATCTAAATAAACTCCTAAGTGCTTAATATTATTACAAAAAGACAAAGGCAGGCAATCACAACTATCACTTGGCATATTATCACTTAAGCATAAGGTAGAATTACAAAATAGGCCTATCTGGATATTATCTCTAACCTGCTTTTTAGGATTCTTAAATATAATAGCCTTAGTTTTACTTGAATTCAATTTTATTCCATTATTAAAGAAATACTTTACCGCTAAGTTAAGATCGTCTTGAATATGTGATAAGCCTACTTGTAAGTTTGTATGTGTGACATAAAAAATATTGTCATCGGCGTACTGTAACAATTTGCTTTGAACTTTATATTAGCCAAGTCATTGACATAAATATTAAATAAGACAGGAGAGATAACACTCCCTTGAACCAAGCCACAGTTCTGAGTGCAACCATCACTAACAACATTGCCAAAATTAACATAACACATCCTATCACTAAAATAGCTCCTAAAAAATTTCAGTAGTCTGCCTCCAATACCTATTTTTTCCAATTTACTTAGCACTATATCATAGTCAACTAAATCAAAGGCCTTAGTGAGATCAGTAGCAACAGCTACCACAAATTTGTTCTCATTTAAGGCTCTATTTACATTATTTACTAAGGTTTCCAACAGGTCTATTGTTGATGTTCTCGGCATGAATCCAAATTGGTTTTACTAATTATTTCATTCTCATTCAAATAATTTTGTACCTGCATACAAACATAATGTTCTAAAACCTTCATGATAGCTGACACTGACCCCACCGGCCTATAGCAGCTGAAGTCCTGCTTATTACCTTTCTTAAAAATAGGCCTAAAGTAAGTAATTTTCATCTTCTGAGGAACCATTCCAGTTTTAAATATAGCTAGCATCAAATGCATGATTACACGCTTTAATCTAAACTCATAATTGTTTATGTCTTGTGGCCTTATATTATCAGGTCCTGCACTAGATTTACCATTTAGTTTGCTTACAGCTAAATAATATAGGCCATCACTCCTCGACCTAAAATTCATGCTTAGCTTATTTCCTACTTCATGCATTCCTTCCTTAAGACTATTACTTAGATTAAAATTCTGTCCTTGCATTTCAACTTTTATAGTTTCTACAGTGTTTTTAAAGTCAACCTTAAATTGATTAGCTAAATCAACTAAATCATTATGCTCTTCAATTTTAAAATCTCCCTTGAGATTTTCAATGGTAGTTGGTCTTTGTTTTTTATTAATAAACTGACTTATAATATCCCAAATTTTTCTACTATTTTTAAAATTTTCTGTTAATTCTCTAGAGTAAAACAACCTCTTCTAATTTCTCCCTTCTAATTTTGTCTGTGAGATCGTTTCTAGCCCTCCTAAATTCATTTCTTAAGATAATATTATATTTGTCCCTTTTTAGCAGACACCACAGCCTATTTTTATTATCTATCATCTGCTGTATTTCATAATTAAACCATGGATTTTCCAACCTCTCTGAATTAACCTTAATTTTTATTTTACTCTCATCATATATTCTATTAAACTTAAACACTATTTCATCATATATAAACAGGGTCTCTAAGATCCAAAATAGGCCACCAATTCTCTCTCTCCAATGCTATGTTAACTAATCTGTTACTAATTATTTCCTTAAAATCTGACACATTGTCTGCTTTTACACCATTCTTAAAATCTAAAGCTACACCTACCCAATAGTGATCTGCTATTTTATCTTCAATTACAAATGACTTATATTGACCTAAATATGACTTTATATTGACATGATCTAAGCATGTTGCTACTAAATTATTATTATGAAATTCAACTCTAGTTGGTTTATCAATAGTATTTATTATTCCATAAGAGTACAACACATCCAAATATTTATCTGAACTATACATCTTTGTGATGTAACACAAATTTATATCTCCTACCATAGCAACGTTTTTTCATTTCTTATTATTTCTGAAGAAAATAAACTCTCGAGATCGTTTATGAAAGCATTAACATTTAAATTCGGAGGTCTATAAAATACTAAGATAATAACTGATTCGTTTTTAATCCAAACCCTTAATAATAACAATTCTCCTGATTCAAAATTAACTTTCAACTCTTCAACACATAAATTATTTTTGCTAAAACAGATAATGCCTCCTCCTTCACCAGAATACCTACATTTTATATAATTATTGTAACCTGGAATTCCATACAAAATCGCCTCCTCAGCTTTGACGCTAATTTCATCAAAAATAATTAAATCAATATAACCTATAGACTTATTTAATACTGTTATCAGGGTATCCCAATACTTTTTTAAACTTCTTACATTTGTACATAATACTACTAAATCCTTATTTATCTTACTGTTTCTCAGAAAATTTGTTGCCCTATTTACATCTGAAAATGAAAGACAATGCCCATCAGAAAACAATCTATTCTCATTTAGATGAAAAATGTTAGTTTTATTTATTTATTATTTCGTTAAAGAAAAATTGTAATAATAATAATAATTAATAATAATAATAATAATTCCCCAGGGGCGGCCGGCTTTCGGCTGTTCGGGCATCTGGCGACCCCGGGTTCCCGAGCCAAGCTGTGAGACTCTTCTTCTCACAGTTCTTCCAGATCCAAGGCCTTTCTTCTCATCTTTCGGGCCTTGGACCGCAATCTTTTTTCTGTTCTGAGCAAACCTTGCTCAACCTCTTCCTCTCTTCGACCCCGCATGGGTGTCTTTTCCGCCTTCTTTCGACCGGCGCCTACGAGAAGTCCCTGGGAGTATCCCTGTCTGTCGCAGGAACCGATGTGTGCCTAGCACTGCCGATGGGTTCTTCTCAGTGGGCGTCAGGAGCCAGCCCCTTCGGGTCCTGGTCAGGGAGTGCGGCGTGGGTGCAGAGGTCGGACTCTGCACTGCCACGGTGAACCCCGGCACGTCTGGAATCCGGTGCCGGCAAACGGAGGTCAGGTCCCCGGGGAACTGGGGTGGGGGCATTGTCCTCCTGGGTATACCCTCGCCTGGCCGATTCCGGGCTCACCCTCGCCGCATGATGCGCTGGTAAAAACAAAGCATTGATACTTCTGAAACCCCCCACAACAACGACAGCATCAACATCAACAAGGCCTTGCGGGACGGGCAATTTCCAGAGTTGCCCGCCCCCACTAAGAGCCCTTTCGAAAGGAGTAACAAGGTGTTGAGGTCCCCCGAGCCAAAAACGAGGGGTCAAACCTCTTCTCCTGCGGTCGCGCCGGGTTCCTCGGGTCCACCGGACCCAAAGACTCCGAGGCCAAGCTCGCAGCCAGTTCCGGTACTCTCACCGGACGAAAAGAATGCTGCAATTGCTCAAGAAAAGGTTGAGGAGGAACTGAAGAGGATGAGGAACACTCTCCTCGACATGTCCGCCGCAACTGAGAGGCAGAAGAACGTGTCGATGGGCATCAAGAATGAGATCATCTCCCTGGACGCATCACTTGATGTCCTCGACTCGATGCTTGGTCTCTGGAAGGCATCGCTAAGGCGGCTCAAGCTTCTTGAGGAGAAGCAGCAGGCTCAACGTCCACCCTTGGAGCCTGCAGCGCCTAGCGTTGGTGCCAAGAGACCGGCGAGCAGCCCTCCGGCGCGTCCGACGGAGAAGAGGCAGAACACCAAGGCCCAAACTCCGCCGGATGTTCCTATTGAGGAAACCAGAGAGGGAGCTCCTACTGCACCTGCTGATGGGGAGGGTTTTATCCAGGCCCTTTCCGAGAAGCAGAAGAGGAGGCTCCGGGCAGAGGCCAATGCCCAGAGGATGCGGGAAGAGGCGAAAAACGCGCCTTCCCAGGCTCCCAGCCAGAAGGAGAAGAAGCCCAAAAATAAGGCCCGGCCTAGGAAGACCAGGAACCAGGTGGTCCTGATCAAGCCGAGCACCGGTAATACCTACTCTGAGATCCTCGGATTGATGAAGAGGGAGGTCACGCCAGAGGATTCCGGTACTGTCTTCAAGCAGATCCGGAAGACGGCGGCCGGTGGTGTCCTCCTCGAGCTCTCGAAGTGCGACGATCGGGGGAAACTCCAAGAAGCACTTCGGAAAGCGGTAGGGGACAAGGGCGAGGTCCGTTCTATCATCCCGAAGCTGAGGGTAGAGATTCTTGATCTCGACACCCTGACTTCGGAGGCCGACGTCACTACGGCTTTAAAAAGAGACCTTCCGACAGTCTCCGACGAGCCTAAGGTCACCCTGTTCACGCCGAATAAGCGGGAACAGAGGAAGGCCGTCGTTGAGATGGAAGAGAAAGACGGGCAATTTTTCCTTCGGGCTGGGAAGATTAAAATCGGCTGGGTCGTCTGCCGCATTCGGCAGCGCCTCGAGGTGAAACGCTGTTTCCGGTGCCTCAGGTACCGCCACACACGTCGGAATTGCTCTGGTCCCGACCGCAGCAATAATTGCTGGAAGTGCGGTAGTGGCGAACACAAGGCCACTGCTTGCACTGCGGCAGCTTCTTGCGTCCTCTGTGCCGGTACACCCGGAGTGTCTTCGGATCACTACCCGGGCTCAGGTGCATGCGGGGTTTTCAGGAAAGCCCTGGACGCTAAGAAGGCTCGATCTGCTGCGAAATGATCCGTTTTGTTCAGGCCAACCTGCAGCGGAGTCAAGCGGCTGACGCCATTCTGGAACAGCTTGCTTGCGAGCAGGGGTGCCTACAGGGGGGGATTATGACGCCAATGGCGTCATAGAATTTTTTGGGGGAGATTTTTTTGTTTTGTTTACTGTACGGGTAAAACGTACTGCTACTAATTTTTACCAACAAATCGTCAAAAATAAATTAATTGCTACACTGTTTAAATTTGTATATAAATTAAAATTATTATTTTCAATGTACGAAATAGGAATATACAACATGGACATGCCCGCCCGGCACGACTGTCCAGTGTATACCGTCAGCGTTCCTGTAGGCCTACACTTGTTTCTTCCGTGGCGGCCGCGGCACGCCAGCAGCCGAACTGGCTCAGTCCACGAGACTCTCTCCAAACAAACAAAAACAAATTCTTAAATCTTTCAACCTATCCTTTTCCCTATCGATAAAATACTGAAATACTTCTAGGGGGAAATGCAAATTTGCTTTGGTACACTTGAAAAAGTAAAATTAATAATTCCCCCAGTATAGCCTTGACAATTTAAAACTTATTTTGAGGTGGGAGGGTGCATTGAAATGTATACAGTAATTACTTTTTACGGGTGAAATGTAAAAGTGGCAACACAAAAAATCTTCATTAAGTCATATATAATGGCAAAATGAACGATTCCCCCAATACAGCATTGACGTTTTAAGATTATTTTTAGGGAGGAAGGTTGCGTTGAAATGGACAGTTACTTTTTAGCGGGGAAATTGAAAACTGGTAACACAACAAAGTATTCAATCGGTCACCTTATAGCAACTTAATGATTCCCCCTCAATATAGCTTTGACGTTATAAAGATTATTTTTTGGGGGGGGGATGGGCGTGTTTAAATGAACAGTCATGGATGTCATAAATATGTGTTGTGCGGAGGGGGGGGGGATATTCGATAGATTCTGGAAAATTTTGGGGGGATTGGCGTCATAGCTCTTGGGGGGGATCGGCACCCCTGCTTGCGAGGTCAAAACCCAGATCGCGATCGTCAGCGAACCCTACCGGATCAAAACCAGTTCATCTTGGTTCTATGACCGACCTGGTACCGCGGCTCTCTGGATTGCAGACAGTCGTGGGATCCAGGTGTTGGGTCACGGATCCGGTGACGGTTACGTCTGAGTGAGACTTCGGCGCGTCACCGTCTACAGCGTCTACCTATATCCCAACTATTCCGCCCAGGAGTACCGGGAGAGGTTGGAGGCGCTGGAAGACGATCTTCAAGATGTCTCGGGGGGCGTAATAGTGGCCGGGGACCTCAACGCGCGCGCCGTTGAGTGGGGCATGCCCGTCACTAACGCCCGGGGGAGACAAATCCTGGGGATGGCCTCGAGGCTCGACCAGGAAGTCGCGAATAGAGGGAACACGCCGACTTACCGAAGACCTGGTTTCGGCGACTCCATACCAGACGTCACGCTGGTATCGGCAGGGTTGTTTCCTCTGCTAGCGGAGTGGGGGGTGATGGACGTGTACACTGCTAGTAACCACGACTTCATCTCCTTTCACCTGGAAGAAGTCTCGTCAGTCCAGTACCCGAAACCCAGTTGGCTGGAACTCGGCCGAACTGGACAGGGGAAAGTTCGTCGAGCGGCTCAGTCGCAGCCCTGAGGCCGGTCAGACGGATCGCTTCGACTCCACTGACCGACAGCAGGTCGAGACTTTGGTTGGCTCCACAATGCAGCTGATCGAGCGTGCATGCGACTCGTCGATGCCTCGGAAAAAACCTGTCCGGGGTCGTCGCCAAGTTCACTGGTGGACGGACGAGATCGCGGAGCTCAGGAGAACGGCGCTGATGCTTCGCAGAAGAGCGCAGAGAGCTCGAAACCGACCGGAGGCTTTAGCCAGGTCGGCAGAGCATAAGGCTGCGAAGAAAGCTCTGGCCAGCGCCATTCGCCAGAGTAAGGCTCGCTGCTGGAAGGAGCTGTGCCGGGAGGTTGACTCCGATCCGTGGGGTAGGGGGTACCAGCTCGTCACGAAGAAGCTCGGGGGAATGGGGGCCAGCAGCGCGGCTATGTCTGCAGGAACGGTCACGACCATCGTCGACGCTCTTTTCCCAAGTCACCCAGTGAGGCGGGAGGAGAGAGTTGTGGGGCCGGTTCCTAATGTTCCTTTGTTCACGAAACAGGAGCTCGTGGCAGCATCGTCACTCATGCACAACAACAGAGATCCAGGCCCGGATGGCATCCGGTTGGGGCTCTGAAGGTTGTGGTGGGAAGTTACTCACACTTGCTGCTGCCCATGTTCAACGCGTGTTTGGCGGCGGGTGTGTTTCCGTCATGCTGGAGGATAGCTGGACTGGCGCTCATCAGTAAAGGCAAAGGTGATCCAGAGTCCCCGTCGGCGTACAGACCTCTCTGTATGCTGGACACGGCGGGTAAACTCTTTGAGAGGTTGCTGAAACCCAGGTTGAGGTCGGCCGTCGAAGCCGCCGGGGACTTGTCCCCTCGGCAACACGGCTTTCGGAAAGGCCACTCAACCCTGAATGCCGTGACTGAAGTCCTGGGCGCCGTCCAGCAGGCTGACACGACCTGCCATCTGGCCAGGCCGATCGTGCTGCTGGTCACCCTGGACGTGAGGAAGGCGTTCAATTCTGCCCGTTGGGTGGATATGCTCGAGGCGCTGCAGCGTGACTTCAGGGTACCCGGCTATCTCTTGGTCGTGGTACAGGACTACCTGAAGGATCTCAAGCTGGTGTACAGCACTGAAGCAGAAGTCCGTTCCAAAGTGGTCACAGCCGGCGCGGCGCAAGGGTCGATCCTCGGCCCCGACCTTTGGAATGTGGCATACGACGGGTTGCTTCGCCTCGAGATGCCACCAGGAGTTTTCTCGTGGGCTACGCGGACGATGTAGCCGCAGTCATCACGGCTCGGGATCCGGAGTTGGCCCAGCTTCGCCTCAACCAGGTGATGTTTCGGGTCAACAGATGGATGAGCTGTCATGGTCTTGAGCTGGCGGTCGCCAAGACCGAGATCGTCATGCTCACTCGACGGAGGATCCGCACAGTAATCCCCATGACTGTCGGTGACGCCGAGGTCCAGACGAAGACTGCGGCGAAGTATCTGGGAGTTGTGCTCGACTGCCGTCTCACGTGGTGGGAGCACATCCAGACTGTCTGCGACAAGGCGGCGAGGGTTGTTCTGTCACTCAGCAGATTGATGGGGAACATCGGAGGTCCGAGGGCCAGCAAGAGGCGATTCCTCATGTCCACCGTCAACGATATTCTTCTGTACGGCGCAGAAGTGTGGGAGGGTGCCATGGGAGTGAAGAAACACAGCAAGAGAATTCTTTCTGTTCAACGGAGGGCTGCGCTCATGATCGCCAGTGCGTATCGCACCGTGTCTGGACTGGCTGTCATGGTTGTGGCTGGAGTGATTCCCCTCGATTTGCTCACCGTTGAGGGGCAGAACATCTTTCGCCGCGCTCCGGATCTCGGCAGAGAACAAGCTGCTGAGGAGGCGAGACTCGTCACTCTGCGAGCCTGGCAGGAGCAGCCACCTGCGCCGTCCTGGTGCTGTCCGTTCTGAACGACGGATCAGAAGGGCGATGGACATTTCGTCTCATTCGAGACATCAGCCCGTGGTTGAGCCGTACCTTTGGGGAAATTGATTTCTTCTTGTGTCAATTCCTGACGGGTCATGGCTACTTCAGGGATTACCTTTTTCGCATGGGAAAGGTGAGGTCACCTCAGTGTAGGTACTACCCGGAGGAGGTGGCTGATGCTCATCATACCTTTTTCCGGTGCAGGCGTTTCGCTGAAGATAGGAGGAGGCTTGTTTCTGCAGTCGGCGATCTGTCCCCGGACGTCGTTGTGGGAGCAATGCTTCGCAACGAAGAATCCTGGAGAGCGATTGCGCCCTTCGTGCAATCCGTTCTTTGGCGGAAACGAGATGATGGATGCTTAGGTGACCTCTAAGTATCCTGAAACAGTGACTTGACCCGTCAGGGTGCAAGACACGCGGACCAGTGCTGAAGTTGTCCGATAAGGGTTCCGGCCTGGTTTTTCCAGGGGGGAGAATAATATTAATAATAATAATAATAATAATAATAATAATAATAATAATAATAATAATAATAATAATTTTTTTTTGGGAAAGGCAGGTGGAATCCATTTACGGACGAAGTGTGGGACTCGCCGAAGCCCTACCCACTAAACCACCTCCTCGTTCCGGGCGAATCTCCCCCCGGGACTGTTTCGCACATTACTTCAGGGGGAGGCCCTGTGTTGGGAAACCACATAATGGAGACCGCGGTCTGTCAGTAGAGGAAACTACTTCCCTCTTCTTCTAGCCGGCTTGGACTTGCGTTGCTGTTCTGCCTGTTTGGCGTTTTCCAGGGCAAGCCTAAAAACGCGGCATGCCCCGGAACCAGCGATGTGGTCGCACTGTGGTTTCGGCTGCAGCTCACTGCAGAGGAAGCAGTGAACTGCGTTGCCGCAATCCTTGTGGTGATGGCCCGACTCTCCGCACTTGAAGCAAAGAGCGGACCGATCCGTCCCCGTGCATCCGCTGCGACGGTGCCCGTAGCTTAGGCACTTGAAGCACCTGACGACCACGGTTCGCAGGCGCACCGCGCAGCTCAGAAAACCCACCCGAAGGTGGCCGGTCTTTAGCACTTTGGCAGCCTCTTCCTCAGAAAGGTCGAGGACTGCCATCTTTAGTTGCCGCTTGTTTGCCGGTCCCAGTGACACCCTGCGATTGTCACCGGGTCCGCCAAGGGCCTTGTCGAGTGCGTCGACAACCTCCTGTCTCTCCGTGAGGGCGTCAAGGTCCCTCACCTCGACGGAAACACGCTTTTCTGGGGCAATGACGTTGCCCGCGTTGCCGACAGCAGCTCCGAGGGCTGCAGCGAACTTCTGCCTGTCTGAGCCCTTCCCCAGCCGGAGGATAACATCCCCCTTCGGAGTCGGCCTCGCGCAGACAATCTTGGCGGCGCAGGTGTCGGGGTTGAGGTCCCTTCGGATCTTCCCGAGAACACCCGCATAGGACTGGCCGCCAGCCACTCTGACGAGCACAGAAGATGGACCAGCGCTCGCCCCCGGCTTGGCCTTCAGCCTCACGGCCACCAAGCCCTGATCGGGTTTGGTAACCGTGATAGCCGGCAGATCCTCCGCCTCCGCCTTTCTTGATTTCTTCTTTGCCTTCTTCTTTTTCTTCGTTGGCACAACCCTAGGCTCGTGCTCGTCAGAGCTCTCACTAGGGCTGTGCACCCGCTTGGCTGGAGCCGAGGAACTGGCCGCGAGGACGGCATCCTTGAGGAGCCGCCCTTGGATCCGCGACCTTGTCCTCTTCCGGGCGTCTCTCGCCACCTCAATGTCATTGACGTTGTGGTGGTATCTGTCCTGGACTTCTTCCGCCGATCTGCGCAGGAGCTTCAACTTCTCAAACAACGCGGATAGGGAGAGGATTCCCTCCTTCACCGTGTTGTTTACGTTTTTTTGGATCCTGCAGGCTCCAGTCATGTTGGCCAGTAGAGTCTCCACTTGGCCAAAAATTTCGTTCTCTTCTTCGCGGGCTTTGAGGACATTTCCCCATTAACTCTCGCAGTACTCCAAGTCTTGCGCAGTGGCATGACTGAAGTCACTGCCCATGCTGGTTGTGCTCGCCAAGCTGTTTCGGCGCGACTGTGGCACAGTCAAGAATGTCTGGTTGCCCTCCCCAGAATCCGTAGGGCAGCCCGAATGATCGGGGTGGGATTTCGGACCGGAGTCCTGACCCACCTGGGCTACGTTACCGTGGTTTTTCGCAGACATCATGCTTTATGGCCCCCTTGTAGCCGGCTTTTACGGCAAGCAGGGGATACTGTTGGAACATTCTACTCCGGCCCAACATGGAAAGAGGAGAAGGCGTGAAAAGACACCCAGGGTCTGGGGTCGAAGAAAGAAGAGGGTGAGCAAGATTAGCTCAGTAAAGAAAAAAGAAGCGAGCCAAGACCCGAGAAAGGAAGAAAGGTCTTGGCTCAAGAAGAACTGCGAGAAGGAGAGCCTCGCAGCTTGGCTCGGGAACCCGGGGTCGCCAGACACCCGAACAGCCGAAAGCCGGCCGCCCCTGGGGGAAATAATAATAATAATAATAATAATAATAATAAAAATAAAAATAATAATAATAATAATAATAAAATAACTAAAACTAAAAAAAACTACTAAAACTACTCAGCAGAACTACTAAAAGAACTGATGACATCGTGGGCAACGGGTTTTGACCTTTAACTATCCGGACAAGACACTTAAGTCTGAAATAAGGAGAGGCATATTCCAAGGGGATAGTTTAAGCCCTCTATGGTTTTGTCTGGCATTAAACCCCTTATCATCACTCTTGAATGGAACAGGGTACGGCTACAAGCTAAAGGGTAAGGGCCGAGAGGTTTACTCATTGTCCCACTTGATGTATATGGACGATATTAAGCTATACTCGTCAACAGCTAATCAGCTAAGCCAGCTGATGAAGATAACGGAAAAGTTCTCTCAGGATGTTCATCTGTCCTTTGGCTTAGATAAGTGTAAAACCATCAGCATCGAGAAAGGCAAGGTCATTCAACAAGAGTTCATACTAGATGATGATACCTCTTTTGACGCTCTGACCGTTATAAGTATTTGGGATTCGTTCAATCTCGGCGTCTTAATCACAAAGAGGTAAGAGAGAAAGTGACCAAAGTATATCTTGACCGAGTGGCCGCCATTCTTAAGTATAACTTGAATGGCCGAAACACCTTTAAGGGAATTAACACCTATGCCATTCCGGTACTGGCTTACACGTTCGGAGTTGTCAAGTGGTCAGACACTGAACTTGACAGTATCGAAAGGTCTACTCGTGTCCTCTTAACAAAGTTCCGAGCCCATCATCCCAAATGCGCCATTGAGCGAGTAGTACTACCAAGGAACAAAGGGGGCAGGGGGCTGGCGGATATCAAGCGATTGTGCCGCAAGCAAATTAACTGCCTTCAGGAGTTTTTCTTCGCCCATAGTGACCGTCTTCACCAAGTAGTTGTTGGGGCTGATGTCAAGTACACTCCATTGAACTTATCGCAGGCTTGCATTCAAGATTTGGAGCCGGATAGCGCATGGCTCACCAATCTTAAGCAGGAGTGGGCTGCTAAGGAGCTTCATGGGCGTCATGCCAATGAGCTTAGCAAGCCAGAGATTGACAAATCAGCTTCGAATGCTTGGCTCAGTTTTGGCGGGATATTTGCGGAAACCGAAGGGTTTATGATGGCAATCCAGGACCAGGTTGTGGCAACTAAGAATTACTTAAAATATGTTGTCAAAGCGGATGTGCCAGATGACAGGTGTAGGAGATGCGGGCAAGCTTCTGAAACAATTCAGCATGTCACAGGAGCTTGTCAACTCCTAGCTGCTTCCGACTACCTGAAGCGCCATAACCAAGTGGCAGGCATTTTACATCAAGCCCTCGCTTTAAAATACGGCCTTAGAGAAAACACCGTGCCCTATTATGAATACCAGCCAAATCCTGTCCTGGAAAATGATAAATATAAAGTGTACTGGGACAGGTCAGTTATTACTGATAGGCCCATTGAGCATAACAGACCTGATATCATTGTAATGGACAAGCTGGCAAAAACAACACTTGTCATTGATATAGGCATACCTAACAACCATAATGCCGAGCGCTATTACAATGAAAAAGTCAATAAATACATACCGTTTGCTGCGGAGATTAAAGAGTTATGGAGGCAAGACTCTGTTGTTATTTTGCCAATTTTAATATCGTCAACAGGGTTGTTCCTCAAAAAGGTGGTTAAAAACCTCCAGCGGTTAGAAATTAGTGAATATGAGAGGAATTTGATGCAAAAGGCAGTTGTGTTAAACACAAAATCAATAGTTAGAACTTTTATGAATATATCATTATAAGTGCTCCATCTTGCCTTTGGCCGGTGGAATAAAGCAAGTACCCTTGTTTGGTGTTGAAATAAAATATATTTTTTTTTTTGGGTAGGAGGTGGAATGCATTTACGCACACTGAAATAAAATAATAATAATAATAATTTTTTTTGGGAAAGGCAGGTGGAATCCATTTACGGACGAAGTGTGGGACTCGCCGAAGCCCTACCCACTAAACCACCTCCTCGTTCCGGGCGAATCTCCCCCCGGGACTGTTTCGCACATTACTTCAGGGGGAGGCTCCGTGCTGGAAAACCACGTACTTGAGACCGCGGTCTGTCAGAAGAGGAAACTACTTCCCTCTTCTTCTAGCCGGCTTGGACTTGCGTTGCTTTTCTGCCTGTTTGGCGTTTTCCAGGGCAAGCCTAAAAACGCGGCATGCCCCGGAACCAGCGATGTGGTCGCACTGCGGTTTCGGCTGCAGCTCACTGCAGAGGAAGCAGTGAACTGCGTTGCCGCAGTCCTTGTGGTGATGGCCCGACTCTCCGCATTTGAAGAAAAGAGCGGACCGATCCGTCCCCGTGCATTCGCTGCGACGGTGCCCATAGCCCAAGCACTTGAAGCACCTGACGACCACGGTTCGCAGGCGCACCGCGCAGCTCAGATAACCCACCCGAAGATGGCCTTGCTTCAGGACTTTGGCGGCCTCTTCCTCGGAAAGGTCGAGGACCGCCATCTTTAGTTGCCGCTTGTTTGCCGGTCCCAGCGACACCCTGCGTTTGTCACTGGGTCCACCAAGGGCCTTTTCAAGGGCGTCTACCACCTCGTTTGTCACCGTGAGGGCGTCGAGGTCCCTCACTTCTACGGACACTCGCTTGTCTGAAGCTACAACACTGCCGGTGTCACCAACGGCGACACCGAGGGCTGCAGTGAATTTCTCTCTGTCCGAGCCCTTCCCCAGCCGGAGGATGACATCCCCCTTCGGAGTCGGTCTCGCACAGACGATCTTGGCGGAGCAGGTGTCTGGATTAATATCCTTCCGGATCTTTCCGAGAACACCCGCATAGGACTGGCCACTGGCCACCTTGACGAGCACAGAAGAAGGACCCGCGCCCGCCTTAGGCCTAGCCTTCGGCCTCACGGCCACCGCACCCTGATCGGGTTTGGTAACCGTGATAGCCGGCAGTTCCTCCGCCTCCGCCTTTTTAGGTTTCTTCTTTGCCTTCTTTTTCTTCTTCGTCGGCACAGCCCTAGGCTCGTGCTCATCAGAGCTCTCACTAGGGCTGTGCACCCGCTTGGCTGGAGCCGAGGCACTAGCCGCGAGGACGGCATCTTTGAGGAGCCGCCCTTGGATCCGCGACCTAGTCCTCTTCCGTGCATCTCTTGCCACCTCAATGTCGTTGACATTGTGGTGGTACCTGTCCTGGACTTCTTCCGCCGATCTGCGCAGGAGCTTCAGCTTTTCAAACAACACGGATAGGGAGAGGATTCCCTCCTTCACCGTGTTGTTGACGTTTTTCTGGATCTTGCAAGCTCCAGTCATGTTGGTCAACAACATCTCGACTTGGCCAAAGATCTCCTGCTCTTCCTCGCGGGCTTTGAGGACGTTCTCCCATTGCCTCTCACAGTACTCCAGGTCTTGCGCGGTGGCATGACTGAAGTCACTGCCCATGCTGGTTGTGCTCGCCAAACTGTTTCGGCGGGACTGAGGCACAGTCAAAAATGTCTGGTTGCCCTCCCCAGAATCCGTAGGGCAGCCCGAGTGATCGGGGTGGGATTTCGGACCGGAGTCCTGACCCACCTGGGGTACGATACCGTGGTTTTTTGTGTGACGGCCCAAAATCCCTTTGACTGTATAACAAGGCTAATTAAACGACATTAGAACTAATCTCTATGATTAAATGACCTAATTTGTTGTCTGTATCCAATATGAACCGTTCCATAATCAACTACCGTCACTCTACAGACCATCATGATAAAAGAAGGAACGGAATTAATATATTTTAATTATTTTATTGGTCAGTAGAAGAAACAGTAATAAATCCTCAACTCCCTTAGCGGTCTAAAACTGCGCAGTCTCTCTCACCGGAAATGCAACGCCTGAGAAAAAGTAACTTAAGCCATTCCCAGGCCTAAGGAATCTGCAAACTTTGCAGTCTCAGCAGCGTGGCGTAGCTGGAAGCCTAGATTAGAGGCGGCGTAGAAGTTTCAGTCACGCCAAAAAGAATCGTTGATGGCAGCACCGTACAATGAATGTGCCGCCATGTTGAATTTCAGCTGCCTGGCTGTTGGCTTGGAGCTCTTGGGAGAAGGGGCAGTCGCCGAGGAATAGTCGTACCAAGTAGACGCGACGTGTGTCTTTCCCTTTTCTTTTTTAAAAACCTTTTCAAAATTCTAAATTAATATGAATCAAATTCATTCTTTGAAACCTGTTTTCGTCGGTTGTGCGTATTAATGGTTGTATTTTTCTAAAACATGTCTTTTGCTAAGTAATTGAATTGAAAATTAAACTTGATAAACTTAGTAAGATTTGTTGTTCATTTATTGGTCACCTACCGGTTCGGTTCTAACGTTATATTTGGTGTCAGGTGTGGGGTTTACCCACGCTCCCACTGGGAACCAGAGCGTGGGTAAACCCCAAATTTTTGTTTGGCACTGCAATTACTAGCGACCTAGAAGTGATCGACGAAAGAGTAGATTCAGTTACGAAGTTGTCAGATGAAATTTACCATGATGCTAAAGAACAACTAACTATTTTAGGTAACATGCAGTCTGAAATCTCAAACCATTCAAAAGTTATAAATTCAATAATATCCACTCTAAAAGAATACCATAAAGTTATGCATGCTAACATGGCCCAAAACTATGCTCGGGAGTATGTTGCTCTGAGCCAAATTCAAACACTTTTCCGATATTCAAAGTTGAACTCTGCCTTGTCCGAGGTTAAAGACGCAATAAATTTAGCTGTCCAAAGGACGACTCGGCTCCACCAGGGCGTCGAAGATCTTGCTGCCGGGAGGTTGACAAGCAATCTCTTACCCCCTCACCAATATTTAGAAGTTCTAAAATCTGTCGAAAGTATAGTGCCCCCACCCGCAAAATTATTCATAGATGTAAAATTGGAGAACCTACATACTTTTTACTCGTTTGCAGTTGCTAAATCATATACCACTGAAACACAATTAAGAGTACTTATTAAGCTACCCCTAAAAAATGATAACCAGGTGTACGACATTTTTAATGTAATAACATACCCAGTTTTTGACCTGACTTTAAGTAGATGGCTAAAATGGGAATTAGAAGATCAAAAACTAATGGTTAGCAAGGATCGGCAAACCTATTCTGTCTATTCTCATGAACATTACAACAGGGAATGTATGTTCGGGCAGCTGGTAGTATGCCCACTGTCCAATGTATTGCTAAATGTACACAAACGTCCCAGTTGCGCTGTTGAACTTCTTCTAAAGGGAGGAATAACATTATGTGATAGGAAATTGATTACCGGACTGACATCTCCCGTACTTATAAGGACCCCGACCCGCTGGATCTATACCACCTCCGAGGAAACCAGGGTAGTACTCAATTGCTTCTGAGCCGATGGAGGCTTGAACATTAGTACTGTTACCCTGAAGGGGGTGGGAGAGATACCCAGCAGAGACCGCTGTGACCTGATCGCTGACGGGTACAAGGTGCCTGCCCGATTCTTCGGCAGCTCCCAACACTCGAGCGATTTCGGGAAGATAGTCTTCCCCGAAATAGATAGCATGTATAATGAAAGTGAAGCTGACCTCCTGTCAAAAGATATGAATGAGACTTTGTCAGTGCTGCAGACACTGGATGACCAGCTAGGCGCCCTAAGCGTAAAAGAGTACTCATTTGGAAGTATTCTAACACCTCAGGGTCCATCATGATAAGAGTTCAAGTGGTAAAACAGGTCACCTTGGGAGATTTATCAATAATAGTGATACTAACGGTTGTCTTTCTTGTGTTAAGATGGTGAGATCGAGTAGCGAGTTTGCTTCGTGCCAGTACCGGTTGTTGGAGACCCCAGCCTGCCAGGCCGACGTCCCACTGCAGACTAGAGATGTGGCCATTAACATTGCTGCAGATGGTACCAAATCCAACCCAAGTCCTGAAAAGGAACACTGACTCAATGAAGCCTCGCTGCGTGATACCAAGTCGTCTAATACGACACTGGAAAATGAACACAAAATGGTGAAGTGTTAAAAGGGTCGACCCAGACAGTCAAGTGAGATTAGTTTTAAGTTTCGATGATTATCATTGTTTTAGTTTTAAGTAGTTTTGGCTGAGGTACCAAAAGAAGTGAGCAGGAGGGTACGGACGGAGGGCCCACCTCGCAACCAGGGGTGGATGATCGATTTAACGCAAAGGCTCCGACAGTATACCAAGCGGCAGTGGGGACAAGCGGAACCAAGGAGGTTGCGGTGGCCCACGGGGGGGTTGCCAAGGCCTTCTTAAACATTTTTTTTTAGATAGGGATACTTGCAGTATCACATCTTTGATTTATATGGTGACTATAGAATGACGACAACGCACGAAGAGCCCCCCGCATTTTCCGTATAACGGCCCCCAAGCGACCCCTAGTAAGGCGGGGTCCTCACCTAGTTGGTGGGGCCCCACCCCCGCCCCTAGGGGAAGTGCGGGACAACCACCCCCAAAATTTGTTTTCTCTCATTGTATTTCTTTTAGGAGTCAAGGATTGCAAGGGAATAGTTGTAGAGAGTAGGCGGTACCTCAGCCCTAGGGCAATTTATGTTCTTTTCTTTTTTTCTGTTAGGCAATTAAGTAAAAAGACCAAGGGTAGCAAGGAATTTGACAAATTTTTCTAAATTTGAGGAAAGGGCTTATGATCTTTATTTATAGTCCATTTTACGATTGTTGAGAAACAATGACTAAATAAGGTTGGCTTGAGTCAAGGCTGACGGGAAGGAAAGCAGCTGCAACCTAAAGCTTCCTACCGCCTTTTTCCTCTCTCTCGCAAAATAACTACTGGACCTCAGTCTGTCCCAAGCCACACCATGAAGAAAATTAATTTGATTCTAATGTAAAGCTCTATGAGAATAATGAAAAAAACTACCTTGTTTGAAGGATGCCGGCGCCTTCAACCCTGGTTTCCATACTACCCCTGGATCTTTGCTCAAAGATAATTGTATTTTATATAAATCAACTATTTCCCAAACCAAGGTTTTTTATTTTTGTATGTTGTATTTTATTAGTAGGTGTTAGGTGTCATAATTATCTTGTTGATACCGTTGAATTGGAATTAGAAAAGATTATTTAATTGTTTATGCTTGTTTTTGAATTGTGTTTAATGGTAATGTGTCTTTAATGGTATGTTTATCACATATGAACAGTGATAGTAGATCTAGAATTAGATCTGAAATGGGAAGTAGTTCTGGGTTTTAATAAGTTTTAGGTTCTTGTCCTCATCTGCGAGGACCCAATTTGTGGGATTGCTGAAGCCCTGTTACATTTTCATAGATGATTGTTTTTTTTTGTTCGGTTCATGTTTTATTGCTGTAGTGTTGTATTCTTAATGTTCTTAAATCGTTCTCTTTTCTTTCATAGGGAAATATTTCTGTTCTTTATGTCATTATTAGTAATGCTTAGGGTTTCCTATGTATAATGATTTTATTTATGGGATTCTTGTTGTTGATGTTGTTGTTGTACAATGCAAATTTGTAATGTAAGATAGTTTACGTGTTAGGTAAAAAGAAAAAAAAAAAAAATTTAAACTCTTTTTAGTTAAAGATGCATCCAAGATGTATTTGACCTTGTAAAGGAAAGACACCCGTCGGCAAATTTAATTATAAAAAAAAATCACTTTCATATAAAGTATTCGGCTCTTGAGAGGGATGAGACAGGCTGCGCAGGAGACGGCAATATCCGATCTAAACCGTAACTGCTGACCAACTCCTAGAGGGGAGTTGATCTCCTCCATGGATGTATGCCTTGACTGCTGTTACCTCATGCTGAGGGCAGCATGGTCTAAGGGTGAGGGGAGTGTGACGGCCCAAAATCCCTTTGACTGTATAACAAGGTGTTACGGTAGACTTTTCCCTACCGTGAATGGGATCTCGAAGTAAATGGGCGTACTCGCTATGAGAGGTATAGTAAAACATAATCAATAGTAAAGCATTATTAAGTCAAGATATTTTTATTATTCAGTTAAATATAACGATCATCATATTTGTCACAAGCTCCTTTGAGTAGTATGGAAAATAATGTTATCATAAAATAGCTCACGATTTTAATTGTAAAAAGAGGATTTGAATCACTCAACAAAATTAAACTAAATATTGGAAAATAACTAGAATAATTAATCAGAATATTAAAAGTCGTAAATAATTATTAATCAATAAATCAATGATTTGGAAATCGTTAATCTGGACAGTCAAAGAATTTTAATTTAAATTATTAAATATTCCGTCTTACCTCAAAATAGATGGTCGTTGTGCCCCCAAGGAAGTCGGGGGCAACACTGGCTTCTGTGAACTAGTAACTAGGCCCTGTCGAAAGAGCTAGCAACCAGAATCAGCAGAATAACTGTTGACTGTTGAGTATCATCAAATACCGGACTCTATGTGCCAATTACACAAGACTGGTATGGGAGTTGTGAAACTCCTATAACAGGTCTCAATCTCTAATAAACCAATAAATTTAGATAAATAATTTTGGAAAATGGTGATTATCGTCACATCACCCCCGCCTGGCTAGACATGGTCCCCATGTCTATTAAAAGGAACTTGTGAGTACAGTGCAATAATGAATTTAATGAGCAAGAAAGTAGAGGCTGGGACTGATTGTTCAAAGTAATCAGAGGTGTAGCAGTAGTGTCACCCGAGCATCGTAGTATCAGCAGTAGTTGAACGGCAGGCAGCGTCAGCAGCTTGGCTGTGTGACCTTGCAGGGTCATGTGTACTGGGTGGCTCGCTGCAGTAACTGGGTCTGCTTTGTGCTGAGACTTGTGTTGCCGAGTCAACGCCTCAGCTGATGGTCACTGATTCTCGTGCAGCATATGAAACAATATAAAGCAATAATTAGTATGTTTTAAATAAAATTAATATATTCTTTACTAAAACTATTGGCAAGACGGAATTTACCACTATTAATGCAACAATATAAAAAATAAACTTCAAATCAAAACATTAAAGAAAAATATTGTTGCTTTGTTGGAAATTAAAATATTTACTTCATTGATTACATGACAATTTACGATCGCTATTACGAACATATTTTTTAACTAAACATGGCTACAAACTAACCTCGTATAAAGAACCCTTGATTACATAATATCCTAAATACAAATTATTATATTGACATTGTGAAACACCCAAAACGCATATATATATATATAAACCAAAACTGAGCCAAAAATAAAATTAAACTGAAATTTAAGTATTTTATAATGAGTTTATATTATTATATTTACAATTCTCTAAATTCATATAGAAATCAGAAAGTTCCGTTAGCTGACAAACTTTGTATAAGATTTCTGTTAACAAATAGTTCATTGGTTACATCTTTGTCGCTGCATTTAAGCTGGCTTTCTTCCGCGTTTTCCAGTTGAATGCTACAGGTTTCTCAACCCCTACATTACAAAAGAGCTTCTGCGACTTATAAACTACAGAGTCCTTCAGATATCTAGAAAGTGCTATGCTGACTGAGTGAATAACTTGATCACTTTTTGTCCCCTTTACAGTACACACATCACTATTGTGAAAGATAGATGTTGGCTGAGAAGCTAAACTAAAGTCCATTTCCCTAGTTAGACTTACAGATGGAGTAACGAACTCATTGTTTTCACTATCAATATTGCTGTGATCAACAAACCCATCAACATTGGCTATTTTCAAAACCGAGTCATCCGACTTCATGGTGTCATCAATAAAACACAAAGATGGCTTGTGAGACTCTGGGAGAGACACAGAGTTATCACAGAAACAGTCTTTCTTGCTATGGATTGGATTAGAACTCTGTTGGAGAGTGGCGTCTGTTGCAAGGGGAAGAGGCTCATTTTTTACAATTTCCTCTGGTTCATTATTATTTTCCGCGTTGACAAAAGTTACAATAGCTTTTGTGTCCGCGGGAAAACAAAATGAGGATGTCTTATCAGAGCTAATGTATTCACTAGGTATGAATAACACTTCACGTTCATGGATAGGCCTATAACTAACAATATCTGAGTGAAGTAAACTTAATTTTTGATTATTCGAGTGAGGTAATTTACGAGAAAGGTTGTCTGAATTAGATTTACTATGCAGATTTTTGAAAAATTCTAATGTTTGTGATTGGTAAAGCTTTTGCATGCGAACACTAGGTTTACATTCTTCCCAACTATCCACATGGTCGTAACCTAAATGGTTCATCCGATCACTATGGCCACCAGGATCACTAATGCAACCCCTTGGCATTGAAAGTTTTTTGTCATCTGAAGACATTCACGAGAAAAAAACAGTCTCATCTTCATTATTGGCAGTGGTGAAGCTGTAACGCTGTAAATGACGATAGAAGCCGTAGTCCCTGCTACCTCTCCTCATCTCCGGAGCACGGTGGTCGTCGTCGGATGTCTCCCTTCTGATGTTGACATCTCTGTATCCACTGCCGCTGCTCGTGTAAGGATGAGAATAGTCTCGCTGTGGAGTCCAGTTGTCATCTCTGCGACGTCGAACTGCATACTCATCCCCCGCGAACTTGCCGACTGAAGCAGGGCCGCGTTCGTCACGTCTGCCACGCGGCTGTATTTTCTCTACCATACGGAGCAAGTGATCTATGCGGGATTCAAGTTTTTCAACCAAGGCTATAGATCCCTCATCATAAGTTAGTTGATTTTGTGAACCGGACCTGCATCCTAACGTATGTTGTGTTTTTACATACACATTGTCTGACAAGAAAGCAGTTTTATAATGAGAATAGGATGCACTAGGATTTTTGCATTGTATGTTGTCAAAAAAATTTAAAGCATCATGCTCAAGATATGTTGGGAGGTACAATACCTTAGTATTATCGTCCCAGTTATTTATTTTTGACATCCTATCAAATCTTTTGAAAAAAAGTTGTACATCTTGGCCAGCCTTGCCTGAATACCTCTCAAAATGGAAAAACTCCATATTGGAAGCCTACCTAAGATTCCACAGTTAGAACCACATTCCTATACCCACATTTTTACCAATTACCATGGATCAGAGTAAATGATTTCATAATTGAATATCTAATTATAAACAATGCAATGGTGCAAAATTAGACTTTGTATCAAAACGTTCACACTCGCTTGTATCACTTCATATCTCAAATTAATTGAACGTTGTTCAAACCAACATGTCTCAACACTTAATTATTAAAATACAAGTATTCAAATAAATGCCTGAGAGTTAACAGTTTAATGGCTACATGCATTTGACTGTCCAGTACACATGTCATATCTCAAACAGAGGCCTAAACATTTTATAAAAAAAATATAAGAGAACAACTCTCAATAAAATTTATATTTTCAAACAAAAACCTTAAGTAAAAACTTAAGACCGGCTGTCTCCACCACTGTTACGGTAGGTGTTACGGTCTGGAGTCCCTCCCTGGCCTCCAGAGGGGATACTCTGCCAGGTAAGGCGGAATCTTTTCATGATCTTGTTTCTATAGTTTTTCTGATTGGCCAGACATATTTCTGAGAAATTATATCCTTGATTATTTGTGAATCGTTATTTATTAAATTTGATTTTACTTTCTGTTTTTCTTTGGGTAGAGTTTAATATTTGGTTATTTTAAATTGAGTTTGACAAAGTCCCTTTTCTAACATTCTCCTATATTCGAGTTTTCATTCTGATATTTAAATATATTTTCTTGCCCCGCTATTAAAAGGAATTTATTAGTGTCTTGTTATGTTAATTAAGTTCTAGAATAAATGAATGTTTTTAATCTGAATGATTAATTCTAACTGAGTTTTTATTGAGTCTAGTATAGTTCCTGTTAACCTCTCACAAGCCAAGTGAGCCCCAGTCAAAAACTACCGTAACAAAGGCTAATTAAACGACATGAGAACTAATCTCCATGATTAAATGACCTAATTTAATGTCTGTATCCAATATGAACCGTTCCATAAATAACAACCGTCACTCTACAGACCATCATGATAAAAGAAGGAACGGAATTAATATATATTTACTTATGTTATTGGTCAGTGGAAGAAATAATAATAAACTCTCAACTCCTCAAGCAGTCTAAACTGCGCAGTCTCTCTCTCACCGGAAATGCTACGCTTGAGACGAAGTAAGGTGAGCCTTTCCCAGGCTGAAGAATTAGCAACCTTTGCAGTCTGAGCGATGCGCAGCCTGGAAGGGCTCGCCCGAAGCGGCTTTGTAGTTTCAGTCATGCCTAAAGGAATCGTTGGCGGCAGCACCGTACAATGAATGTGCCGCCATGTTGAATTTCAGCTGCTTGGCTGTTGGCTTGGAGCTCTTGGGAGAAGAAGCAGTCGCCGTGAAAATGTAGTACCGAGCAGACGCGACGCGTGTCTTTCCCTTTTCTTTTTTAAAACCTTTTCAAAATTCTAAATTAATATGAATCAAATTTATTCGTTGTAAACCTGTTTCCGTCGGTTGTGCGTAATAATGGTTGTATTTTCTAAAACATGTCTTTCGCTAAGTAATTGAATTGAAAATTAAACTTGATAAACTTAGTAAGATCTGTTGTTCATTTATTGGTCACCTACCGGTTGGGTTGAACGTCATAAGTGGTGTCAGGTGTGGGGTTTACCGGGCAGTAATTCGGTAAACAGTGAGTTAATCGAACCCAGTTTTTTTATTGTTTTCCTTCGATTCGCGAAAACTAACCGATGCGACCGGCTGACGTGACAACCAACGGTGGGATGGGAATCCAAAAGGTGAGTAAAACTTTATTTAACGCTATATTAGAACAAAATTTCATTAATTCCAATTCGTTTTGAGTTTATTAATAACTAATTAGGCTTACCTCACGATCAATTTTTAGTAAATGCTGTAGGCCTAATTGGAAAACAACTCTGTTAAGTAACTTTGCAATTAAAACTTGGTACTGAGAAGGACTATATAGGGCCTATCCTAACTAATTAATTTGTTGATTTGTTGAGTCGCCATCATACATAGTGATGTTTTACACAATTGTATCCAGTAATTAATTAATCTCACATCCTATAACATTTAGTCATAAGGGAAAGACCACAATAAGGTGTTAAATTGGTAGAGTAGCCTACTGATGAGAATTATAACACGTAATATCCATAGTATTTGGTGATGGCGACCTTAATTTAAGATATTGTGGCCAAATTGGCGATTTATTGTGAAGGAAAGATTTTTAATCGATTTAAGTGCTTGGTTGGCTTGGTTTTAACCTAGTCTAGGCTTCATGCTCAGTAAATGTTGTCTGTTATATCCGAGTGGTGAATTTAAGGTGTGTTGGAATTAATTCCTAGCATCACTTATCGGCAGATCGAGACTAAATTTGTTTTCTAATCCCAGAATAAAAAGTTTTTTTTACAATAATTTATTTAACACTTTGAAACAACTTTTTCTGCTGTAGCTCGGTGGAGTACTTTTCTGCTCTTGAAAAAAAAACTCCTATATCTATTTTGCCTTTGTTTGTTTTGTACGTAAAATAAAATTAATAGGCCTACCGTCCTATTCAATAATTAAAATTTTTATTCGTTTAATTGACTGTTCAGAATGAAACTGTGATTTACTGCCGATTAGTGTCAGGTCAAGGGAACCAGCCATCTGAATTCACCTTTAATTAATTTTTATCCTGCAGAACATATTATTAATTTTGTTATTATTTTTGAGGAAAACCTTGTACTAAATGGGAATGGAGTATTTTCTTTTATTCTTACCTAATTAAAAAAGATGTATTTGTAATTGTTATTGTTTGAGCGAGTTATGTTGGTAAGAAGAGCTTTGCTGTTGGAGGCAACGTTTCTTTAAGTTTGATAGATCCTTAGACCTGCTGGTCTTAGGAAGGTCTTCTCAGTTTTGCTTATCGAATTCTAACTCCCAGCCGTAGCTTTTATCCTTTTCATTTTTTTAAATACATAAAAAAAGGTATTAAGGATAAACACTATGAAATTAGGGATTTCTTAATTTCTCTTTTCATAAATTTAATATTCAGTTGGCCTTTTAATCCCAATAAATTAGACTGTAGGCTATGCACCTATTGAGCTCCCACTAATAAGTTGCAGTTAAAATTTGTTTTTGTTACTTAACCCTCGGCAAGAATACGTATAATGAATTTCTTTCGGTGGGATAAAGTTCTATATTTTCCTTCGCCTTGAATCCCAGTAGGTACACGGAATTGAAATTAGAGAATAATTTGTTGCCCCTCGAAGAAATCGATATGGGAATTTAATTGAATTTAATCAATGGGGCCTTGGATTAAATTTGTATGGAAACTGTAATTATACTTAGAAATGAGAGTTAATTTATTTTTAAGCAACTGAGTGCTAGAGTCTTTTTTTTAGCCTAATCGGAGGGCAGGAGGTTCATTGATTTTAAATATTAGAGAAGAAATGGTTTCATATTTAGGTTCAAGCCTTGATGTTGAAGAATAATTTGTAGTAAAATGCGACCTTAATGCTTAGTTGTCTTATCAGGGTGTCTAACAGTCGGAAAATTCGGGGATTTTGTAGGATCGGATATTTATAGGTGAAATCTGGTAGACATCCTGTTTCTCATTTAGAATTTAAATTTTAGATTAAGATTTGATACACACTTGATTTATTTTAAATTACTTACAGAATTTGAATTAATCACAAATAATAAAAAAATCAAAGGTTGTCCACTGGTTGCTATCATCAGCCAGCATCATTGCTAAATCTGGGTGTATTTGAGACATAACACTTTATTAAATTCAAGCCACAAGTATATTATATTTTCGGGTTTCAAATCATTCAAAGGAGAATAATCTTATATTAAAATTGGATTTGATAATTAAATGGTTTTAAAATTCCACTTATTTTAACATTTCCTTAGTTTTCTTTCTGTATTTATGATATGGTTCGGGATTGTAGTCATGGAGTATTAGTGTCAGTTTGGGGGGAGGTGCAGCTTAAAGTACGCCTCCTTTTGCGCCCTTATCCTTTATTGCGATTAAGATGGCCATTACCCTGTGTATGTCTGACTATGGTGGTGGAACTATATTAATATACAGTACTGATAAAATTACACAAATAAGAAAAACTGTTGTTTTTGCGTACACATCATGAGAATTTCTTGCGAGGATTGGGGCATGTCGTGGTTGTTCCCGTAGTACGTTGTTTCGGTATGAGGGAAGGTTTGGAGTGTACCTTCTTTTGCCCCTGTGTTCCACAGGGCTTAACTCTAATCCGTGCAGCTATTATGAATTAGCTGTGACTAACCTTCTGCTGGAGAATTCTCCATGTGTGATGCGGGCAGGATAAAGTTTTAAAGGTTATGTTGGTTATTGTTATTTATATTTTCACTTGAGATAAAATGTTGATGATAGCAACATAGGAAAGAAAATGTTTTTTTCACACAAAATTAAAAAGTTTGGCAAATTTTCGAACATCTTGAGGCAACATCATTATTAGTGATCATTGAATAACCCTTTTTGTTTGTTATAGGCCTACAGGAAAGGTTTTGTTTGTAAGCTAACCCCTCGCTGTCTCTGTTGACTGGGACACAGATGGGAGTGGGATCTTTGCTGCGGACCTGCTATTGGGGTCGCGCCCCAACACTGTCTCCGCCGATTGGAATTAAGGGTTTAAATGAGAATTAGAGTTAAAGGCCTAGTTTAAATAATTAGTTATTGAAAACCAGCAGCCCAATTACTGACTGTGCTCCAGAAGTTGGATTAGTTAACTTTCTGGCCGGGTTGTGATTGTGTAAGCTGATACCCTAAAATTGTAGTATGAAAAAAAAATTAAAAATCCGTATTAAGATTGAAATTAATAAATTTGAGCCGTTTTAAAACCAAGCGTGTATCCGGTTATTTTGTCTTTTGGTAGTAGAGTAATACAATGGCTTTAGGCCTGACGGTGTTTGTTTATTTTTGGGCATGCCCAAATAATTTAAATGTTTGTGTGTTGAGGCGTTGTGATATTGTTGTGAGCGAGTTATTGGGATCCCAAGTATGTTGTTGACTAGCATAATCTTTGTGCTGTTGAGATCGCCTAGCCTGCCCATGTGATCATCAGACACATGGCAGCATGCTATATCTCTTTTGGACTGAGTGAGTCCTGGTGGTGATGTGGGTTTTCCGGTGGCGGACCATGTTGCTTAGCGTTATGCGCTGATGAGTTTTGGCCTGCCCGCTCAGTCGGCGGCAGTTAACTCATGTTGGACCTATGGTCCTGTTGGGTCGTTTTTTGGTTGCCACTCTTGAGCTCCTGAGGGACTCGTGAGTCAGGCACCTGGCAGTGGTTTAGAAAAATCATTCTGCTAGTGGTCCCACCGATGAGAGATGTGTGTTCTTATTTTGCTCGTGCCTGCGTTCGCCTGCCCGACCTAACCTGTCGGCCGCAACCAGATGCACTGGAGCTGATAGAGGGGAGATGAATGTGTGCCTCCCCTGTTATGGCCATGAAGTGAGAGAGATACAATTTATCGACGGCTTGTGAAGGACGTCCTTCGGGTAATTAATACGACCCGCTTGGTACCCGTAGTACAAAAACTACTTGTAGGGTCCAAATGAAAATAAGGAGTAGTGTAGTGTTGAAAATAAGGAAGCTTGTTGACTCTTTAAAAGCTTCGCTGTGAATAGTGAGTAGTCTTTATAGAAAGGTAGCCGGGGAATCAGTATACTACTGATTTATATTTATGATTTTATACAATAAATCACAAGTTTTCATGTTATAGGCCTTTTGGGCATCTTGTCGATCCTGAGCAGCGTCCTATACTTCCATCAGGGGGTCGTCTTCGAGCAGGAGGGCGATGTCCTGTTCTTGTGGACTGGACTTTGGTGCTGTAATGTGATCTAATCCAAGTAGAGGAGGAAAACCGTAACCTCAGTATAATATTGTAGAAGGTAAGAAGTCAGTATGATAAGTTCTTCCAGGACTTAATGCCAAGGAACATCAGTTATCATTCGCTGGCTGCCGGAACTCGAGGCTACTTTTCGGTATGAGTATGTTGGCCTCATACAGTTGGTCAAGGATTGTGTAGGTAAAACTAGTGACTCAGTTACACCGTTACCTCGCAGCCGGCAGAAGCGGGGGCTGGTGGATGCCGGTGTTCATGTATTCAAATTTTGGTTTGGCACTCCAATTAAAAGTGACCTCCATCCGCTGGATCTATACCACCTCCGAACCCAGGGTAGTACTCAATTACTTCAGAGTCGATGCAGGCTTGAACATTAGTACTGTGAGTGCCCTGAAGGGGGTGGGAGAGATACAAAGCAGAGACCGCTGTGACTTGACTGCTGACGGGTACAAGGTGTCTGCGAATTCCTCGGCAGCTCCCAATACTCGAGCGATTTCGGGAAGAAAGTCTTCCCTGAAATAGGTAGCATGTATGATCAAGTGAAGCTGACCTGTCAAAAGATATGAATGAGACTTTGTCAGTGCTACAGACACTGGATGAACAGCTGGGTGCCCTAAGCGTAAAAGAGTACTCATTTGGAAGTATTCTAACACCTCAGGGTCCATCATGATAAGAGTTCAAGTGGTAAAACAGGTCACCTTGGGAGATTTATCAATAATAGTGATACTAACGGTTGTCTTTCTTGTGTTAAGATGGTGAGATCGAGTAGCGAGTTTGCTTCGTGCCAGTACCGGTTGTTGGAGACCCCAGCCTGCCAGGCCGACGTCCCACTGCAGACTAGAGATGTGGCCATTAACATTGCTGCAGATGGTACCAAATCCAACCCAAGTCCTGAAAAGGAACACTGACTCAATGAAGCCTCGCTGCGTGATACCAAGTCGTCTGATACGACACTGGAAAATGAACACAAAATGGTGAAGTGTTAAAAGGGTCGACCCAGACAGTCAAGTGAGATTAGTTTTAAGTTTCGATGATTATTATTGTTTTAGTTTTAAGTAGTTTTGGCTGAGGTACCAAAAGAAGTGAGCAGGAGGGTACGGACGGAGGGCCCACCTCGCAACCAGGGGTGGGTGATCGATTTAACGCAAAGGCTCCGACAGTATACCAAGCGGCAGTGGGGACAAGCGGAACCAAGGAGGTTGCGGTGGCCCACGGGGGGGTTGCCAAGGCCTTCTTAAACATTTTTTTTTAGATAGGGATACTTGCAGTATCACATCTTTGATTTATATGGTGACTATAGAATGACGACAACGCACGAAGAGCCCCCCGCATTTTCCGTATAACGGCCCCCAAGCGACCCCTAGTAAGGCGGGGTCCTCACCTAGTTGGTGGGGCCCCACCCCCGCCCCTAGGGGAAGTGCGGGACAACCACCCCCAAAATTTGTTTTCTCTCATTGTATTTCTTTTAGGAGTCAAGGATTGCAAGGGAATAGTTGTAGAGAGTAGGCGGTACCTCAGCCCTAGGGCAATTTATGTTCTTTTCTTTTTTTCTGTTAGGCAATTAAGTAAAAAGACCAAGGGTAGCAAGGAATTTGACAAATTTTTCTAAATTTGAGGAAAGGGCTTATGATCTTTATTTATAGTCCATTTTACGATTGTTGAGAAACAATGACTAAATAAGGTTGGCTTGAGTCAAGGCTGACGGGAAGGAAAGCAGCTGCAACCTAAAGATTCCTACCGCCTTTTTCCTCTCTCTCGCAAAATAACTACTGGACCTCAGTCTGTCCCAAGCCACACCATGAAGAAAATTAATTTGATTCTAATGTAAAGCTCTATGAGAATAATGAAAAAAACTACCTTGTTTGAAGGATGCCGGCGCCTTCAACCCTGGTTTCCATACTACCCCTGGATCTTTGCTCAAAGATAATTGTATTTTATATAAATCAACTATTTCCCAAACCAAGGTTTTTTATTTTTGTATGTTGTATTTTATTAGTAGGTGTTAGGTGTCATAATTATCTTGTTGATACCGTTGAATTGGAATTAGAAAAGATTATTTAATTGTTTATGCTTGTTTTTGAATTGTGTTTAATGGTAATGTGTCTTTAATGGTATGTTTATCACATATGAACAGTGATAGTAGATCTAGAATTAGATCTGAAATGGGAAGTAGTTCTGGGTTTTAATAAGTTTTAGGTTCTTGTTCTCATCTGCGAGGACCCAATTTGTGGGATTGCTGAAGCCCTGTTACATTTTCATAGATGATTATTGTTTTTGTTTTTTTTGTTCGGTTCATGTTTTATTGCTGTAATGTTGTATTCTTAATGTTCTTAAATCGTTCTCTTTTCTTTCATAGAGAAATTTTTCTTTTCTTTATGTCATTATTAGTAATGCTTAGGGTTTCCTATGTATAATGATTTTATTTGTGGGATTCTTGTTGTTGATGTTGTTGTTGTACAATGCAAATTTGTAATGTAGGATAGTTTACGTGTTAGGTAAAAAAAAATAAACTCTTTTTTTTAATTAAAGATGCATCCAAGATGTATTTGACATTGTAAAGGAAAGACACTCGTCGGCAAATTTAATGTAAAAAAATCACTTTCATATAAAGTATTCGGCTCTTGAAGAGGGATGAGACAGGCTGCGCAGGAGACGGCAATATCCGATCTAAACCGTAACTGCTGACCAACTCCTAGAGGGGAGTTGATCTCCTCCATGGATGTATGCCTTGACTGCTGTTACCTCATGCTGAGGGCAGCATGGTCTAAGGGTGAGGGGAGTGTGACGGCCCAAAATCCCTTTGACTGTATAACAAGGCTAATTAAACGACATTAGAACTAATCTCTATGATTAAATGACCTAATTTGTTGTCTGTATCCAATATGAACCGTTCCATAATCAACTACCGTCACTCTACAGACCATCATGATAAAAGAAGGAACGGAATTAATATATTTTAATTATTTTATTGGTCAGTAGGAGAAACAGTAATAAATCCTCAACTCCCTTAGCGGTCTAAAACTGCGCAGTCTCTCTCACCGGAAATGCAACGCCTGAGAAAAAGTAACTTAAGCCATTCCCAGGCCTAAGGAATCTGCAAACTTTGCAGTCTCAGCAGCGTGGCGTAGCTGGAAGCCTAGATTAGAGGCGGCGTAGAAGTTTCAGTCACGCCAAAAGGAATCGTTGATGGCAGCACCGTACAATGAATGTGCCGCCATGTTGAATTTCAGCTGCCTGGCTGTTGGCTTGGAGCTCTTGGGAGAAGGGGCAGTCGCCGAGGAATAGTCGTACCAAGTAGACGCGACGTGTGTCTTTCCCTTTTCTTTTTTTAAAAACCTTTTCAAAATTCTAAATTAATATGAATCAAATTCATTCTTTGAAACCTGTTTTCGTCGGTTGTGCGTATTAATGGTTGTATTTTTCTAAAACATGTCTTTTGCTAAGTAATTGAATTGAAAATTAAACTTGATAAACTTAGTAAGATTTGTTGTTCATTTATTGGTCACCTACCGGTTCGGTTCTAACGTTATATTTGCAGACATCATGCTTGCTGTTCCCCTTGTAGCCGACTTTTACGGCAAGCAGGGGATACTGTTGGGACATTCTTCTCCGGCCCAACACGGATACGAAGAAGGCGTGAAGAGACATCCAGGGATTGGGGTCGAAGAAGGAAGAGGGTGAGCAAGATCAGCTCAGGAAAGAAGAAAGACGGCGAGCCAAGACCCAAGAAAGGAAGAAAGGTCTTGGCTCTAGAAGAACTGCGAGAAGAAGAAGTCTCGCAGCTTGGCTCGGGAACCCGGGGTCGCCAAACACCCGAACAGCCGAAAGCCGGCCGCCCCTGGGGGCAATAATAATAATATAATAATAATAATAATAATAATAATAATAATAATAATAATAATAATAATAATAATAATAATAATAATCGGCCCAGGGGCAGTCGGCTTTCGGCTGTTCGGGTGTCTCTTTGGCGGCCCCAGGTACCCGACTCAAGCTGCGAGACTCTTCTTCTCGCAGTTCTTCCAGAGCTGAGACCTTTCTTCCTTCTTTTGGGTCTTAGCTCGCAGTCTTTTCTCTTTTCTGGGCTAATCTTGCCCACCTCTTCCTTTCTTCGACTCAGCATGGGCCCCTCTCACGAGCCCTGCATGGTGTCATTTCCTCATCTTCTTTCCTCTGTCTCGTCTCCTGAAGAAAGCGCCTCCTGCCCCTTCAGGAGTCGAAGGAAAACACACAAAAAAAACTACAAAAAAACACACAAAAAAACAAAAAACAAAAAAAACAACAAAAAATCACAAAACACAAAACCCAAAAAAAAAAACAAAGGGCAATCTAGTGGAGGCTTGTAGAAAAGAGGTAGCGGGGTGGCTGGTTTTTAAAAACACGAAGGCGGGACGGGGATCCGGGTACGTCTGGCTTGCCATGGCAAATGGCCCCGTTCTGAGCTCATCCACACGCCTGGGTTTGAGCCCTCCCCCTTGTACTCTGATCGGGGTGCCTGGTGGGACGCTTAGTGGGGACATGCCGCTTCTGTGAACTCCGAGCCAAAACTAGAGGAGCTGCTGAGGTCGAATTGGCCTCAGCAGGTGGCCGCTGCAAGTAAGCACCCCCGCCACGCTGAAAGCAGTGCATCAAAATTGTCAGAAGCGGTTGTAAGAACCATGGGCATATTCCTGATCCTGCGACTGTGCTAGGCGGGTGATGGGTGTCCGAGGAGGTTTGACTGACGTCTGTCAGTCTAGGGCCGTGGAAGACACTTGGAGCGATTGGCAATGCTCCCTTTGACCGGGGAACCAAAAAAACCCGGAAAAAACGGAATTTTAATGATTTGGTCGTTGATTGTTCTTATTTTTGAGATCGATCAGAAGCACGATGGCAATGAATCAGGCGAGCGAGAAGAAAGTTCTGGGCTCCGGATCGGGGGGTGACCCGTTGCCCTTCGGACGGAGCTCAAGGTTGAAGAGGACCCCTCCGAATTCCGGAGGGGCTCCAAAGTCGGAGGATGCAGAGGGAGGGAAGGCACTGGTGGTCGGTGCGCCTCCCCCAGTCCCGTTCAAGTCCCCGGACTCCAGGGCCGACGCCTCGAAGTCGGTGCCCGAAGCTACGGCGGTTGGGCCATCGGCGGAGACGGTGGCCATGGAGACGGTGACTCCAAAGAATGACGGAGATCGGAAGCGGCAGCATCCGAGAAGCCCGTGGGACGAATCACCGCCTCTCGGGCCGAGTGACACGGAATTGGACATCGTCCGAAGGCAGATCGACGACTGCGACCTTGCGGAGGACGAGTCCATTTCTGAGATCGTGGCGGCGCTGGGGCAGATCCGCGATGCGATGGCCATCCAGAAGAACATCAGCAATGGTGTTCGGACGGCCGTCGCGAAGATCGAGGAAGCCGTCAGCGTCATGAAGGGGACACGGACGGTCCGGCTGAAAGCCCTCCAGGCTGAACGCCGGGTCGTCGAGAGAGTGTTCAAGAAGTCTCCGCCCAAAAAGCGGAACAAGACTTCCTTCTCGACGCCGGAGGTGGTGCAGAAGTCTGGGATGGAGAGGTCTACTATGACCTCACCCCAGATGCTCCCCCCGACGCCGAGGGAGGCGAGGAAGACGGAGGAAAAGTCTTCTATGACTTCTCCTCCGAAGAAGAGGAACGGTGGGAAACCGAAGGGTGCCCAGACGCTTGCAGCTGTGGGTGGGGGCACCAAAGCTTCGGTCCCACAAAAAGTGCCCGATCCCCCGAAACCGGCGGATGATGGCTTCACTCAGGTGAAGTCAAAGTCCGCCCGGAGGAGGGAGAGGAAGAGGCGGGCTGCCACCCAATAGGCGCCCCCTCGTGGTGCTCCCGCGAGGGCAAATAAGCCGAGGGCGACCGGCTCTGGGGCGAAGATGAGGCACGTCCTCATCATCAAACCGGGGCAAGGTCGCTCCTACGCCGACGTCGTTGGGAAGCTGCGGAAGGACGTCCAACCCGAGCAGTCGGGTGTGGAGGTCCGCAGGCTCCGCAGGACCAACGACGGCGGCGTTCTCATCGAGCTGGGTTCTGGCCGCGGTCAGACCCGATTTGCCGAGACGGTGAAGTCGGCGCTCGGCGCCGGCGACAAGCTCAAGAGCGTCGCCCCTCGTCTGCGTGTGGAGATCATGGATCTTGATTCGTGCTCCACATCGGACGAGGTGAGCGACGCTCTGAAGCGGGAGTTGGGCCAGGAGATGGGAGACTTCAAGGTCTTCCTGACCAAACCCAACGCCCGTGAGCAGAGGTTGGCGGTCGTCGATCTCGACGCCTCAAGCGGCCAGAAGCTCCTGCAAAGGGGAAGGTCAAGGTCGGGTGGGTTGTCTGCCGAGTGCGAACTCGAGTAGAGATCCCACGATGCTTCCGCTGTTTGGAGTACGGCCACACTCGACGAGAGTGTAAAGGTCCGGACCGCAGCGAGGCATGCTGGAAGTGTGGAGGTGTCGGGCACAAGTCGTTCACTTGTAGCCAGGCACCCTCGTGCGAAGCCTGCAAGAAGGCGACCGACGGCCGACCGTCGGATCATGTCCAAGGCTCCGGCGCTTGTCGGACCTTCAGAGACCTTTTGGTCTCAAAGAAGACTGACAGGCGCGGACGCTGAGGGTCATCCAGGGAAACCTAAACGGGAGCATCACGGCAAGCTCCCTGGTGGACCAAATCGTTCGGGAGACGGGAACACTCGTCTTCGTGAGCGAGCCTCACAGGGCTAAAGGTCCACTATGGTTCCCTGACCGCACAAGATGGGCTGCGCTGTAGGTGCCCGACCCGCGCGTGGTCCCCATCGAAAGAAGTGGGAACGGCGAAAATTTCGCCTGGATCACAAGCAACGGAGTCACGTTCGTGAGCTGTTATTTTTTCCCCGAATGACAGCATTCCACGATTCACAGAGAAGTTGGAGGCCATGGAGGACGCGATCCGAGCGATCGCCGGTCCGTGTCTCCTGGCCGGCGACTTCAACGCCGAGCGAGAGAGTGGGGGATGCCACATACAGACACCCGAGGAAGGTTGCTGTTGGAGATGGCATCCAGGCTGGGGCTGCTGACAATGAACGAGGGGGACACGCCAACCTACCGGAGGCCGGGATTCGGGGAATCGATCCCCGACGTGACCCTGGCATCGGAAGGTCTGGCTTCCCGAATCGTCGGCTGGAGGGTGATGGGTGATTACTCGGGGAGTGATCACGAATACATCACCTTCGAGCTGGCCGAAAGAAGACAAGGAAATCGCAGCAACAGCCGGCGCCCGCTCGGCTGGAACCTGGCGAGAATGGACGAACGGAGGCTGACAGAGGCTCTGCAGAACGGCATGGGGGACATCCCCCAGATGCCGGACGACCAGCCAAGCAGGGCGGACGCGGAGGCTGTGGTGGAAGCCACATCACGCCTCATTCATCGCGCTTGCGACGCGTCGATGCCCCGCAAGTCGGCACGTACCGGAAAGCGCCCGGTGTACTGGTGGACCGACCGCATCGCCGAGCTGCGGCGAAACTGCCTGAGACTCAGGCGGCGAGCCCAGCGTTCCCGGGACAGACCCGAAGCGGCGGAGAGGTCGAGCCAGTACAGAGCGGCAAAAAGAGAACTGGTCAAAGCGATCAGAGAAAGCAAGGCGCGCTGCTGGAGCGCACTGCGCGAGGACGTGAATAGCGACCCCTGGGGACAGGGGTACAAGCTGGTCATGAGGAAACTCGCGCAGGGACCCGGGTACGTGCCGATGGAGGCTGAGAAGATGCGGACCATCGTGGACGGACTCTTCCCGGATCACCGGGTCAGAGACGACACCCCTTTGCGGGTGACCGCCGAAGAGGTCCCTTTGTTCACGCGCCAAGAGTTGGAGAGAGCGGTCAGCTCCATGAAGAACAAGAAGGCCCCGGGCCCGGACAACGTACCGTCTGAGGTGCTGAAACTGGTGGCGAAATGCCGCCCTCAGCTCCTGCTGGACATGTACAACGTCTGCTTGAAAGCGGGAGTGTTCGCATCCCGCTGGAAACTGGCCAAGCTCGTCCTTCTGAGCAAAAAACGGGGCCCACCGGACGCTCCATCGTCGTACCGCCCTCTGTGCATGCTGGAAACGGCGGGAAAACTGATGGAGAGGCTGTTGAAACCGAGAATCGGAGAGGCTGTGCGAGCGGCAGGGGACCTCTCGGCCCGACAACACGGGTTCAGAGAGGGCCACTCGACACTCAGCGCCATCTCGGAGGTCGTAGCTTCGGTGACACGAACGGATCAGGCGTGCCACGCGGCTCGTCCGATCGTGCTGCTGGTCACACTTGACGTCAAGAACGCGTTCAACTCGACACGGTGGTGCGACATTCTGGTCGCACTGGAAAGAAAATTCCGGTTACCGGGGTACCTCCTCGCCATGGTGAGAAATTACCTAAGGGACCGGCGGCTGATGTACGAGACGGATCGGGGTTTCGAAACCAGGGCCGTCACCTCTGGGGCAGCCCAGGGATCGGTGCTGGGGCCGGATCTCTGGAATGTCTCGTATGACAGCTTGCTCCGCACTGAGATGCCACACGGAACGTTCCTCGTGGGATACGCCGACGACGTGGCGGCGGTCATCACCGAACGAAACGCGGAGTTGGCCCAATTGAGGCTGAATCAGGTCATGCGCCTGGTGGAAGGCTGGATGCGCGATCACGGCCTTCAGCTGGCTCTTTCCAAAACGGAGATAGTCATGCTGACGAGGAGGCGGATACCCACGATCATTCCGATGCGGGTGGGTACCGAAGTGATCGAGACGCAGAGGACGGCCAGGTACCTGGGGGTGGTGCTGGACAACAAGCTCACCTACTGGGACCACATCAGAAGCGTGTGCGACAAGGCGGCCGAAGTGACGTCCTGCCTCGGAAGACTGATGGCCAACATCGGAGGACCGAGTCAGGGGAAACGGAGGCTGTTGCTGTCGACGGCACAGGCCATCATGCTCTACGGATCTGGGCAGATGCGACTAAGGTGAAGAAATACCGGACTCGCATGCTGGCGGTGCAGAGACGTGGCGCGCTCAGGGTCGCATCCTCGTACCGCACGGTCTCCCAGGCGGCGGTGCTGGTCATTGTGGGAGTCATCCCAATCGACCTGCTGGCGCAAGAGAAGAAGATCATCTGGGGGCGTGCTCCCGAGATGGATCGGGAAGAGGCTGCCGAGCTGGCCCGTGGCCAAACAATGGCCGTCTGGCAGCGTCGATGGGACGAAGACACGACCGGAAGGTGGACATGGCGACTCATCAGGAACCTAGAGCCGTGACCAAATTTTTCCCTCTCTAGCTGTTATAGCTATTTGAGAGGATTTATATTATGTTTCTTACATTTTTAAATTGTTTTACATTCAAACGATTATGTATTAACAATGTACCATGAATCACGGAATCACGATGGGAGTTTCTTTTCCAGCCCATAAATATGGTAAATAAATAAATAAATAAATACATATTTTATAGATTTTACATGCAATAAATATATCATTTAATAACGATTTTATAGACTATCTTTAATAACTCAGCAAAAATAACAACAAATCAAACAACATGTATAAATTAATTAAATTATAGCTCCATAAATACTAATATTCAGACCACCACAACCTTTCTTATATACTACCCTAACCTCTATTTTTGTTTCATTCTCTATGTCTCGACCATCGATGTAAATAAATACAACTGGATAGCTCGCTCCCCGTAAGGCTCGTGTCGTGATTTCCGAGCCAACACAGCTGTGCATTGGGGTTGCAGCCGGGCCGAATTGAAGGGGCGTTGGGGGAACTGCGCGAAACTGTATTGTTAACCGTATTGAAACCGCACGGATTTGGGAGCAGTTTTACGGGTAAAGATTGCTTTAATAGATGTATTGCTATAACTATTAAGTAATTACAATTAATAATATTTACCTAGACGGTCAGTACAAGTTGGTCGGCAAAAGATGCGTTCCCCCATCGCCCCTGCAAAATCTCAAACGCAACCATTGCCGGCGGCTCGCGACGCGGGACCTGAGTTACCAATCCAGTGTACTTATTTACATCGATGGTCTCGACGTCTGAAAATGAGAACATGCATAGCAAACTGACATGCAGAAAAGAAAACTAACCGTGAAGAAAACTAAACAGTGTTTGTTAGATCATGAAATATCTTTGTAAAGTCACAATTAATTACATTTCTATGATAATACTAAACTTTTGGCATTAAATGAGTTATTAAAATGAATATCCCTTTCTTGCGAATCTTTGATTGGTGATTGGTATTTGTGCTTTTGTGTAATTCTAACTTTTATTTAATGCTAAATACTAACTTAAAACTAACAATGAGTACTGTAAACCTAACCAGGATTCTTTTAACACATTGGCAGGTATTTGTATTTATTAACATAGTTTTAAATTGATATTAAGGTTTGCAGAGCAACAATGATGTTGTGTGGGTTTAGGCCTAGGTCTGAGAGTGGAGCTTTAGCCTAATTGATGTATTTACGACTTGTAGCCTAGGCCTACTCTTAGATAGCCTCATATTCAAGAGCTCATGCTTCTGAATCAAATGCCCTAGTCAACTAGGGATTATTTAAAAAATATAGTTTTAGTTTAGTTTTTACTTCATTGCTACTCTGCAATAACCTCAGCTCAGCTGGCAGTGAATTTAGCAAAGAAGGAATTCTGTATTGCGGTACAAGTTTTCCATAGTTGTTGAAGTGTCTTCTTGTCCTGTACTGCCTCTCTCTCAAGTTATACCTGACCTCATTTAATTCTCTTAAATCCTCTTCAAAATAATTTCTTACTAAGTCAGTGTATTTTCCTAAAGATTCTAAAGACATGATCCCTAACAAATCTTTTGACACACCATTAAACACAGTCACACATTCACTATTCGATTTAGCAGGTACTTAGTGGTTGCATTATATAATCAGGGCTCAACATCAGGCTATAATAATAATAATAATAATAATAATAATAAAAAAAATAATTTTTTTGGGTAGGAGGTGGAATGCATTTACGCACACTGAGGGGCTCGTTGTCCCCTCAGTAGTGTCGGACTCCCACGAGCTCGTTGTCCCGTGAACTACCGACTAAACCACCCCCGTCGGCACCGAGGACACTAGCCTGGAACTGTTTCACACATTACTTCGGGCTAGTTCTTTGATATTACGCCACTAGGGCAACCTCCGTGGGGAAAAGCTGAGGATTAAGGCCGATCGAGGTCGACATTTTTCGCTCGAAGAATGGCCTGGACGTAGTGGTGGACAGAGTTCCAGTTGCCATCTCCCTGGAGCATAGCTCCGACGATGTTTGGGCTGACGATCACGCCGATCTCAGATGAAAGCGAGGCTCTGCGGACATGCCAGCGGTCGCACTAAAAAAGGTGTGCTCGGACGTGTCTGGGGTGCCGTGGCAATACAGACAGACCGGGCTGGCGACTTTGCCCATCCGGTGCAGATAGGCTCGGACGTACCCGTGCCCAGAAAGAAACTGGGTCACGTAGTAATCGACCTCGCCGTGCTGCCGTTCCACCCACGGTCGGACGGAAGGTATGAGCTGGAAGGTCCAACGTCCCCTCGGCTCGGCTTTCCAGTCGCGCTGCCAGGAGTCGAAGCTGCGATCGCGCTCTTCCCTGGCAGCTGTTTCCCGGCCCACTTCAGGCCTCCTCCGGTAAATCGCCTGCCTCTCCCTTGCGAGGAAGAGGACGGGGATGACTCTGGCGATCACCATCACAGCAGGCTCGGAGACTGTGCGGTAGGCCGAAGCGACCCGCAGAGCTCCTCGGCGCTGGACTCGGTCAAGCCGGTCTCGGAAGACTCGCTTCTTGAGTGCGTGAGCCCATACCTACGCAGCGAGCTTGAGCACCTCCGCCGGAATGCCATCGGGACCGGGCGCTCTTCTGGGTCGTAGGGATCGGACGGTGGCTGTGAGTTCCTCTTCCCGGAAAACTGGGAAGGCGCCTACCTCTCCGAATTCCCTGACTGGCCGAACTGGGTGGCTGGGAAACAGTGTATCGACGACGGCGGCCATGGCTTGTGGTTCCATGACCGCAGGTGGTGAGCGAGCCTCTAGCTTCTGGGTTACAAGTTTGTAGCCCGTCCCCCAGGGGTCGTTCTCGATATCCTGACACAGCTGCTTCCAGCACCTAACTTTACTCCGGTTGATGGCACCGCGGAGCTCTCGGCGGGCCGCTATGTACTCAGCCGATCTGGCATTTGCATCAGTGCGGTTCCTGGCTCGCTTTGCAGCTCGTCGGAGACCAAGGCATCTCCTCCGGAGTTCCGCGATTTCAGGCGTCCACCAGTAAACCGCCTTCTTCCTGTGGTTGCGGGAAACTCCGGGCATCGACTGCTCACACGCGGTCACTTTGAGTCACATCGTCGATGCTGCCAGATCTTCGGTACTTGTGAAATTCACAATGCTCTGGCCTTTAATTACTTCTTTAAATGTGTCTTTGCTCAGACGACTGGTGTTCCAGCGTCGAGCCAGAGGAGCAGGTTCAGCGCGCAAGCGCGCCCCCTCGGGAAGGACCTTGAAAAGGATCGCCTGATGGTCGCTGGAGGAGTAGTCCTCGCAGACACGCCAGTCGGAGATCCGCTGGGCAATCCCTTCAGAGGCAAGGGATACGTCAGGGATCGTCTCTCTGCACCCCTGATGGCTAAAGATGGAAATGCCACTCGTGTTGAGGATACAGAGGCCCGACCTGGCAGCCGACTCGAGGACGTAACGACCTCGAGTGTCGGTCCGCGGGGAACCCCATTCCACGGCTTTGGCGTTAAAATCGCCACCGACTATGACCCCGCCAGAGGTGTTCATGATCTTATCCTCGATGGAATCGACCATGTGGCAGTAGTCTGCGATCGGTTGGTTAGGCGTGAGGTAACAGGAGAAGACGGTGAAACCCCTGCTCCTCACCCAAACGAAGCCGTTGCCCGATCCGGAATCGAGAACAGGCACCTTCCTGAGGTCCAAGACCTATATCGCCGCAGTGCCGGAGGGATCCGAGAACCACTGCGCGGAGCGTCGGTTCTGGTACTGCACACTGAGAAACAGTAGGTCAGCACCCTGCTCCGTGGCGAATTGGAAAAGCAAGTCGTTTGCTGTCCTGCTCCTCTGCATATTAAGTTGCAGAACACTGATCATTTCTTTTGTGTTTGGCGAAGCTCCTGGATGGCCCGCCTGTACTGCCCGCAACGACCAGACCCAGCGGAATGCTTGACCTGGTCGCCCTTTAAGCCGGCTTCTGTACACAGGACACAGGACAACGCTGCATTGCATGCGCTGGCCTTGTGGTCCTGGCCGCCGCACTTGAAGCAGAGCTTGCTTCTATTGGGTCCAGAGCAGCGATTAGCGACGTGACCGAACCCCAGACATTTAGAACATCTGGAGGCCACGAGCTTCTCGCGCACCCGACAGCTCACGTACCAGACTTTGAGGTGGCCATTCTCCAGGGCTTCTCGCTGGGAGCTTCGCAGCTGCTCTGGCTCCCAGCGTGAGGATCGCCACCTTCTGATCCCGAGCGTTCGCCTTTGAGAGAAAGGTTTTCACCTCGACGTTGTCGCCGATGGCGGATTTGACGGCAGCGGTCACCTCCGCCTCGGTCCTCAGCTCGTCAAGGTCCCTCACCTCCAGCGTTGACTTGGCTTCGAGAACGCGGACGGTCGCGTTCGCCCCCAAGATGGTCTGCAAGTCCTCGCTGAAGGCGGCTTTACTTTTGGAGGCGTCACCGAGCTCGACCAAAAGATCGCCGGCTCGGGTCTTCCTCATGTCCTTGATGACGGCGCCCTTCTCATCGGGCTTCGATTTGCTGCGAATTTCGCCCAGCACGTCGGCGTAGGATTTCCCCTCCGACGCCTTGATGAGAAGAGCGTCCGGCCGCTGCTTGCGGGACTTCTTCCTCGGCGCCTTCTTCTTGTCCTGGGTGTCAGGCTGGCTTCAGGCTGCTGGGGAGGGTCTCTCTTCTTCCCCCTCTTCCTGACGACGTCGGTCGATTTTTCGGGGTCCGATGTGTCCCCTGGACCGTTTCCTCGAGGCTTCTTCCGGTTGGGTGGGGCTAGAAGCGGCTCGCTTTCCACCGGCCGGCTGAGCCTTGACCCGAAGCGATGGAGTCGTTTGGGTCGACGCGGCCACCGTCTCACAAGACTGCCACGACCTCCTCAGCTGGACAATGTGCTGCAGACAGGCCTCCAATTGGACAATGCCATCCTGCACGTCCTTGCTAATGTTCTTCTGCCGGGCGGTCGCGGCCTTCATTACAGCCAGGGTGTCGAAGCACTTTTTAAGGTGCTCCTCCTCCTGCTGCCTGGCGAGCACGATGACCGCGTCAAAGGGAGATGATTTGGCGTTCACCGTCTCGTTGTTCCCGGCGGGTGCCTCCGAGATGGCCACGGATGTTCTAGCCACCGTTGAGGCAGGTGTCGCATCGCGGGATGGGGGCGATCTCGTGAGGCAGGACCTTCTTTCTAAGGGGGGCAAGCGCCACCCCGTCGTCGATCCCGCTCAGAGGAGAACGCTGTTGGCTGTTTTGTGGGGTTAGGGTACCCCGTTTTGACTCTCGCAACTTTTGAATCTTTTTTTCTTCAGAGCTATTCATGGCGTTTGGATTGGCCCCCAGGACTGGGCGTTTTTAACCAGAAGTTTCCAATCTTTTTACAAACTTCTTACAGTGCATTTTTTACATACACAAATTTTACATAAACACATGTTTCTTTACAAATAAAACCCAAGACAATACATAAAAGACTAATACCATTTCACGAAAATTTCATTTCTTACAACAATGCTCAAAGCTTTGGTTTCTTATGGTCAAAGAACCCATAACCACAATACTAGGAACAAATCACAGTACTCTCAGTTCCATAGATTAGCTTTATTAAAAAAAAAAACAGTTTACGCAGGACTTAACCTAGCTTTGTAACAGATAGATTAGCTTTATAGTCAATGTAAGTAAATTTAGAACATCACTTAAGCAATATTTTATTACATCATAACTTTTATAAAGTGGACAGCCTATTGGTTCATATGAAAACTTGTAGCCCCTCATGTAACTTTTTATCTGCATTCTAACCTATCTTAACGAGCCTGATCACACCATGGCCAACCATACCATCCATATCACATACATATCAACCCAACCCTGATTTTGGTCATTGATTCCAAACTAGCCTAACTAACCAACCACCTAACTTTAACCTAACCTAACCCTAGTGGCACGACCATAAGGAAGGCACTTTGACCAGTTCAACGCCCTGGAAGCACGGCCATTGTGAACGGATTTTTAAGTATCAAGTATTTCAAAATGGTGGCCAACAAATTTACATTGGTGAAAGTTAAGTGGAATTAACTCAACAATGACTTATGGTGGTTATTCGTCGCTATCTAGCATTATTTTGTGGTTATAGGCCTATTTTATAAATTAGTAATGCTTGAATTGGTTGAAAATAAATAAATTAAATGTACTCATATCTTGAGAACCAATCGAGATATTAAAAAACGGATTGCGGCATTGTAATCAGTGAAAAAATATAGCTTAAAACGATGGGTAACAACACCACTTTTGCATTTGGGTCGTATGCCTCTAATGCAAGTTGTTTCACGAAATACTGTACTGCGTGATTCATATTGTGTTTAAAGCGATTGATAAAAATAAATACATAGATGTTTACATAAAAGCACTTAATACAAATTAATAAATTAATTTTTATTGAGTGCTGTTATGTAAACATCTATTTATTTATTTTCTATCAATCGCTTTAAACACAATATGAATTACCCAGTACAGTATTTCGCGAAATAACTTACACTAGTGGCATACGACCTTTTGAAAACAATATTTTTGATCCCATATCACAGGTATGACACTTAAATGGAGCAAAGTTGTAATCTTATTGGAGCGGGTTAGTTCGAAGCACTTTAGTTAGATGTCGTTGTAAAAACATGGTTTTCTTCTTCTTAACTGAATCAGCCAATCAAAACCACGATAACGATCTGCTAACTTCCTATTCCGTTTCTCCTGATTTTCTGTCACGACGGTACACAACCAAAACGAGTTGGAATTAATTTGAGTGTGGGAAAATACCTAAAGTACGTTTGCCACTAGTGCAAGTTGTTTCGCGAAATACTGTTCTGCGTGATTCATATTGTGCTTAAAACGAATGATAGAAAATAAATACGTAGATGTTTACATAAAAGCATTTAATATAAATTAACTAAATTAATTTTTATTAAGTGCTTTTATGTAAACATCTACGTATTTATTTTCTATCAATCGCTTTAGGCATAACATGAATCACTCAGTACAGTATTTCGAGAAACAGCTTGCACTAGTGGCAAACGTACTTAATCAATTTAATCTAAACAAATCGGTAAAGCCATTAAAATTGAAAGTCTAGCAAACAAAACTAGAAAACGAAAATATAAACAAAGCAGATGACGACGACGATCGATATATCGCATCGATATTTTTAGTTCGTAGCACTTTTATCAGACAGCCCTTACCACCGAGTTAACATGGAAGTGAAAACTCTTTACGAAGTTCATTATTACTCTATGCCCATATGGCGGATCCAAGATGGTGGCCCAAATTGGGTACCCACTCAAAATGGAGTATTAACTACCCAACAATGGGGAGCGGCCTGGCATAGTGGTTAGAGCGCGGGCTTTCGATCTCGGAGGCCCGGGTTCAAATCCCGGAAAACTACCCAACAATGTTTGGGGTGGTGTGGGATTGATATTTGAACAAATATAGGAAAAGTTATTATGGGACACCCGGGTATATACGTTTATATATGTAGAGTTTATTATTTCTGTTTTATTTTGTACAGTTTTTCGCCTGAAGACGTGTGAAGCAAAATATAGTGAGTTTTTTAGTAATATTTTCAGTATTTCATTGAAATGAAATAATATATACATATATATATTATTTCTATTATATATATATATATTTATTTATTTATTGTGGGAGAAGGGTATATTTGCTATATTTAAAATATATATATATATATATATATATGTATATATATATAACTCTTTGGATGGTGTTTTAGTATCAGGTGGCCTTAAAAGACAATGGAAAGTTAACATGATGGTCCCATGTCTTAGAGCCACCCCACACAGCACAAGTACATCAATTTTATGTAAAATTGATGTACAAAATGTCAATATCAATGAAATCGTTGATGTCATATTGACGTCATATTTAATAAAAATTACGTCATTTTGACGTAAACTGGACGTAAAAATGGCAATCAAATTGATGTAAAATATATGTAAAAAACACATGATTTAATGCCAATATTACATCAATTTGGTGTCAATGTCAGGCTTCCATTTTTTAAATGAATCTATTTTAAACTGAAAATGTGTGAATTATAATTTAAACACACATTTATTTAGGCTAAATTAATGACTATAAAACGGAATTGCGGAACAAAAAAATTGTGCACTCTGCTGGATTCGAACCCGCGACCCTGAATCTTGGACTGAATGTCATGACGCTTTAGACCTCTCGGCTATTTCAACCTATATATATTGAGAGAAAAGTGCTTATACTTAGTTCACAAAGATTTTCAAAATTTAACGTTTTGTCTACAATTAGTGTGTATTTGGCATGTTATCTTTAAAAATTAACATAGTTTATTTAATCACCTTAATCTATTTTTTAAGAAGTGAATTTAGATGCTTTGTTCAAGAATTTTGAATAAAAATATTAAAAATTTATAATTAGTTCAATTAAGCTTTTACTTCAAAATGCCATTATTGATTTTTTATGTGTATATTAGTAATAGCACTTTCAAATGTACCGTAGGCCTACTCAGAATAAAATAAATGCAAATATTAATATTTTATAGGACTATCCTTTCTCTTCGTATTTACATGTAAGACTCATTCATAAATCTTACCCCATTTAAACGATGTTTGTTTGACTAAAACAATTATACCAAAATTTTTATAAATAACTTCTTTTAAATAGAAACATTAATCTTAAAAAAACTTAGGCACCAATTAAGTCAAACAATAACAATAAATTGAACATATTAACTTAACTGGAAATTATCACATTAAGTAATTTGAAAATGAAAGTAAAATTTTATTGACAAACTATTTATTTTTAATCGTTCTACGTCGTTTTTACACAATTTTTATGTGGAGAATAAACTATCAAATGTTATTATTATAGTATATAAATGTATTTTAACAGTAAAAATGTTACATTAAATAATTTTACATCAATTTGACATAAATGTGATGGGCAGTGTTTCACTTTAAAAATTAAGAGGATGCAAGTAAAAATACTTACATCATTTTGACATCAATTTTATGTGCAACTTTTTACTTTGATGTCAATTTGATATCATTGATCACTTTTTGACGTCAAAATGACATTGTGTGCTGTATGGGACCGTGCTAGTGATGCCAATAGCTCACTGTTCCATATGAAATTCTCTAACGAGAATAAATCAAAGTAGGAGTGGTGAACAAAAGCGGATACAACAAGAGCCGTGCGGCGCCCGGGGCGGTGTCAGCGACTCGCGTTAGATATGCACCAGCGCCAAACGCCACCGCGCGCCCGCGGCACCGCCTAAACGTTCCACATCAAATATTTGCACACAGCCTTTCGCATCCACCTTATATAACCGACGTATTAACGCGAACTTGTTGAGTTAACAAACCGTTAGTTACGTAAGCATGTAAATAAGGAACAACTTGTTCTATGTGGATGAATGTATAACAAGAATTAAAATTTGCAATTTTTATTGATAGTATGATATTTTATTATTCTGGTCACACCATTAGGCTGGTGGCAAAAAATTTAAACTCCAGCTCTAAGTTAGAGACAGCTGGGCTCCCCTAAATATGTAGGTAGTTTTACATATTTCCAACAGATAGTAGCACATTTACTTGGGTATGAATTAACCAGGTTCAGTCGGGATGGAGAATCGACTGTTTAAGTAAATTCAAAACTAGTAAGCACATAATTTTACGATGCCGAGTGTAGTACTTAGAATGATTTTTAAACGTTTGAAACTACTAAGGCTAGATAAACGGTAAATAGAAAACGTAATAAATACAGACCTTGTGTATTCACATATTTCATTGGTCAGCTGACTGTGATGAAGAAAAACAAAAAAAATTGATGTCTATAATGTCTGATGGGTAAACGATTAACTAAAAAAATATTACTAGTGTCTAAAGTGAACCTTTTCTTACGAGGTCTTACGAGGCTGCAAGCCGAGGTCGAAAAATGATCGATTAACGAAAAGCAGCTTGTGACGTACTTTACGTGGAGGTGATTTATTTCGATATTAAATATAACAGTAAGCCACAGTAAAAATATAATTTTGCCTGGACACTCAGTATTTGAGCGGGGTTTAGTTCCAGGGGTCGTAGTATCACCTTAATCGATTGAGGTTCTATTCACCCATAAAATAGCATAAAATCTTTTATCTTTTTTATATTTTGGTTTTACACCCACAGAAATTAAGTGAAAACGTTTTCCTCGGAATAAGCGTAAATTAACGAAATATTGCGTGCGATCGTGAATAAGTGACGACTCGTCTTACTTAGACGCAACTAAAAATATATGAACTTCACACTATCAAAATATCGGGGATTGTACTCGTCTATCTAAGTTAATAAGCAATGTTCGGCGGGGAAATTTGGTATTTTGAGGGTTTTAAATCACCCTACAATTTCGTAATATGTATAGTAAAAATAAGTTTCCCATCTCGATGTCTTACCCCAATTCCAAGCGTATATCGTCGCTGCTTAGGGCTATTTTACACCCCGTCGTAGTAATTCGATTTTGATCGATTATTATGCTTGCCCCGGGAGCTGAGTTGTTTTCACCCCAGCGCTGACAGACTGCCGGAGCGACTGGCGACTGGGCCCTCCAGCGAGGACATAATAAAATAGAGAAGCTACTCGGAGCGGAGAGTGAGGCCAGCCGAGCGGCCACATGTGTCGGTCCAAGATGGCGGCGCCTCCCCAGTCCAAGCGTCTGAAACATCTGTCACAGATAATTTAAAGTATAATAATTTACCAGTACAATAATTTACCAGTACAATAATTTAATCGCTTATTTGCAAAATATATGGTCTAATTTTAGTTTATCATGATCATACGTCGTAATAGTATTATTTATAATTAAAAAATTTGATTTAATAAAACACATCTGTTATTTCTGTTAATCTATAGCTATAAAAGGCTAAACCCAGACTCATCATACCATTTTTTACTTTCTCCCCCCTACACATAGTATATGTAGAAAGTATTGTTTTCATACAAATTTTCGAATTTGAGTTGTTAGTGGATATATTCTTTTTAGTGCTCCCTGAATCCAAAACAGTGGTTTTCGGCGTGGTGTCTGTCTGTCTGTGTGTGGATGTATGCGTATGTGTGGATGTAAACAAAGCTAGAGACGACACCAGTGGTCCGATTTTCATGAAATTTGGCATGTATGTATAAATCCGTGGTATCTCTAGGTTTATTTTTCATTTTTTTTTGAATTTTTGATTTATAAGGGTATTTACCCCATAAATACCCATAAAAAATGACAAAAACCCAAATTTCTCAAAAATGGCTCTAACGATTTTTATAAAGGTTTCACGGTTTTTAGCGCTTAAGATGACAAACAAAATGACACCACCCGCATGTCTGTAAAAATTCACGTTCAGAAGTTATGGGGGCTTAAGTGTAAAAAAAGTCATATTTTTAAATTTCACAAAATCTGTAACTTCTAAGGAAAATATACTTGCAACCATAAAATTTGTCTTGAAAATTAAATAATCCAATATTTTGAATCATTAGTTTACGTCAACTGGATGCGAAGATCATTGATACGGTATTTTAGTTCGGCGGTATTCGCAGTACGTTGTCCAATGTTATTCTTATGGAAAATATTTAAAAACTGATAGCTCCGTTGTTTACAAACCGATTTTGAAAAAATTTGGTATGTATTTGTGTGATAATTAATTGTTAAGTTGTTTTATTTCACTATATGATTTTCCTGGTATTAAATTACTTTAAGGGAGAAAGTATATGCCATTTTCCTGATCCCGTTTATTTATTAAAGCACTTGAATTGAATTATTTAATACCCATAATCATCAATAGTAAAACTTCAGGGATGTTAGGAACTTTTAACCAAAACTAGTTGATTCTTTAGTGAAATGTAATGAACTATTCCTTAAAAAAATATAATACCAGTACTAATCCCAGGATAAACACTGAGTTCTCCTTAAAATTAATTTTATTTGCTACATGTTTTAACCTAAGGCAATTTAAAAAATTTAGCAAAAAACATATATATATATATATAATCAGCGTAACCAATTATGTACAGTAAATATAAAATAAAAACGAAAATAAAGTTGTCGGGGACAAACAAACACTGCACTATTATGCTCGGCGGGCGCGCGGCGGCGACGGTAGTGGACGTCAAAGACACTTTTTCCGCGTTATTATACCTTGCTTCCTGATGAAACCAAACACGATAGGAAAAAAAAGTTTAAGTAAAAACTTTAATTTGGTTATTAATCTACAACTTTCCCGCATTCAAAACGTCTCTGACCAAAAAAATAAAAAACTTTCTCACAGACCAACTTTTTCATGTCTGGTTTTGAACAACACAGCTACAAGTATATAATAAAACATTTGCAAACCGTTTAATACAATTATTATTAATTTTTAACTGTTACTATCGCAGTCCTCAGATTATATACTATAATAATACAAAATTTCAAAAATATTCTTCAACTAATACTGTATATAATGACCGTGTATTTGTGGCGGGACTTGACCACAGACAGAGCTCGCGCACCGGAGATTTCAGGCTGTTGATCGGTCCAAGATGGCGGACTTGGCCCCACTTTTAATGCATTGGGTTAAAGCTGTAACGACCACAAATTGATGGGGGGTATAGTTTTGCAATAAATCGAATTTAGAAAATAAATAAGCGTCGGATTCGAAGTTGTGAGTTGTTGACATTGAGCAGACGACGCGAGTTGGAAATAGAAACAGCGGTCAGCTGGTTTCGGTAGTTGCAGTAGCGGCCTCGCCTTGCGGAGAGCGCTGGCGTCGCCGGCAGTAGTGGGAGGCGAGGCAGGAGTGGGGATGGATTCCCACTGCACAAATAAGCTTCGGTCGAGCGTCATTCTGTGGCTGGCTGCGCGCTGTGCGAGTCAGACCTCCTCTCCCGACGCTCTCGCATTGGTACGACTTAGACAATTTTCGCCGATCTTGGGACTTAGAAAATTTCGCCATTGTTGGACTTAGAATATTTGCTATAGTTGTGTTGGGTAGTAATAAACTTGATAATCTACTTGAGGTGGTATCAAGCGTTTTATTACTATAATTGCTCTGGCTATTGAAGCGGTTTGGAATATTAGCATTTTAATTGAGATTTAGTGAAACAATATACACTCCTCTGACTTGGCGTGATTTTGTGAAATTAGTTGTTTGTCGTAGGAGCTGACCAGGAAGTGGGTCGGCATAGAAGAAATATAAAAGATTTTATTTGTAGTTATAAATTAGGAGTTGCTCAGGAATTGGGGCGACAAAAACTTTTAGTTTTTTGGAATTTAATTTGACTTTTGATTTTTAATAGTTCCGTAGGCGGGACTTAGGCTTTGATAGGCGCCGACAAGGCTTTGATAGGCGCCGACAAGCAGTTTTTGTCGGTTAACAGTTGAATATATTTTGGAATTGAATTAAGGGATAAGGTGTTAACCCGGAGTGGGTTAACTGAAGTATTTTAGGTTATTAGGAATTGCTTTAATTCGACTTATACTAAAGCCAGAGGATTTGTATGAGTGTTGGACTTAGTGAATGTTTTGAAGAGATAGATAAAATGTGTATTAGATCAGTGTAAGTGTACTAATTAGTGGTGACTACTCTTTTTCAGATTTATATTTTAAATATCGATGTTATCGCCCCAGGTGAGGGACACTTGCTTGTGTTTTTTTTGTTATTGTGGTCCAGTGAGGCTAAAGGCTTTTGGTTTGCGGTGAGTACCCGAATTTATTATTTAGTATAAGCTTGCAAATATTTCTTATGCACCTTTGATTAATTTTACTTGTGCTTGTATGTGCTCACACTTGTGCATTGTTTAGAATTAGTGATTGGAAAAGTAACAATGATTAATGAGCTTGCTGCTTGAGTGTTAATGTACGTAGGCTTGAGCTAGGTGCCGACCAGTAGTTGGGTCGAGTAAAGTTTGGATTTATTTAGGTATCGGCCAGTAGTTGGGCCGGTTAAAGTTGGTTTTTATTTAGGCATCGGCCAGAAGTTGGGCCGACTAGGGAATTTTATTTAGTTTTGGATGTAGGCTCGACCAGTAGTTGGGTCGAGTTGGGTGTTAGGCGTCGGCCAGAAGTAGGGCCGACTAGGATTTTTGGTTTTTAGTTGTGGGAGTAGGTTCGGCCAGGAGTTTGGTCGAGTGGGATTTAGGCGTTGACCAGGAGTTGGTCAACACGGGGTCTTTGATTTTGATAATCGCGAGCTCCCTTTGTCCCCGATACCCGTGTGTGCGATGATGAGTGGATTCCCATTGTGTTGAGGCAGATGTGCCATAAAAGGGCCCACTGAGTGCACACGGAACAAATATAGATTGGTATAAAACGTACATTTAAATACCTGGTATTGAGCTATCCGAGGCGTATCCCAGAGTGAACCCGCGTTTGGTACCCCTACCCCGTGGTCACCCTTACAGTTCATGAAAACAGAAAAAAAGTTAAAATGACTCCCATATCTCTTAGTTATCTCTTAGCGGTCTCTGATTGGTTTAATGGGTAAAAGTTTCGAATACGGGAAGATCACGAATATCGAGGAAGGTCCGCTGTCACTGAAAGCACTTGTGCTCTTTCAACATGTAAGTGAAGTTGAAATGCAAGCAGTTGGAAAACGTGAATCTTAATCTAACTTCAGTACCTGCCATCTTTAAAGACGGATGGGGGTCGAGGGGACGGACTAATTAAACGGGTGAGTCAGGGATCGATTAGGTAATTTGTATCACTCGCCCACCGATACGATTATAATTATTAAATTCGAAAACCAGCCCGATCGGACCACTGGAACGGCCTGGGGGTAAAGGGGGTTAAACCCCCCCAAAAATGGGTTTTGTGGGTTTTTCACATTTAAAAATAAAAATAATCCAATTTTGGTTAGCACCATTGAGTTCAGCTCGAAAAACAAAAAATTTAGTAATTTAAATCATTGCTCTATGTCCGTGGGTTACAAAGATATTGAAAGTGGTAAACACAGTACCGTTGTCTCAATGTTAACCTTATTGGAAATAAGTAAAATTCTATATCTCGCTTATGTCTTAACATATCTTAATAAAACTTGGTTTGTGGCTTCATCTAGATGAGATTTAACGTATTTTAGTCTAAAATCACAGAAATTTCCATTTTTTGGCAGCAAACCTGCATACTCATTCCCCATGTTATCCTCATGGGCAATAAAAAAATTCCATATCTTCGTTATTTCTAAACATATCTTGATAAAACTTGGTATATGGCTTCTTCTACATAAGATCTACTAAATATTGAAATAAAACCACCCAGTTTTAACATGACTGTAGCAGCAAACCTGCATACTCATTCCCCATGTTATTCTTACGGAGATTACAAAAACATGTCATATCTCGCTAAGTTGGATGAAAATATTTTTTTACATTTGAAATGCGCTGAGTATGCAGGTCTGCTGCAACGGGGGTATTGTATTATTAAGGTGATAAGGGCTTCCTTGTCAAAGAAATTTGAACTGTAGTAACAGATGAAACGATGATTTTTCAAAGCCGAGTTTGTAAATACTATTCGACACAAAAGAGCCCCTGAACCATCAACTCGACAGGGGCTTAAGATTTCAGTGACGCTGGAAATGAAAAATGACTCCTTTTATCCCTAGCCTGTTATTAGTCTGGTAATATTTGATCAATAATGAATTAATGATCCCGCCTTTTCCGTCATTTTCATTCGTCGGCAACCGCTTCTAACGAGTTTGTAATATCTTACTCATTCGTTTAAACATTTTTTGTGTTGCCTCTTTTACTCTTCAAAATAAGAAAATGTTTTCATGAGTTGACATTTTATAATTACTTTTAGTTATTACATTGCAATATATTTTTCATAAAAATAAAATTGTATTTCCTTAACGTATTTACTGCTCCCCATGTATTAGTACCTGTAGATTGTTCCTCCTCATGTATCTGAAATTTAACCTTAGCATGTTATTTTTTCTTTTGGTTTGGCCTGATCTCAACACAACTAATTCAGTCGATTACAAAATATGCAATATTGTCAAAGGAGATAGCGCTAGTGATCCCACAGCATGTGAAGTTTGCAGTTCTTAAATCGATGCCTGGATCTTTCCAGGCATTTTTTGCAGTGGTATTTTTTAGTATTTTCTGATTGATTAGATAAAGGACTGTTAGGTGTGCCTAAAATATGTGGATGTAGGGAAACGGGTTGCATAAATAACGTACGATTTGGAAACAGAACTAGCTGAGGCTAGGGACCTCTACCGCATATTCTCTGAGGAAAATAAAAGTGATCAATCTGAATCAAAAAGCTTAAGTAAGAATTAAGACTTTAAGAATTAAGAAAGTTAATGTAATTGAATTAAATAGATAATAGTCTAAAATCCAAAGTTGATGAGCTTGAAGAAGAACTCAGTAGCCTAAGATTTGTAAAGAAAAAAAAGAATTTACTGACATAAAATAATAATATTTCCTTAAGGGAAAATATTATTCTTACAAAAAATGTGTTCCCCGGTTGGGGTTAATTTATTGACAAAAATGCTAGCAAGAGTCGCAGTGGAAGTCAAGAATATCTTGCTGAGCCTTTACCTGAAAAATGCCCAGACGTCCTGGGGGATCAGAAGGATGTCTGGTTCAACTTTGTTTCTGGTTCATAGAAATAAGTTAACTTATAATTGAAAAATGAACATTATTAATGTAACCTATGTAAAAAAGTACTAACAGATTTACTAATTATAGACTACAGCAAATGAAAACTGATTTAATAAATTTCCAACATTTCTTTAAATACTGAAAGCCAACTTTAATAAAAATGCTTAACAAACCAGACTATTGTTTAAAAACTATGAATCCTGAATTTATTAAAAAATGACTCAAATGTTACTGTGATTGTAGACTATGAGCAACTGAATTGACTGTGGATTGAACACATTGTGAATCTAAGCATAAAAGGTTAATAAATAGGCACAAATCTTGGTAACATGCGTATATTGAATTCAAATAGGCTGTATAAATGAATTGACAAAATATTGGCTGGCAGTTAGGCTTTAAGACTAATCATTTGAAACATAAAGCATCCTTATCCTGGTGTAAATATTTGACGGTGGCGGTGACTGAATATATTGATTGTGAAATGCAAAGAAAAAACGGTTGGTCCAAACTAGAAGGTTAACTGCAAAAGGAAAAATTGTTTATTTAATATTTATTATTGAGGCTGCCAAGCGACCCAAAATATATTGTTATAGTAACTGGCCAGTTAACGACTGTTCGGCAAAAGGGATTTGTGTTTCGGGTGTGAAACACCCGGCGGCCTTTAAAATGGGGAAGTCGGCTACTGAGCCAGACTATTCATTGTTGTAGGTTTACTGTAATTAATTATGGCGTTAATGGTCGCTTATCCTCACAGCCTGATCCTATTTTCTCTTCTAGTATTGTCAGGAACCACCGATGTTAATGAAATTAAATTGCTTTATTCAGCCACCTGACCTAACCTATAGGCCTACTTTTGAAGTTCAAAATGAAGGATTTATCTTGGTTATCTTGGCTACAGTTTTATAACCAGTTCTCTAAAAATGAATATCACAGCCTTTTTTCGTACGTTAAACATGCTAGCCTATTAATAATTTATATCACAGTCTGTATATCACAAAAATGGTTCAATAATTGTACTGGTATTTAACAGATATAAAAAAATTTGATTGAAGCATTTGAAATTAAGTTATAAATAAATTAACAATAGAATTAACTTACTTAAGAACTAAAAATCAGACATGAAAAACTTAGGTTTTGTTATAACATGAAATATTCAAATAACGTGTTGCCGCACTGAGAAAAAAGTCTAGTGGTAGACTACAGAAATAAAGAGGGAACCTCATTAAATCTTGTGCTTACCTTGCCGGATGCCATTCTTGAGGCTGCCACCAGCCTTGGCTAGTTTAAGGACTCCAGCCACATCTTGTGTGCGCCACAAGTCATCTTTGGCTGTAATTGTGATGTCATAACTTAATGACGTCACTACTATATCCTTAATTCTTGAGGTAACAAGCATACTGGACTGGTGTGTGTTCCACTCTGACTAGTTATAGACTCAGTACTGTCTAGTGCCAGACCCCAGCCAGCCAGCAGCTACCTCTCTTTGCGTCTGGTGTCGTTCCAACCTGGATAGTTGCAGCCCCATTACTGTCTAGTGCCAGACCCCAGCAAGCTAGTAGCCACCTCTATTTGTGTCTGGTGTCGTTCTACCCTGGATAGTTGCAGCTCCAGTACTATCTAGTGCCAGACCCCAGCAAGCTAGTGGCTACCTCTCTTTGAGTCTGGTGTCGTTCCACCCTGGATAGTTGCAGCCCCATTACTGTCTAGTGCAAGACCCCAGATAGCTAGGGGCCACCTCTCTATGTGTCTGGTGTCGTTCCACCCTGGCTAGTTTCAGCCCCATTACTGTCTAGTGCCAGACCCCAGCAAGCTAGTGGCCACCTCTCTTTGTATCTGGTGTCGTTCCACCCTGGATGGTTGCAGCCCCATTACTGTCTAGTGCCAGACCCCAGCAAGCTAGTGGCCACCTCTCTTTGTGTCTGGTGTGCGTTCCACCCTTGATAGTTGTAGCCCCAGTACTGACTAATTCCAGACCCCAGCTAGCTAGTGACCTCTTCTCGTGTTGTCAGCAGGTTGGTTCCATCGATTAAAATTGATTTAGCCCACAAATCGGCCACAGATGTAGGACTTAGAATCACACTCCCCCTTAATGCTCCAGTATCAACCTTTCTGTTTAAGCCAGTTTTGATTTTATTCTTAATCCAGTGATTAAATCTTTTTTCCTAAATTTCTGCTAGTTTAACTATATTTATACCAAAAGCGTCATAATTATGTTAATGAGTTACTGTTACGTTAAAAAAACTGGCTTGTTTGAAATGCTAAATAAGACATAGGAACAAGGGGCGGGTTGTGATTCAAAGAACTGTATCTGCAGTTCGCTTCTGGGCTGATTTATTTTTTACTTTACACAACACACAGAGGCAGAAAGAGGTGGTAGCTGCTAGCAGATCGGATCTGAAACTAGGTAGTGTTATGGCTGCAACTATTGTGGCAAAATTCAACATTTCTAAAATAAAAGGTTGATCTCATTAGAAGACTAATTTGATGATATGGGTTTTGGTTCCAAGCTGGCTCTTGCTTTTAATATTATGATTATAGACATATACCACAAGCCTTATTTTCATTTTGATCGTTTCAAGTAAAGTGAACATTAAATTTAGCAAATTTTCAGCTTTTTAAAAATACTCAATACAGCTTCGAAGATAATTACAACAGATTATCTGATATATTATATAATTTAATAATCAACCAAACATTATAAAAATATAAAAATTTGATAAGTTAAATTTTGAACAAAATAGGACAAGTATGTGTCATTATAAACCTTTACAATTTCTAGTGCAACATTTTGAAGGGTACCTGATGCTTCATTGTTAAAGCTAGTATTTAATAAATAGTATAGTATATGCCAAGATAAAACTGCAATCAAAGACTTATTTAAGTAATGAAAACATTATTAAAACTTTTGTAATTTTGACACTGAATTTCATTTAATATAAATAAATTTTCTATAAACGGTTAATTTGAATGTATAGGCTAAATAAAATATTTGAGACTCCAATTGTAACAAATTTATTAATTGTAATTAAAACAAGTACAAATCAAGAACATTAAATTAATAATAATGATGGCTGTAATAATAATATTCCCTTAACCATAACTATTACTCACAAAAAATTATATAACTGCTGCAAACATGTTGGTTTCAAGACGGGGTTCCAATCCTACACAACTACCTGCTCCTCCCTCAAGACTAATTTTAACTTTAAAATTTGGTACACAGCCTCAACTGCTCAACCAAAGTCTTGATTTATAGCTCATTTGAAAGAGAAAAACTATTTATCGATTCCAGTTATCAGAATTTTGATATCGCTTTAGGTTTAAATATAAAATATAAAAATAATGATAAGTTGTATTTTTTGGTTGTGATATCAAGGGAAGGATATCACTGGAATATCTGGATAATTTTGTTTAAATTATCCAGATATTAAAAAATATACTATCCTTTAAATATTAATATACTATCGTTTAAATGAGCTAGCTATAAATCTCAAAAATTTTGGTTGAGCGGTTGAGGCTGTATTGGATTTGAAAATTTGGGAGGAGCAGTTACGAATGTGAAGTTTTTCGTGACTGGAACCCTCTCTTAAAAAATACTATACAAAAATATTAACTACAGTATTACAGGCACTTATAGCTACTGTCATCATTAAAATAAAAGTATTATGCTTTAACAAAAGCTGTTACAGTAGGCCCTACTTGCAATATTATCAGCATTAAAATAATTAAGAAAAAATACAATGCAAGAATGTTAGGTAACAGTTTTAGACACTACATCCATTAAAATTAAGCTTGAGAAAAACCCTTAACTGTTCTGGCCACAGTAGGCCGACTATTATAGTACTGACAATTTTATAACTGCTGCTTAAAAGTTATAAATAATCGAAAAGTCACAACTAATCACTACTTTGCTCTGTTTCATATCTTCACAACTCCCTACCATAATTATAAAAGGCTGAAGTGTGGGACCATACCGTACATATTTCCGTTTTATCTCCTGCACCGCAGCCAAAATGTCTGTTTCACTTGAAAGAAATGAATTTCCTGTTTCGAAGGCTTGTTCAGTCTTTTTCCATGTATCTTGCTAATTTTCCTCGTGTACAGAAGATAGTTAAGTAGAAGCAGTATGGCCACACTTTATTGAGGAGAACTATCCTCTGAAAAAAGGGCAGACATACCTGTAATAATCTTTATATACCAACATGATTGCAACATGTTTTTTTGTAATGCACCATAATAGTTTGTAAGACTGGTTGGGCCCTGTTAGAGGTCTGAGGGAGGTTATTGAAGATGGCAAAGCACCCTGCATTATAATTTTCAAATGTTGTAAAAATTGTTAATAGCCCACCGAAAATATGTCATCAAATTATTATTTTTTTAACTAATAAATGAATAAATCAATGAATAAATGAATTTTATTTCTCATAGTAAATAAACATATACATACAGTCATTGTATTTTTTGAGAAATGAAACTGGCCACTTTAACAAGTTGTATTACCAATTGCTAAACAGAAAAAGTTACAACTAAAAAACTACAGAGTCTAGCATCATTATAATAACATTAAATCTGCCTGCTGTATCATCTGAGGTTTCAGTTTTGTTGTAATGAAAAAATTTAATCGTAAACTATGTTAATCGTAAAAAATGTAATCGTAAAAATTTTAAAAAGTATTTATAAAAAAACAGCATAGTTTTAAAACTATAGGGCTTACTGTTTTTTTCTTTACAGTTTTATTTATAAATCTGAAAAATTCCATTAAAAATTATACCGGGTGTCCCATAATAACCCCCCCCCCATCTTTTTCCTATATTTTTCAAATATCAATCCCTCACCACCCCCAAACATTGTTGGGTAGTTAATACTTCATTTTGAGTAGGTACCCAATTTTGGCCGCCATCTTCGATCCGCCATATTGGATCCAAAATATATTTTTCAAATGTAAAAGTGGAGTTGTGACCCATCATTTTACGCTAGATTTTTTCACTAATTACAATGCCGCAATCCGTTTTTTAATATCTCGATTGGTTCTTAAGATATGATTACTTTAAATTTTATTAATACTAAATATTTATTTATTTTCAACCAATTTAAGCATTACAAATTGATAAAATAGGCTAATTTTTAGTTTTTGAGAAATTCATATTTTTTAAATGTTTATTAGAAATTTATTAATATCTTGAAAACTAAACATGATAATTAAAAACGGGTTGCGGCATTGAAAAAAAAATTTAGATTGAACTGATGGGTCACAACACTATATTCATATTTGAAATAACTTACCTCATTTCAAAATGGCGGGTCCAAGATGGAGGACAAAACATTTACATTGGAGAAAGTTAAGTGGAAATAATTCAACAATGACTGGTGGTGGTTATTCGTCACTATCTAGCATTATTTTGTGGTTATGGCCTATTTGATCAATTTTTAATTTTTAATGTTTAAATTGGTTGAAAATAAATAAATTTAAAGTATTCATATCATGAGAACCAATTGAGATATTAAAAAACGAATTGCGGAATTGTAATCAGTGAAAAAATCTAGCTTGAAATAATGGGTCACAACACCACTTTTACATTTGAAAAAAAATATTTTTGATCCAATATGGCGGATCCAAGATGGCGGCCAAAAATTGGGTACCTAATCAGAATGAAGTATTAACCACCCAACAATGTTTGGGGGTTGTGTGGGATTGATATTTAAAAAATATAGGAAAAAGTTGGGGGGAATGTTATAGGACACCCGGTATATTACATTGGGGAAATGTTGCATTTATTAAATAATAATATATGTAATGAAGGCAATTTTGATAAAAAAAAGTAACAACAAATTAAATGTGTGAAATCTACAATTTTAAATTTTTCAAAACAAATACATTAAATGCCGTTTGATTAATGATTCTTCAATTACTTTGAAAACCGTAGTGTCTTTTTTCTTAAAAAAAAACAATTTTACACGTTGAAAACCCAGAGTAAACGCCCTCCCAATGTTGTTAGATTTAGCTAATCCCAAATTTATAATTTTAAATTTTTAGTCGAAATTGTCATTAATAATAACTTTATATTAAGTCGATGTTATATTACCTGATGCAATGGGTTTAAGATGTTTTATTGCCTGTTTCCTGTCCTTATCCCTAGTTTGTTGTTCCTTGGTATTTGCTATAGTCAGGATTTTATTCCTGTACGCTGTTATATTGTTTGAAAGACTGCTCTTTTTCGGGATGGAGATGGTCAAAATCTTGAAGAAACTGGAAACAAACAAAGTTTATTTAAAAAGAGTTTTTTTAGCTGTTTATAGAAAATTCTATGTACTCTTGAAAGGAGAATTTATTATTAATGGAGTTTAAGTGAAAAAAATAATAAGGTTCGAACCATAAACTTTGGCCAGAATTATCTCCCCATTATTATAATCCTATAAGCCTATTTTCAGAAAAATCGCAAATATTATTTATTTTTCTCATTAACTAAATGACATTACGTTTGCCAGTATATGTTGTTATGTCATTACAAAGGGGGGGGACAAAGGGGGCAGATTGCCCCGGACCATAAAAGAACGGGACCACATTTTCAGCTGAGTATTTTTAATTTCTTTCATCATAATAATTAATTATTGAAATATATTTCAAAATACCGTCTATATTTTTAATTGCAAACAAAGAAAATCAAGTTGGATGTCGACTGATAGCGTCACGGTTCCGAAAATTCAACCATTGATTAGTGTACTCAAATAAATTACATTCTTTTATAGGCCTATTTTGTACAATTCTAAGACACATTGGCAAAAATATATAGAAATACCTTTAAATTGAAACCTCAAATAATAAACTTCTTCCAGCCGTTCTTGAGTTATGACTATGAAAAGAAATCCTCTCGCCTTAGGGGTATTCCTAGCCTACAAGTTTTTTTCAAACTCCGTAAGGTCTTAACTTGGGTACAAGTATGTGGCAGTTAACACGATGGTCCGAAATGGCTATTTATTTTATAATTTATCTATCACTGGAGACATATTAAGTTACTTAGTTCAAATAATATGGTTTTATCAAGTGACGTATACTAACTTCACTTAACAAGTGGTGGTATTTAAATCAATCATGTTGTCTAAAAAAACACAAAGAATTAATTTTGAGGAAATATTGAAAATCATTTCAAATTTCAGTCGCCTACTCGGTTTAGTTTATTTAATGTAAAGATCCAGATTCGAACACATTAACAAATGAACAGTACTGACAGGATAAAAGTTAAAAATCCTTTTGAAAACAAAGTAAACATCAATACATAATTTCAACCACTTCTCTGCTAGGCACCTCTACGCTGGCAAGTGCCACTGTCAGTCGTCAGTGCTGCCAGCATAAAAGTACCATTAAAATCCAAAATTATCTTCAAATTATTTTTAAAAATTCACCATTCTCATTAATGTCCTTCGTACATTGTAAATGACTTTACAAAATTATTTCAAAATTACTCTTTTTTATTTGGGAATGACTTTATAAAATTAATTCGAAATTATGTCAATGAATACAAGACAAACATTTACGGCTGGCAGAAACCATATTTTTTGTTTGATGTGCTATGTTGAAACGTTAAAACAAATTTAATAATCCTGAATAACAGTAAAAATTACACCCACAATAGAACTTAAAACATTGTGGGCATATCAAACAACATTTGGATCAAACCACAAAAATGTAAAAGTACGATAATCGCACGTTGGAACACACTACATTAACACTTGACTTTATCGTTATGTCCCCATAACCCTGAAATTTTACCAAGCCCGCAAATATAATTGAACGATTTAACTGAGGAAGTATTTTTAAAATCGGCTAAATTTATAGGGCCTATAGTCAATGGGTAGATATGTGATCTCATGACATTTTATTATGACATTATTGTACAACAATACGGTATTGCCATAAAACTCAAACTCACCGGTAAAATTCTGTTGTAAGACGTGGAGGTCCCAATCCTGCAGGAAGCGTGAAGTTTCTTCACCCATTATTCACAAAGGAAACAAAGAAACAAGTCACTATAATAAACAGTCCAACCAGTTACACCAACAACTCACTCAGGACTGCATGGGTCGAAGATTAGGGGTATGACGCTGTCATCAGTGTGATTGCGCATGCGCGGACACCTGTCAGGCACAGGGACGGTTAGAGCCCACCCTCTGGTTGGCTGGTGTACGCTGCAAACCCCAGCCTTGGAAGTGCGTCGCGTCTATACGCTAGGGTCCCTCACAAACATTTTGTTTTTTGCCACATGACATTCTATATGTGACTACCACAATGCGCGCCTGGTTTTAGGCAGAGGAATACACGCGCATGCGCGGACACCTGTCAGGCACAGGGACGGTTAGAGCCCACCCTCTGGTTGGCTGGTGTACGCTGCAAACCCCAGCCTTGGAAGTGCGTCGCGTCTATACGCTAGGGTCCCTCACAAACATTTTGTTTTTTGCCACATGACATTCTATATGTGACTACCACAATGCGCGCCTGGTTTTAGGCAGAGGAATACAAAATATCTAGGGCATTGAACGAGCACTAGTACGGGCTGGGGCTAAGTGTGACGTCACTGATTTCATCACACTAGCATTGCTAGTGTCCGCAACATTAGTTTATTGTTAACGCCTAGATTCTAGTCTGGACTGTTTTAACATTACACTGCTAGGAACGGACCAAAGCCAAATTGGAGATGTAATGTGTGTGACTCCAGACCACATTGGTTTGCCGCATGCCGCTGGTTGTAGCACCAAGAATCATGCGAAATCAACATTTACTCGCAATCTGGAGCTCTGATTTTTCTCAGTGCGGGCTGGCTGGATGGAAATTGATTTAATACTAAATGCCTAGATACTACTTACTTGGTCGACCATTCTAGGTTTAAATTTTAAAACCCCTTCCTAATTTAATATATCGTTGGTGGCCTAACCCCAAAACGACCGGAGGGACTTTTCACCGACGTTGGTCACGTTTAAAATCTCGCTAAGTTATTGAACCGACCGGGAAACTAATAGAAATTTACTTCTTTCTTCAACTAATTTACTCCGAATGATTTAAGACATATTTACACTTTTTCAAATGAAAATGAATTAATTTACAACGGATAAGAACCGGCGGAAAACTTTAACGATAAATTTCAATGTTACTTGATCGGGGTTGGCCACAGAAAGGAGGAAGAAGCATGGTTCGAGCGAAATACACAGCCTCGGTCTCGTCTCCCATTGGCTGGCTTAATTACAGACTGTTGGCAAAATCTTAAAAACAGTTGATCAGCACATAATCCCCCCCGCCAAAATTGGTTCCGCTCAGGCCGCTAGGACCACTATCCTACAAGTAACAACTCGGAACCAATTGAAATTGAGGTACTTGACAACACTAAGACTAGAATAATGCTCCTTAATAAACTTTTCAATAAATAATAATTCATGCATGACAAAAATACAAGTTATAAATAAATAAATACAATAAATAACTACTATGACATAATTTCATTACCCTGAGGTAATTTCTTTGATTCATACATGCTTATTTCATTTCCTGTTCAGGTCAAAATGAGATATTGCACATTTGCAGAAGAGTATCGCGTGGGAAACCGTTGCCAATATCATGGTGCCTTACAAACCGCAATGAATAGCAGTAGCGCAATAGTGGGGCTGCTGGCTCACTTCGCATAAATAAAATTTTGACAGCTACATCCGGTCTGGTGACGTCACAGGCTGTGGCGAAGCTGTGACGTGTAGGGGTGGACATTTAAAGTTTAAATGCACGGCTGTGGTGGGCATTTAAATTTAAAATGTCCGGAAGTGGGTCAAGGTCGGCCGGGGATGTTTTTAAAAAAGATCTAGCATTTTCGGAAAATCCAAAAATGCAAGATATTTTCTTTTTTTTATTTATTTGTTTTTTTACAAAAGTATTATTTTACATTGTTTGAAAAGTTTGCTCCCAAATTTGAAAAGTAAGTTGTTGTTGGTGCTGAAATTTCTTGCTTATTTTCATTCTTCTTGTTGTTGTAAGTTGGCAAAAACACATTTTTTTCGTTTTGATTGTTTGTTGCATAAAGTTCTAAAGATAAACCAAAACCAGTGGCTATAAGTTGTTTTAGTTCTTCACTAAAGATTTCCAAATCCTTATAGGTTGTAAGATTGATAGTGTTGTAGTGAATCCCGCGAATGTTGAGAGACATGACTAGAGTTGTTTACTCAACGAGAGGTGTAGCAGTAACGATTATTGCAAAGCCGGTGCTGCGGGTACCTCCGATGGTAGTGGGGGTAGTGGTGGGGGTAATGACAGGTGTTTGTTTAATCACTTTGAATTTAATCGTTGCCACAATAGACCGAGTCGATGTTGCAATTCTTCTAGTTTATCCAACCGGTTCTTTTGATATGTTTTGCAACTACATTTACAGTAGCAGAAAGAATTACATTTTGTACAAGCTTTTCCGTCAACTTGATCTTCAGGTATTCTAAAACATTTTTCTTTGCAACAATAAGTTATAAGTGTTAGATTATTTCTTTTAGATGACATGTTGGTTGTAGCTTGTCTTAAACAGAACTGAGCCTCTCAACGTTAAAGTTTCGTATTTATGTAAAGTATTCGAATAAATTAAATCGAATAATACTATCGATTAAAAGTTCAAGGTCATCCGTTTGAGCTTTTAAAAAAATACAACATATCAGTATATAAAAACATATACTGATATGTTGTTTTTTATCTTTTTATTTAAAACATTTTTTTTACAATATTTACAATGTTATTTTTGTGCGATGTGCAGAGTAAGTTCCGTAGAGTTGTTTCCGCTCATTCCGTGTGTCACCAAATATAATGATCCTGGCTGAATTTCCCGCAGATCTTCATTTTGCAGCAACTCGACGAATCGTTTTGGAAGATATACTTGAAACTTTGGTTCATCACCTGGTGTAAATGGTGCATGGGATAAAGATGCGACGACTGCGTCTCTATGCGTTGTATCAACTTTCTTCATTTCATGAACAATATAATGTTTCTGTTCTTTTAATTCTGAACATTTCTTGATAATTAGAGTATTTGATTTTGAATGCAAGTTGAATTGTTCAACTAAACATTGGAGAAACTGTTGTGATGCCATTCTTCATCACGTGGAGATGTTGTCTGTTCGGAGTATGGAGTTAGACTGATACTCGGGGTGTGTTGCCTCTTCGTTTAAATAACCTTCGGAACCCCCACTACATTCTTCCGTTTGTTGTTGTAAGTAAGCAGCCAAGTAATACGCGTTTCGTAATGCGCATTGAGATTGGTTGTGTTTCGGATCTATTGTAGAAACACAAATATTTCTAGCATCAAAGTTTTGTCTACTTTTATGTTTAAAACTTCTTTGTTCGTGTACTGTCGTATCCAATTCTTTTTTTCCAATCCTCTAGTATATATGTGTGTAAATTGTTTGCAAAAATGAAACATAATTTTGTGTAAATTGTTGTACGGTAGAAAACCTTCAAACCAATGGATATGATGAAAATTATTTGTTAGCCATCTGTTTGTTATTTTAGCTTTTGACTTTAGTTCATGGACAGAACACGGTGCTTCAAATAAAAACGGGTACGCTACTTGTGTAAGCAAATCTAAAATTACCAATTATTTTATGATAAATCTATCATCGTTTCCGCGAAATGCTTGATATTCAATTACACAAGGTTTTGCTGCCATTTCTTTATCCTGTCTGCTCATCACGGTGTCTGCTGATCAACTGTTTTCCACACCACGGTAGGTTAGATATATAAGCCAGGCCGTACAGTTGTAGGCGCGTTGGTGTATGTTTAACGTGGGCACCGTCCCCAGTAGGCCTACCTCACGGTTTATTCTTTTGTTAAATTACATTGTAGTTTTTAAACTAGCAAAGTTTCTTCTTTTGTATAGTTGTTGGTTTCTTCTTCTGTATTGTTGTTGTTGTTTTCTTCTTCTGTAGCTTCCGTTGCAACTTCAGTAAAAGGTTCAAAGTTTCTTAACTGCCTCCACATTTCCACTTCGTGAGGTATTCTATTAAAGATGGATGTATCTATTGGTCCGCATTGTAAAGTGCTGTCAGGTTGTTTTTCGCATGCATCTACCAAATATTCCTTAATAACAGATCTTGAAAATACTATTTGTTTCATATACCTGGAAATAGGTGATGTTGCATAGTTTAAAATGTAGAATTCTTAACGTGTTAGTAGAATTTTATTTTCAAATTGTGTCAAGTCTCTAATTCTTACTTGTTGTTGACCACAATGTTTAAAAATGTCAATTTCATTGTCACAATCCAAAAGTCGAATGTTAGTTTTTCTTCAAAAGAAACTGTTGGCTAAATAACATTCAATAAGATGTAGATGTTTTAAAAAGGAATCCCAAGCATTTTCTGAAAATAAAACCATCCTTGTACCATGGCTTAGTATTACTGCGGGAGAGTAGTCTAATGATTTTTACCAATCCTATTGACACACTTTTACTCATGCAAGATGAAATAGGATAAAAGATGCGAAGAAAAACTTCAGATAAATTTTTGGTGGAATATTTTCTTCAGGTTTTCTTTTCTTTCTTACGTTTGTTTTATTATTTTCCAACTTTTTATTTTGTTATCGAAACTTTAAAAAGTCATCAATTTCCTTTACAACATTTTCCTCAAAATGTTTATCATCATCATTTTCCAATAAAGGTGCTGTTTCGGAAACGTCTTGTACAACTGATAAAGAACTCATTTTGTTTATAATGCTGTAGACGATGTTACCCATACAACTGTAGACAGTCAACTAAACAATTTGCCTTCCCGCTCCTGCTTTTATAACCGAGTGGTGTGGGGTATTTTTTTCTTTTCATTTTACAAAACTGCTTTTACAATACCGGTTAAAGGTGTATATGTAACAATTTTATCATGTAAAATTAAATAATAAGCAGATGTATCTTTGGGTACATTTTGTTCAAATTCCATTTCTATTTTTATATATACACTGGAAGATTTTACAGATTCATTTTGTTTGGAACAATCAACTACAACAATCGGATAGGTAGATTTAAATTGGTTTGGCGTTAATAAAGGTGTGTTTGTTTTTCCATAATATGAATTTTGGAATCTTACGTACATATCGTACAAAACGCTAAACCTGTCTTTTGTAAAGTTTATGTTGAAGTTGTCGTATGGAAAGAATTGCGAGTTTAGAAACACCTTAAAATTTGTAAGTTTGCAATGATCAAATTCACTAGCATGTTTAGTTATTTCATTTCTTCTTTTTGTTTTTAATCCAAATATTACATATCTTGCCTTTTCCAAATGAGTAGACGTTTTTACAGTCCATGTATGACGTTGTGTTTCCGGTAAAACCGGATATTCATGAAACTCCCAACTTCTAAATGGTATTACGATATCACGATCTGATTTTAAAGTTCTCAATAATGAAATTCTATTTTGATCGTTTAACCGTACATGCGGTACTCTCCAAACAATCTTGTCTAATTGCATTTTCCATTCTAAATTAGCTTCCGTTGTTCCATCAGGCGCCATAATAATATCTTTGTCGTTTGATGATCTTATCAAAACTAATTCTTGTTTTACGCTTATTATTATTTTTCGGTAATCTTCGGCAAAGCCTAAAAGTAATCTTAAAGGAATGTAAAAGTCAAAATTGCCTGAAGTGTTTGGAGTGATTGTACTGGAATCGGGTGTTACCCATCCTGCGGCGGCCAGCATATTTTTTCACTCGGTGTTAAAGATGCTAATCCTTTTAATATACTTGTAATTCCCACCTTTTTTGTTGAATCTACTGTAACTCCGGACATTTCATATCTTATTTCATCAAACAAATATGCCATGGGGTTATTTATGAACGAACAGTACTTGCAGTGCTTCCATCTTTTTTTGTTACTCTTCCTTTGATATACAAATAACTTTCACATGGAAGTGTATAAATATCTTGTTGTTGTATGGGAATTCTAATTTCATCATTATTCTTTAATTTTGATTAAGCGTAAGGGTTGTGCGTATGATATTCCTTTTCCCATAAGGTTTCGTCGAATGTCGGACCCTGCGCTATATCCAATATTTCCATTATTAAAAAGTTTTAATCCAATTTCATCTAGAAAACGAATGTTATCACTTGTTAATCCTTCAATAGCTGAAGGGCTACTGACTTGTTTACCAGTCAGCTCTTTCTTTTTAAATGATAACCCCATTGTTATACGTTTGATTTTATATGTATTCGTATAGTTATAGGTTCGTCTCTAAATCAATATGATTTCCGTCTTGATCTAGTATGTTCACCACAATGTCTGAAATAAAACTGGTGTTTAACGGTAGGTACACTAAGTTTTGTGGCTTTTCCACAATTATAAAACCCGGAGCGACCGTTGGATAGAATGTGTGCAATATATGAGTATTTTCACCATCTCTATAAGAACCATGTATAATATTACATGTAACATCTATACTGTTAACGTTCAATATTGTCACAGTTCTAGCACCTGAATGGTAAATATTAGGTTGTAAAATTTTTGTTGTTTTAGGAAATCCCAATAAACTACCAATTGAATGTTCTTTGCTAAAATCTATATAATATTTAGATTTGATTTCAGCTTTCATAGTATTGTTATTTCCTTTTATTGTTATATTATCTTTTCCCATATGATTTTGTATCGCTTCATTTATATCATCAATTTCATATGCTCCAGTGGGTAAACTAAATACTTGTATATCTGAATATTTGTTTGTATTTTTATCTTTTGTTTTGTAATAATGTATTTTGTCATTAACATTTTCAGTAACGTTGGGAATAGAATTATAAGTTGTTATATCTAATAATGCGGCTTCCCATAATTTATCTTTTTCCAAACGTAACGCAGGGAAAAGAACACTTCGCAAAGTAGATGAAGTTCCAGTTAATAATACTGTATAGGAAGACATCTTAAAGTTGACTAACGCTTTTTGTTAAAAAATCTAAACATAAATGTCCACAGATTACCGTATCATCAGGTTGCTCTCTTTTATAATTGTATAGTACATTTTTAGCTGTTTTAAAGTAATATTGTAGTTCTTTTGGTGGTGGGAGATTACCAAAACTATCAAAGTAGTAAATAGTTGATCCTAGTTTCTTATAACATACCCAATGAGTGCCTGATCCTTTACTATTATCTAAATTTACTATTCCGGTTTCATTTTCCAAATTTTAACTGGTAATGCATCTTTCATAAACACTCCTCTAAAAAATGGAATTTTTAAACAAGAAACATAAGTAATTAATTCTTTATCTGTTTATTCTTTATTTGGAATTAGTAATTGTTTTTTTCTGTTTAATACACACGATACGGTCTTAGGTATAATCCTCCTCCTTTTTTATCATTGACCATATTGTTTGATTCTTTTTATTTTTACCTGCGGTGGATCGTCGTTTTCTTCTTATATTTCCTCCACGTTTCTTTGCAGGTTTTCTCCTCCTTTTTCCACCTCCTTTCTTCTTTCCACCTCCAAACATCGTTTTACCCTTCATTGCTGCTGATACCGCTAAAGCTGCTGCTTTTTCACCGATACTAGCGTCACTGGATGTTACTCTTTGCCAAGCTTTTTCAGCAAGTGCTCTATCCGCTATTGATCTATTTTTAGTATCTGCAAACTTTGAATATGCTATATCGTGTTGTTTGCAGGCTTGATCAAGTTTATTTATTCCAAAATCTCCTCTAGCAAGTCTTTTTTTCAATTTTGTTCCAGGACCACAATATTGATAACCTCCTGGTAAATGTAGTTCTACAGGTAATAAATCGATAGCTTTATTAACTATAGCTCCAACCGGCTTAGTAATAAGAGAAAGTGCTGTTGATGCTATTCCTCTTCCTCTCTTTATAACGTGTCGATTATGACTGATGCGTTGAACTATCAACATGGTCTTTTATAGTAAAAAGAAATGTCAATACTTGTTTATTTTATAAATGCTTTATAATGAATGATTCACTTATCCTTTGACATTGTTTATTTATAATAAAAATGTAAAAGTATGTTTGTTTAAGGGTAATAAAGTGTTCTCCAACCTTGCGGTATGATTGTATCGTCTTCATCATTATTTTTAGAAGATCTTAAAGTATTAGTTTCCTTATTTAAAAAATATTTTTCCATAACATTTTGTTTAACCTAATGTAGTTTTTGATCAGATTTTATAGGGTTTATTGTGTTATACACATCATATAATACTACGCTTAATAGTCTTACAATGTAATTTACATTAACAGCATCATTAAAGTTGTGAGGGTCATCTAAGGCGCTTAATCGCAAATATTCACATTTAAAATACTCCTTATGCCGATCTTTTCTTAGGCTTCTTTTACGCCATTCTTCTACTGTAACTGCATCACCATCTGCTATTCCTGTTCCAACATTAACTAGTGGTCTCCCTTTGCAATCAAAGACTTGTCGACGACCTGTTTCATATTCTTGTAATACAGGAACTTGTCCAATTGTTGCTACATCAGTTTCATCCCACCCTTTTTTAACATTAGTAATTATTTTTGCATCGGCATCCCATTTGTTATTTTTTGATTTCATTATTTGGCTTATTGTAGCTGCATCTGATTTTGCAGTTCCTTCCTTAACGTTAGTTAACACTTTATTTTTGCAATCAATTGTATTAATATCATGTGTAATACAATGATCTGTAAGATATTGAAGGTTTACAGCATCTTTCATATCTTTAGGGTCACCAATATCATGTATTACAAAGTTGTAAAAGGAAAATTTATCTGTTTTTTCCAGGGATGACTGAATGTAAATACTTTTTTGTAACTGAATCTTGATCATTAACAGGATCTGCTATATTGGCTGTTCTAAGATCTTTTGCATCATATACTTTATTATTACTCCTAGGATCATATCGTAAGGTTTGGTTTATGTACCACATTAAATATTCTTTATTTACTGAATCATTTTTATCTATTGGTTTTGGAAGATTTACAATTCTATAAAAATTAGCGTTATACACTTCATTTTGAAGCTTTAAGCTAGGTAATGTTTCACTTTTTATAGTTTTGAAATTTACTGCCTCATTATCATCTTTTGGATCATTTACAAACTTTAAACGTTTGTTACTTATATCAAAATCTCCATCGGATGTTAGTGGTAAACCACCTCTTTATCCATAGGATCCTGATTTGGTTCCAGTTTCGGAATACCGTCCAAACTTATCCACACTCATGGCTATACTGAATGTTTAATCGGTTATACTTGTATTCTATATACTCATATTTTTATGCAATTACACCTCGATTTCGCAATTCTCCGACCAAAGCTACCCATTCGTTTTCTAAACCGCTATGTCCGGCTTGTTTAGCTTCATATATCAACTTCATTCTATCAACCAATTTGTTTATATCGTTGTAGTATATTATATTAGTATCATACAAGGTTTTCAATAATCCTTTTCCTGATAAACTTGATTGATTTGTTTTTCTCATTTTATGTAAAATATTTATTTCAGCAGAAGATAATGATTTTCTTTTTATGGGTTCCCTTCTTTTTGGTGGGAAAAGTTTAGCAATAATAGTTTTATATTTTTCTGATTTATTTCTATGAACATTGAAATTTTTAGAATATTTTTTATGTGCATTTGTATCCTCCAATATTTGGTTAAAAATGTTTAAATCCTTTTTAGTGTATTTATTACGTTTCGGTTTAAAAATAAGTTCAAACAATCCTTTTGTACCCTTGTATTGTTTATTATTTATAATAATATTGTCATGTTCGTCTACATCAAGCTTGCTATCTCCAATCATTAGGCCATTTTCTTCTATTCTAGCACCAAAAGTATGATACTTTCGAGTTGGTTGTGCAGAATGTAACATTTTTAATACAAATTGTCTTGCAAGCGGCCCTTTATACGCAATATCCGAGCCCAATTTGCTCAAGATGGACGGATTAATAGACTCTTCTTCTTCTTGTTGATCTTCGCTTGTAGAAAGACCTTCTTTTTCTGTTAAAACATCCGTTTCTTCACCTAGTTCGCTTTCTTCTTCAGTTGTTTCTCCTTGTTGCGTATAACTTGTATCACCTTCATATTCTTCTTTTTGTTCAAATTTTGAAATGGGATATTTAGAATTTTGAAATTCTAAATATCGCATTATTCATTAATTAAAAAAATCCTTTTGAAATATTGATGTTGCAGCTGCTCTTCTTCTGGTGTTTGAATCAATGTACGGTTTTAACCAGCATGATTGGGAAAATTTTAAAACTCTATGAATTTTGGTTATACGTAAACCCAATTGGAGTGCTTGTTGAACAACCCAAAAGTGAGCTACGTATCTTTGTTTATTTTCAAGAGTCATCAATAATTTTGGATGTTTGCCAATTGGTGAAACTTCTGTTTTTGCAAGAAGCGGAAGATCGTAATGAAGATCATGCAAGTGTTCTGGATATTCAAAGTCACAGTCCAATATATATCCGGTGTCTCCGTCTTTTTAAATTTTGCGAAATATCCCCAATAGAGTCTGGATTAACCCATTCAAAGATTCCAAAAGGAAGTGGATTAGGCATGGCCCATCCGTATAAATTGTTGGCATCGAAATATCCCAAGAACATTGATGGTTTTTCTTTATCGTAGTCTGGAAGATATTTGTTGTTAGCTTTAACATGTCTAGTAACACTTTGGGTCAATCCACCTCTAACGCCCGATTCGATCATCAACACCATATCAATATCTGTTAATAATTGAAGGTTGCACTTTGTTTCTTTTAGCATAGCTTGCCAAGCTAATCCTGGAGAGGTATAAGAATGAAGAGGGTCTAATCCGTAGGCTTCAAAACAAGTGTTTCTAAATTCTTCCATCACATCGCAAAGAAGGGTCACATCAAGTTTTACATAAAAGTCAGAATAATCTCCCAGAGTGTTCATTTCCAATTCGTCCCAAACTCTGCATGCGTGTTGATAGTTTTCAGGTGAAATGTCCGAATCGGTAAGTTTACTTTTGAATGCCTCTGGTGGAGGAAGTAATGTTTCTTGAAATGTATGTAGTCCATCGATATAATCATACGGGAAAACTCCTTTCCGAAGAACCAAATCCATTTTTTCTGCAGGTACAATTTTGCTTGTTTCTATTAAATTTTGTCTGCTTTAATTTTCAGAAAGTTTCATAAGACTAGAAAGCATAAATCTAAAGAATCAACAAATCTATGTTTAATTTTGCCCACCTTTTTGAAAAGCTTATAAATTTCTCCATAGTTTTTGCCAAGACGTCTATTTCACCGTTGTCTCTTGCCAATTCGGGAATGATAAAATGTCCATCGTATCCGCTAAGATTGTGAAAAACCACAGGAATGAAAGATGGTAGTTTGTAGTTAATGTTACATCCGTTGCAAGCTGCACCTCTGTGGGCTCCTGTCAGATGGTCATGGTCGCGAACTTTAACTTTAGTTTCTGTAAATTCATTGTTACACAAATAGCATGTTGTTGCCGAATCATAAAGATAAAGTTCTTCCGGTGTCATAGGTGACATAGGAACCACATTGCTATACATTGCTTCCACTTTCCCAGCGATGTCGTATACATCATCGACAAAGTACCGAGCTATTTCTTCTCCACGATAGATCTATGTGTATATATCAAACCATATTTTTGAAGATGTTCTTCAGGCAGAGTGGATTTTACTATTAAACAGTAGCTGTTTGCTTTGTGAAGTTGATACTTTGTTCTGCTGGTAATTTCCTCTCCTTCTTCTTGTTCAAGTGGAAGCAATGAAGATTCAAAATCCGTATACACTACAACTGGAATCCTGTATTGTTGGATAACTTTGTCAAATTTTACTTGCGATCTGCTAGGGTGTGGTAATTTAATTCTTACTTTATAGTGTCCACTGCATAATATTTGATCTTCCGTCAACCATTCTGAACCACCTCTCCTTAAAGGTTTGTTTACAAAACAGAAACATATTTTACAAGTGGTTTTTCCTTCTTTACGTTTTGATAACTGTTTGCAAACTAGAGCTTCAAAATCTTTAATATAAACATAATGTGAAATATGACCTTTTGTTATTAATAATAAATCAGTATGATCTCTGCGTTCGGTGGGTGTTATACGTAAGGGATAGACATTGTTGGATGAATCTAAACCAAATATGTTTACAGATGCAAAAGGATTTTTCTTTTCAAATTTTGATATGTCTTGAATAACAACGGGATAAGTCATACCTTGAAAGTTATACTTATGGCAAACCTCATCGTATGCTCTCCGCGGTCGTACCACATTATCTTGTACATATTTTGCAAGCATTGCATACTTGAAACATTCAGCATCTTCATTTTGTACGTTAACACAAGATTTGGTTACTCGAATCTTCTTTGGCAAAGCAATATAACTACTACCTCTCATTCCATATCCATGTTTATGAACTCTTACATCTAAGCTTGTTATACCTAACAAACTCCGTCCTGAACCTATTCCTTCGTGTTCTTGCAATTTTGTTAAAAATTCTTCAAAACATTCATCTACGATTGAGCTTATATCCGATACAAACATGATGGTTTTTTTTAGTTAAAAATCCTCTTGGTGATGTTTCATTCTGAACATTTGTAAATACAGTATCTAATAATATTCCAAACTTTATAAAATTTAATCTTCTTAGTTCATTGTTCAATGCTTCTGTTACTAATGTTTTTGCTTTTGAAATAAATTGTGCAAGTTGCAATTGAGCATTGTCAATCTTAAAATGAGTTACTACACTACGTGGTAAGGCTCGGGCGTATAATTCCACATCTAAAGATGGTCCGGGTGCGTATTGAATAACACTTGCTCTTGAATTTAGTTGTTGTCAATGGGTAGCTAGCATTTGATCCAATTCTTCCAAATCTTCTTCTTCTTCTGCATTGTTATTTGTTTCTTGGTTTGTTTCGTTGTTATGATAATGTTCTTTGTGTAATTGTAGTAAGTTTTCATCTTTAAAAGATTCTTCGCAACTGATGCAGTAATACATGACGTAGGTGTGCTCTCCACAAAAGTTGCCGTAATAATGAAAACCACTCTAAAACTACCCCTATTTATAACAATACCCCCACCACTTTTTCTGTATTAAACATAAAAAGTGTAAATATATTATATTTCAAAACCCCTAAGTATTAAGATCATCCAATGTAATTTAAAAAAAAATCTAAGTGTCAAGGTCAAATAATGCAAGTTTAAAAAAATATAAGTGCCAAGGTTAAAGGTTAAGGTATTGTTAGTTTAAAAAAATACATATTATGTGTTGTAAGTTTGTTCATCATTGCTGTTGTCCAAATATTCTACTTCCAAATCGCTTTCATCTTCCTCCGTGTCTGATAATGGAAACTAACGACGCCGAACAAGAGCATGTATATATTGTTCTGAATCATAGTCAATTGTTACATGTGTTAGCGGTGTTTCTTCGCCTATTGCTACTGGTTCTTCCAAAATATTTTCCTCATCAGTTGAAGCATCAGATGTAGCATCAGATGTATCTTCTACTGGAATCAAACTATTTTCATAAATACTTTCCTCATCCGTTAAATCTTCTGGCTCAACGAATTTATATATTTGTTCACAGATTGCACATGCAGCAGGAAAATTGTTGTCTGTTGGAGGCATTCTAAAAGAAACTTGATATTGTAAAATAAATGTTAAAGCAAATGTTTGAAAATTTTTCTAAGTCCGAAAGTATTAATTATTGCGAGGTTTTAACACTTAAAATCTTTACAAAACCAATGTTAAGTAAAATAAAGAAAGACATGTTGTTGCCTGTTGGAACAGTGGCAAAATAATGATAGGTTTGAAAAAGTGTCTAAGTCCTAAAATATTAATTATTGACAAGTTTCAACACTAAAAATCTTTACAAGTCCAATGTAAAGTAAAGAAAGAAGTGTTGTTGCCTGTTGGAACAGTGGCAAATGAATGATGGAAACCAAACCCGCAGCAAAGCTCCTGTGGTTTGGGAGGGGGTAAGCGAGGAGGGGGGATGACCTCGAGCGACAGTGAGTATACAGTGAGGTGGTAACATGTTCAGAAGGCGCCCTGAACATTTTATCATTTTTACTGTTTGGTGAAAATATCTTGGTGTTATTTGTATAATAACATCTTGACGTAGGACTGATTAATTTTAAGGCATGGTAGTTGTTTGTGCTTATAGATACCCTAGGGTTTGTAGTTTGTTTTTAGTTTGCTGGTTTGGTAGTTAGTATTAATTTAAAATTTTTCTTTTACTTACAATATATTTTTGCCTGGAGTGTTTAGGTTTAAAGTAATGAAGTGTTTAAGTTTCAAGTAATATTTTTTTAAGAATGTTATATGATATGTTTTTAATACCTTTCTATTCCAACTTCCTTTTTCCAACAAGCTTCTTGAGGGCATTCCCTCTCTTGTCTTGTACTCCTTTTTAGTTAGGGACACCTTTCAATTCCAATTTCCTTTCCTTTCTTCCTTCCTTCTTTTGGAGTATGGTAAACCAATTAATTTATGGTAAACAAACTCCCGCTTTTGTGGTGAGCACGGCCATAAAACCGGGTTACTTACAACCTCCATACGTGCTGGATGGGTAGTTCGCCTACCTCCGGAGTTTCGCTAGACCTCAGTTGTACTGCGTCTTATGGCGAGTCGCTGGCTCCTTTAGTGTTAGGAAATAAAAACATATTTGTATAACATTTTTCTTAATTTAATTAAACAACTTGCAATTTCAAAATAACATTTTTTCTTTTAGCTCAGCGTTGTGCGCTTGTGGTGAAGTGTAAGGGATGGCCTATGTCTAGCTTACACCGTAATCATGATGTGCAGTGCTGGGCTGTTTAGCTATTTCTTTTTAACTTAATTTTATTTTTACTTTTTTAATTTTTATTAATTGTTAAACTCTAGGCAAATTGTATTGTAAATTAGCTTTTCTTCTGTTAGGTTTCCGAAAGAAAATGGGGGTGTACGGTTTTACAGAACCAAGGTCATTTTTATGTAAATTGTATTTAGCTTTTCTTCTGTTAGGTTTCTGGGGTGTACGGTTCTGTAAAACCGTACACCCCCATTTTCTTTTTAATTATTAAATGACCTTGACCTACATATTTTCAAGGTCAACAAAAGAGTTAGCAAAAAGTTCTAAGTCTGAAAGTAGGTCAAAGTCACCAAAAAATACCCTTTGAGCGGGGGAATAGACCGCTAAGTAATTCTTTTGGAACTACAAAGTGGTCTATTCCCCCACTCCTATTTATTTTTATTTCGTTTTTACATTAACCTCACAATTTTAACAAATGGAGATATTTGTTGTGCACACTGCATTATGTTTGATTTACACAACACATCCTTACACATCTTTTACCTTTTTTAGGTCCTTTTTTAAAAATATATAAACACTGTTCTTTTCTAAAACTGGATGATGAAGAAGAACCTGTCGTGTTGCTGGATTCTAAAAAGTAAAAAGTTATTCTGTTACCCCGCTTTATAAGATATTACCCCTCCACTGTATATTTTGAAAGTAGGTCAAGGTCATTCAAAAATACCCTATGAGCGGGGGAATAGACCACTAAGTAATTCTTTTAGAATTACAAAGTGGTCTATTCCCCCGCTCCATTTTTTTGTCTTTTTTCACTTGTGTTTACTTTAACCATTGAACTTTATCAGATGGAGATTTTCTTACTAAATAATGATGAATATTACTGATATTTGGAATTTGATATTTACTAGTAATTTGAGCATGTAGAGTTCATCACAACATCTAACAACAACATCCCTATTACTGATCTTTTTTACAAAAACATATTTGTGGTTTAATTTCAATCTGTTGATTCTAATTCTTTTATAGTTTTCAATTTTTTCTGGAAGTTCACTTTTGGAAGGTTGAATTTTGACTTTTTCGGAAGGTTGAATTTTGGAAGGTTCACGTTTGTTATGCAGACTACACCATTTTTCATTTACACTACACAATTTCACACACCTTTCACCTTTGTTTGCTCCTTTTTTAAAAATATGAGTACACTGTTCTCTTTTGAAACACGATTTTCTTAATTTTTGAAGTTTTTGCCGTTTTTCTGAAATTTTGTTTGGAGAAGATTTTTTCGGAGAAGAAGACTTTTTTGGAGAAGGAGATTTTTTTACAATTGAAACAACAGATGATGATGATGATGACGAGGAGGAGGAGGAAGATCTGGATGACGACGAAGTACCTGCCATGTCACTGGATCTTATGAAAGTAAAAATTACTCTGTTTACACTGCTCTTATAACAGCCCCCCACCCATTTACTCCCTCTACTTTTCGAGCTCAAAAAATATTCAACCAAGTTTTTTAACACTGGCAAGGAAACAGTTTCAAAAGGTTGATTCAAAATTTCATAAATGTCTTGGTTTAAATTTTGCGAAGTTTGAAGATATTCTTCTATTTCCTGTACAAATTTCTGTTCGAATTGTTGGAATTCTTGTTGTTCTTGAAGATATTCTTCTATTTCCTGTAGAAATTTCTGTTCGAATTGTTCGAATTCTTGTTGTTCTAAGTTGGATGTTGGTAATTTTAAATCTTTTTCCAATTTTCTTATGTAACTTATTGCGTTTTGTACTATTTAATATTTGCCAATTTGTTTTGTGTGTTTGACTTTCTGGTACAACAAATTATAATTTTCAAAGGCCTTATTCAATTTATGTGTTCTTGCTCTTTCCCTCCTATTTCTACTTAATTTTTTATCAATCAGGTTTTTTTTGGAAAGATTCCATAACGTTTTGTTGATTCAAAATGTGGCAAACCATTAATTCTATAAAGCTTTTATCCGCTCAGTATATACTGGAAACCCAAGGTAATGGAAAGGAAAAAAGAAGAGGGGGGGAGGGGGGGGAGAGGGGGTGTCCTTCGCCATCAAGGTGATTGGTATCTATTTAAAGCTGTGAGGTTTGCATAGCCAGACCATAACTATGAGCTCCTTGTACGAGTTGTGTTTGCAGCGGATCTGCACAGATAACCCTATGCTCCGGCATATCAGAAGGGTGTCAGAGCCGCTGCCGCCAGTTTTGCAAGGAGAGCTCATTTATGAGCATAAAAGACGATGCGTGTACAAAACCAAAATTTGGTTTGAAGGGCCAAATGTTGGCAGAATATGTCCCATATGTCACATGGTACGTTTTCATTAACTGCATTGTTTTTTCCTATTAACAATATATTATTTTATTAAATTTCTTTAAATTAACAATTTGTTTAGGCACTTCCTCTTACCGGGCCTGGTGAAGAACTTTATAGAAGTATTACGTATAGAAGTGGAGTTATCGGCTATAAACTACAAACGCCGGTACCTCAAGAAAAATGTCATCTCTGCAATTCCTTCCCCCTGGCCAAGTATGAAATTAATTGTATGTGTTAATAAACACATATAATTATGAGAAATTAAATAGGGACGGGGAACAGAGCTGTTTGTGGTCTAACCGCTTACTGCTCTGTTCCCCGTTCATAGGGTATCTTCAGATGACCTTGACCCACTTTTAAAACTTTATTGTGGGGGAAATGCAGATATAAACCGTGGATTAAGTAAACAGACAACATTTCCCTGATCACAATGGGAAGTTTCCGGATGTCTTACAATGTTCATTGCACTCCTGAACAACATGTTCAGTTTATGTTAATGTTAATTAAGCTGAACAACATGTTCAGCTTAATTTAATCCAGTTTCTTCAGAATGGAAATTTTTATGCAATTTATGTTACTGGAGAAGGATGGGTAAATTTATCAATAGAAACTGTAATGGTTACAATCAACCCTTTAGTAGATCCAAATTGGTTTTCAACAGTGGAATCATATATTGATACTATGGCTTTCGAACAAGGATATCATCATCTTTGGGTTGATGTTGGTTACAACAACTTTCAAAACGAATCAGATGATGATGGATATGATTCTACCACATAAAAGTAGACATTAACGGAACTTCTCCCCTGCCTTTTAGGAAAAAAAGAGAGAAACAGTGTTAATTAATAACACTGTTCCTCTATTTTTTCCGCTTAAAGTTGAATGACCTTGAACTTCTTACTTTGAAGGCCAATTGTAACTCAGCGAAAATTTTCTAAGTCCATAAGTAGGTCAAGGTCATTTAAATCTTAGCGGAAGAATGAAAAGAATAGCTACCAACATGCATTGTTGGTATCTATTCTTTTCTTTCCTCCTAGAAACCCCCTTTAGTCCGTGTCAACTTTGATGTGAATTTTTGTACAAAATTGTACATAATAAAGGACCCATGTTTCGAGTCCTTCGTAATCCATAAAATCCGAAGTGCAACAGATTTTCGTACCGTCTGCTTCAACAGCTTCAAGTACTCCACTGATACAATTCAGATTGCTATGAAACGTTCTTATGTACCATAGTACTCTTTTGGCTTCAACAAAGTTGTGCACAGCATCAAAGATCATGAGGGATTCCATGGCAAATATAACCACAATACTGCAGCACACCTTATATATACTGTTGGCCCAAGGCGATGGCCTCCTATGCCGACCTAGTTAACCCACCGGGGGGGGTTCAAGGTCAAGGTCAAGGTCAAGACCCCCCCCCCAAACAAAACGGAGAACCCCCCGCAACAAAACGGAGAACCCCCCCGAACAAAACGGAGACCCCCAATTCAACCCCTTTAACCCCAACCCCTTTGGGACTTAGACTCTTGTTAGTCACCAAGGGTTGAGGCTTTAACAAAGACCCAAATATTAATAATCAACGCGAAAACTAAACTCACCCTTTGGGACTTAAAGGTACGTGGACCTCTTGTTAGTCAGCAGGGATCAAAACATTTACAAAAACCCAAATGTTAAAAAAATAGAAAATAATAATTCAATAAAAGATACAACGCAAAAACTAAAATTTTAGTTTATTTAAAACTTTTACAAAATATCTAAGTCTAAAAAGTAGGTCTTTTAAAATAATTCTAAGTCCGAAAGTAGGACAACCAAAAGTAGGTCAAGGTCATTTAAAAATTATAAAAAGGGATTGGGAAGCGTGGGGTCCCTACCTTAATCTATACTACTTTATTATAACTTATGCTACCCCTTAAATGCTACCATGCTACGTTTACGGTGTCTGCTAGACATAGGCCATCCCACACACCTCACCGCCCTATCATATCTTAACCCCTACCTAACGTTCCCCCTATTCTATCTTATACTATGTAATATTTACAGTTACGGTGTGTGCTAGACATAGGCCATCCCACACACCTCACCATAATATTACTCCTATCTTATACTATGTAATATTACAGTTACGATGTGTGCTAGACATAGGTTATCCCACACATCTCACCATAATATTACCCCTGACAATTAAACCACTCAGAAAATAATAATTGAACGCGGTGTGTGCTAGACATAGGCCATCCCACCCACCATGGCGAACACTACGTTACAGCATAACCCTACTCATAAGAGCACGAGTTACACCTTCACCGTAATGCCGAAGAGAAGCGTCGCGCGCTTGCTTATATCAGCAAGCTCAAGGCGGTAGCCTTGTCTAGTAGGTCAACGTGTCTGCGCCGCCAAGGGGCCGCTAGCCTTCGGGCAACAACCTTGTCTGGCCTACTTTGGCCGGGTCGGTATTCTCCGCTTTCACAACCTCGTCTGGCCTACTTTGCCCGGGCCGGCAGCCTCCGCTTTCACCACCTTGTGTCATTCTGCCACTTGCCACCGTCGCTGTAACTACACTCCCGCATTTTTCCGTTATGAACTCCTTACCCTCAACAACCAACTCCTCAACCTCTATCCTTCGATCTATACTTCAAAAACCTACCATCCATCAACTACCACAAACAACACCTACTATTGACGAAGAAGCAGTTATTGATGATGGTGAAGATTTTCTACGACAATTTCTTCTATTCCCAGAATCTCAACCTGAAGAAATCCCACTACCTCCACCGATTCAACCCGCACCATGCAAAGGATTCCCGGAAGAAACATTCAAATTAAATAGACTGAAGAAAAACATCACCTACCAAATTTTGAAGATCAAAAAAACATTCTGCACATCTTCAATGAAGAAAAAAATAAAATTTGGATCATCACCATCCCCAAACAAATTTCTATTCCGCCCAATTCTCTAAACCTAAAAATAACAAAAGAAAATGGCAAACTAAAAATAAATCTTTCAGATTAAAACCCCATTTTCCTTCCCCTCCTTCAAAGTCCACCCTGGTGGCAAAAACGGCCCTTCTAGGGGTCACCCTAAGACTTTCAAATTTAGGCTTTCGCTGAAGCCTCAACCCTTGGTGACTAACAAAAGGTTTACATACCTCTAAGTCCCAAAGGTTAAGCCAATGGCGGGGGGCTTTTCGCTAAAGCCTCAACCTTTGGTGACTAACGAGGGGTCCACGTACAAAAAACAAAAAAGGTTCAGTCAAATGTTTTATCAAACCAACAATATAAAAGTTATAACGCAAAAACATAAAAAAAAATTTTCTAAATCTAATATTTTAGTTTATATGTTTCCAAACCCTATCATGTGGTACTTCAATAACGCAGAATAATGATACAAACAAAACACTTCGGTAGTCCCAAAGGGGTTGGGGTTGAAGGGGTTGAAGGGGTTGAAGGGTTAAAGGGGGGGGGGTTCTCCGTTTTGTTCCGCGGGGGGGGGGTGTGGAAAATTGCTTAAAACCCTATCGTGTGGGTACTCAAATTACGCAAAATTGAAAGACAAACAAAAAAGGTCCAGTAACATTTTTCAATAAAACCATCGGTATAGGAGTTATGACACGAAAACAAATATTATCTTTTATTACATAATATTTTACTTTATATGTTTCTAAACCCTGTCATGTGAGTACTCAAAATACAGGGAATAAAAAGACAAACAAAAAAGTCCAATAACATTTTTCAATAGAACCAACGGTACACATGTTATTACGCAAAAACTGACAACTTTATTTTACATAATTACTGAGCCATCTTTCTACTTCTAGTGACCTCGCACGCTTGTAAACAGTTGGCAATACAAGTCGTCGACCTTGTTGCGTCAGCTGACACACCAGGTGGCCAAGTCCTTGATTGCTTCACACACTCTACACTCAACAACTCATTCTCCGCCTTGCCACCATCCTAACAACACCTACTTCAATATGAACCGCTCCGAGTACTTTACCATTTGGAACAATTATTTCTTCTACTTACAACTGCTGGGGTTACGAATTTTTCAATCCAACAACAGTCAAGATTGGTATGATGTAACATCTACCATCGCTCAAAATCCTTTTCAACAAGTTCGAAAAAACATTCTTACCGGCATCAAAATTACCACTGAACCTTCTACTATTAAAAGACCTCTTTCGCCTTTACACGTACCCCAACAAAAAATACATCTAAAAAAACTCAAATATAACCAAAAATACCAAATCCTCAAACACGATTCTTCTTCCTTTTACATTTTCAATTTGGAAAAACCAAGATCTATATTATCGACCTTCCTAAAATACTCTCTATTCCCGTTAACCCTCGACACCTACAAATAGTAAAAGAAAATGGCAAACTAAAAATAAAACTTTCAGGTTAAAACCCCACTTTCCTTCCCCTCCTTCAAAGTCCACCCCTGGTGGCAAAAACGGCCCCTGTAAGGGCCAACATAAAAATTTCAAATTTGGGCTTTCGCTAAAGCCTCAACCCTTGGACTAACAAGGGGTCCACGTACCTCTAAGTCCCAAAAGGGGTTGGGGTTGGAGTTGGGGTTGGGGTTGGGGTTGGGGTTGGGGTGGGGGGGGGTTCTCCGTTTTGTTGGTCGGGGGGGGGGTTCTCCGTTTTGTTGGTCGGGGGGGGCCTCAAAGTTGCTCAAAACCCTATCGTGTGGGTACTCAAATTACGCGGAATCAAAAGACAAGCAAAAAGGGTCCAATAACGTTTTTGATAAAACCAACGGTATAGAAGTTATAACACAAAAACTAAAAATTATCTTTCTTTACATTATGTATTACTTTATATCTTTTCAAACCCTATCATATAGGTACTCAAAATACGTAGAATTAAAAGACAAACAAAAAAGGTTCAGTCAAATGTTTTATCAAACCAACAATATAAAAGTTATAACGCAAAAACATAAAAAAAAATTTTCTAAATCTAATATTTTAGTTCATATGTTTCCAAATATTTTAATATTTTAGTTCATATATTTAGAAATGTTCTTACACCATAGCCAGCAAAGTACCTGAAAATTTTGTTTCATAAATATTTGATATTTTCAGAATAGCTTTACAGTGAAATATGTTATTATGCTGTGTAAAGTTTTAATCGAACTCTAGGAACGCTAGTCTATGTACCCATACTTGATCAAAAAGATGAATGATTTTTAAAATTTCTTAATCATATTTCTCATATGTTATTGGATAAATTATTTTAAAATTTTTAATTTACATATTTTCAACTCCAGAGAACCAAAATCCTCCCCCTTGCTTGAATTAGTGGTTTTTTATACTAGCCATTGTAAATTTACTCCGGACGGTTAAACTGAAATAACGTCCTTTTATTTAACCTCACAATCAAATACTTTTTTGTACGTGAATTAGATTATTTTTAGTTTTGATGACAGAAAATATTTACTAAAAACTGAGTTTTCTAGTTTTTGCTTGATTTCGTTTTAATATCGTTTATCCTGTTTCGTTATATTATTTAATTCTTTTATGTAGGCCGAAACAATCTCGTTATCATTGGTCTATAGGCCTATATGCTGTGAAAATAACAAAACGAGTGTTGCAATGTAAGTACCCTGTTAAATTACCTTACAGCACATGCCTCCAGAGATCGTTGGTTGTCGATGGGAGAGGACATACTTGTGATGGCTTCGTCGTCACTGATGTCACTCTCTTCAAAGGTGCTATCTTCATCGGTAACTGCGTCAACGCTTTGCATAGCGGGTGTAATCTTAGACGGATCCGCAGAAGGGTTTTCTGACACCTCAATCAATGCGTCCTCGTCCGGCTCACAGTTTGAACCTTGCCAGGGTGAACAAATAATATTATAAGCAGAAATTTAATCAATTATTATTATTAAAAATATAAAGCATGGATTAAACAGTAGGATGTACCGTTTAATTTATGTTAACAATATAATTTGATAGCAGACGTTAATTTCAGTTGTATTGTTCTTGACACCACAACAGATGTATATCCGTGACAGGCACTATGGATAAAGCAAGCTAGGACTGTCATAACGTAAAGTGTCATCGAGGGAGTAAAAAATGTTCACCATATGTTTACTCTACCAAAAGGAATCGGGAAGTGTTGCTACGGCTACAGCGCAAAATTGCCTTAATACAATCATTGACTCCAGATCTACACTGAATACATCTCTTGAGAGATGTAAAGTCAATGATACAGTACTACGTTTCATTAAATGCGATATTTTATAACTTTTTATTTACATTGATATTTTTTGTCCCGCGCTCAAGTTTCGCCTTACGGTTAATGCTAATTGCTCACTATTCCATAGATAATTGGTAATAAAAAGTAAAACGTATGGTTTCAATTGAGCACACTATTCTAGTAACCCTGGATATCTTACCGGTTGATGGTTTTAGCAGAGCACATTTGATTCTATGGCGTAAATTCTGTCGAAACAGCTTTGCTGTCGGGTTTGTGTTGTACCCTCCTCTCTGGCGTGCAATGGAAAATTCATTTTCCAATGCGTCCTGGTTGATCCTGGCTGTTAGCAGGTAGGATACTCCTTCCTTCTGGAGATCTTTCCACAGAAGAAGGGTAGCCTTCAAGGTATGTTCCATGCCAACGAATGAAGGTGGACGTTTCTTGACATCCTTCATTTTCCAGGTCTTCACCCACTTTATGCCCTCTTTGATGGTTTTCACTGGCATTTGAAGACGATGTTTCTTCGAGTTGGATATGGCACATTTCCTTGGGTTGCCATGGAACTGCGTATGGCTGTTCATAGAATCAAATATGTTATTGAGATTATCTATGAACGCCGCAGTCTGTTCAGCTTCGGGAGGCAGTTGAGAAGGCAACAGCTGTCTTCATTGCCGTACTTACGGTATGGCTGAATACCTGCGTAGCCAGCTTGACGCTCATTTTCTCGAATGAATTTGGGTTAATATGCTTGGCTGTCAGCTTTGTGGCTCTCGCTGTTGAAGACAATTTGTCCACTTCATATAGTTTTGCCACGTGAGACCAGTCTGCGACTCCTTAAACACAAAAAAACACAGTCTGTCATTATAAACATAGGGCTTGTAAAAAATGGACCAAATTTTATAAGTTTGTGACGAATAAAGTTGAAATAAAAATTGAATAATTGATATATGTCATTCCAAACCTTTTTTACTAGGATTGTCATGTAAACGGCTGTTAGACTTCTCATGCTAAATGACGTAAATGGACGTTGTCATGCATATTTCTATAATGGAAATTCCTGTGTTGCAACGTTTATGTTATTCCTAGAATAATCAGAGTTTTTATTTTTAAGTGATGAAGAAATTTGTTATTTTGTTAAGTAAACTAGTATAATTTGACCTGGCTAATGCAAGTTGTTGTTAATCTGGCCAAATAATTGTCTTATTATTGATTTAGATTTGACTTAATATTAATTTTGGAAAAGTACCCTCCTCTGTCATCAATTCGTTGGTATGGCCGTTCACGTAGAAACTCTGGGCCGGCCAATAGTAGCTAAAAAACGTTTATAGTGGCACGATATTATTATAGTAATAATTATTACCTTTATCTGTCAGGATGCTCCCCACATTTTGCCCTTGGTTGTTTTTCTTCATGAGGTTGTTCCTCACACATTTGATGACATGTGGAAAGTCATAAATCCAGATGATCTTTGTTTGTTTACAATAGAAGAAAGGCTTCCTAAGAGTTACTCCCATCCTTCTTGCTGCTCCTCTATTGGTAGAACTTTGGTCGCAGACTACTCCTTTTACGTCAAGCCCAATGTCAATCATGGTTGAGACACATGTGTTTACTATTTGAGCAACGGATTCAGAGGTTGTTGAGTCGTCAACCACAAAGTAAGCAAGAGGCATTTTCCATTTATGTAGCAAGCCTCTTGCCATGAACAACATAATTTTGGTCCCAGGAATACGTGATCTTCCAAGTTCTCCAAGATCTCGAAGACCTAAAAAATAACGACATTATATGAAACGATTGTCTGTTTATTATTAGGATCTGGAATGAAATTAGAGAATAATTTCAATCGCCTTAAAATTGGAAATATATGCACCTCTGCCACTTCTTATCGGCGAACACCGCCCTGTGAGTTGTTTCCTAACTTACTCATTAGTTTGTCACTTATTCAAATTCATCCCTTTTTAACATGATGAATTCCTCACCTCATAAAACCCCTAATGTTTAATGCAATATAAAATTTTTAATAACAGGAGTAGTTAACTTTAGCTGTTATTCTGATTTTCGATTGTTCTACGCCACAATTGACAAATAATTATATGTGCAATATTCAATGTTTGATACACTTACTAGTTAAAAGATGATAGATTTAACCTTAACATGAATGAGAATTAATGGGTTACAATTAATTGTTATCTTACCTTCAACTACATCTCTCTTCGAATCATACTCTAAACTTGTATTTATCTGCATCTTATCAAAGAGAATGACAGACTTCTTCTCCCATTCTGTCATACACTCGACCCTAGCCTTCATGGTTTTTACGAGGTCTTGGCAGATTCTTGGCTTGAGATCAACTTCCTGAAGCCAGCGTGCAATCGTTGATTTACTTGGTAAAGCGAAACCATCCTTTCGCATGTGCTCATATAACCTGTATAAAATGAATAAACAATTCTTAGCTTAAATATATATACAAATAGTATAGTTAAGAAGTTCGAATAGTTAATTTTCAGGTACTTTTATAGTATATATATACATTGCAGTAGAACGGCTGTTATTCACGTTATTCGAATACATTTGTAATGAATAAATTTATTAAGTCTTTAATTAACCTGTTATTCGAATATACTTTTTTATTTTATCGTAAAGGAAAAAAATGTGATTGTTAATACACAGGGTAAATTTGTTATAATAATTTAAATTATTAACAGTACATTGAAAAACTTAATGAGTTATAGGGGGCTCCAGCACTTTCACGCACGAATAATAAGTAATTCTCAATGTTAACTTTTTTAGCGAATTTCCCCTATAGGGAAGAAGCTATTACCGTAGGTCTCATGGTAAGACCTAAGCTCAGGACCACTATAACTTTTCGTTTTGGGGCCCCCAGAAGCAAAAAACACTATTCGTTTGAATTTTTATATATATATATATATATATATATATATATATATGTGTGTGTGTGTGTGTCTGTTAGCACGATAGCGGCCGCAAAAATGGTCCGATCTTTATGAAATTTGGTACGGACATGTAAAGTGGTAATCATTGGACGAGTTCGTGAACCAGCCCGATCGGACCATCGGAAGGGGGGGTAAAGGGGGATAAACCCCCCCAAAAATGGGTTTTTCGAGTTTTTTACATAGAAAAATAAAATTTATCGAATTTTTGTGGGCACCATTGAATTCAGCTCAAAAAACAAACAATTTAGTATTTTGAATCACTGCTCTTTGTCCATTGGTTACCGAGATATTGAAAGTAGTAAACACAGTACGTTGTCCCAATGTTAACCTTATGGGAAATAAGTAAAATTCTATATCTCGGTTATTTCTCAACATATCTTGTTAAAACTTGGTTAATAGCTTCTTCTAGTTCAGATCTACTAAATATTGAATTAAAACCACCCAGTTTTAATATACCTGCAGCAGCAAACCTGCATACTCATTCCCCATGTTATTCTTATGGAGCTTACCAAAACATGTCAAATCTTGCTATGTTTGATTGATATATGTTGTTTTGCATTTGAAATTCGCTGAGTATGCAGGTCTGCTGCAACGGGGGTATTTATTATTAATTTCCTTTTGACGAGAATGTCACGACATAATGACAAAAAGAAAATATAACTGTTCTATGTTGCTTATAAAGTATGAATATTATATATTAAGGTCATACCTCGGTGAGATGTAACTCATAGACAAAGCAATTCTTCGTTCTTCTTCGGACCATTGCTTTTTCTTCGAGCTGACATGATTTAGTTGCATAGTAACGAATTTAGACACAGCCGGGGGCAATAATTCTTGTAAAGATGAGATGATATCACGTTTGCTCATTTTTTTCTTCTTCATCTCAATGCGCCTTACTCTGGCTTGAAACTTCTTTGTTTTCTTTTCTGAAGACTTCAACTTCAACAAAAGCTTCCTCTTTACTGGAGTCAAAAATTTTTTGCTGGGTGTTGGAGTTCTGTTTTTTACACTCTTAAATTTTTTGTATTGAGGAGTCTTGGGAGTTGTTGGTGAAGAAATCATTTGGGTATGAGTTTGGGTTTCAATTGATGGTGACTGTGATGGTGACTGAGAAACATTAGTATTGTTTTCAATTGAAGGTGAAGATAGTTCTTGAGAATGGTATGGGTCTTGCAACTGATCTTCATCATCATTTTCAATACACAGTAGTGTTGGAACCGCGTCTTTTTTCAAATATTTCTTAGTAAGATTCGTAAAACTTTCTATGGTGAAATGTTTTTCACACACCTTCCTCGAATACAAAGTTTTATCCGGAAGATCAATTAGCTCTTCTTTACCACAGTTGACCAGCCATTGTTCTAATACATTGGGCCTACTTGTGGGAAACCTGAAAAAATGAAGCCGTGCGTTTTTTCTTTGATTTAATCCACATCCAACAAATGAGCATTTATGATAGGAACCTTTTTGCTCACTGACTGGGTTTGTAGGAGTACCTGATGTTGAGGCCATTACTTCAATTTTAGAATCTGAAATAAAAGTTATTTGCATAAGAAGAAGTCTAACAACAATGGCATCACAGTACTATACAGTGTGTAAAAAAAGTTCCGGAACGGATAAATATTTTTTGAACAGAAGTGGTTTGAAAAATCAAACTTTGCACATTCACTCCTATATAAAAAACTACTTTCTGGGGTATTTACTGACTCTTTGCCCCCGGTGGGGGACGGCCCACAAGGAGTCGGCACAAAATCTTAAATGTGAGCATAGGTCGAAATGCACATAATTTCAAAGAGCTAATCAAGTATAGTCCAATGCCGCAAACCGCACTTCTAAAGGTTCATTCATTACAAAATGGCGGCTGATCAAAAATCTAAAGGAAATGCACGTTAGTGTTCGCTCAAAGATTGTTTAAAAATTGTTTACTGACTATCTCTGAAGGATCTGATCTAAACTCCGTAATCGAATGTCAGACTTAAAAAACTATCTTTTAGGGTGCTTCCTAAAAGATAGACTTTTAGGTCTGACATTCAATTCCGGAGTTTTGACTCTCCAGACATAGGCTGTGAACATTTTGTAGACGATATTTAGGCGAATACTTTATAATTCTATTAGATTTTTGATCAGCCGCAATTTAGTAAAGAATGGACCTTTTGAAGTGCGGTTTGAAGCATAAAACTGTACTTGGAAAACACTTTGAAATGATGTGCATATCGACCTGTCCTTAAATTTAAGATTTTGTACCGCCTCCTTGTGGGCCGTCCCCCACTGGGGGCCAAGAATCAGTAAACAGCACAGAAAGTAGTTTTTGTTTACATAGGAGTGACTGTGCAAAGTTTGATTTCTCAAACCGATTTGGTTAAAAAAGTATTAAGTATTTCCGGGACTTTTTTTACACACTGTATATAAATGGTATTGGTTTAATTGTCATTGTATTGGCGTACCGTCCTATACAAAGCCGTAGCCAGGACATTTTTTTTTGGGGGGGGGGGTTTACAGGTATAAAAGGTTAGAACGTTTTTTTCACTTAAAAAAACTTTCTTTCATTTAAACACAATTTCAGCATTTTCGGGGGGGGGGGGGGGTTCGACCCCTGACCCCCCCCATTGGCTACGGCCTTGGTCCTATACCCATACCCATGCACTTCGTCGTAAAATTACAATCACGCCATAACAGGACAAAATGGCCGTTGGCCGTCGGTAGAGTTCGCCGGGACAACAGGACTACCTAATAACGGGAATTTCAAACGTAAAACGAGACAATTGGTTCTGAAGAGTATAAACAGTTATAAAAGTATATAAGTTTGATTGTTTAAAAATATTTCTGTTTAACAGCTCTGGAAAAACAAAATTTTTGCCCTAGGCTACATGTCTACTGACGTGTAGAGAGTAGACATGTAAAGATCTCAACACAACTAATTCAGTCGATTACAAAATATGCAATATTGTCAAAGGAGATAGCGCTAGTGATCCCACAGCATGTGAAGTTTGCAGTTCTTAAATCGATGCCTGGATCTTTCCAGGCATTTTTTGCAGTGGTATTTTTTAGTATTTTCTGATTGATTAGATAAAGGACTGTTAGGTGTGCCTAAAATATGTGGATGTAGGGAAACGGGTTGCATAAATAACGTACGATTTGGAAACAGAACTAGCTGAGGCTAGGGACCTCTACCGCATATTCTCTGAGGAAAATAAAAGTGATCAATCTGAATCAAAAAGCTTAAGTAAGAATTAAGACTTTAAGAATTAAGAAAGTTAATGTAATTGAATTAAATAGATAATAGTCTAAAATCCAAAGTTGATGAGCTTGAAGAAGAACTCAGTAGCCTAAGATCTGTAAAGAAAAAAAAGAATTTACTGACATAAAATAATAATATTTCCTTAAGGGAAAATATTATTCTTACAAAAAATGTGTTCCCCGGTTGGGGTTAATTTATTGACAAAAATGCTAGCAAGAGTCGCAGTGGAAGTCAAGAATATCTTGCTGAGCCTTTACCTGAAAAATGCCCTGACGTCCTGGGGGATCAGAAGGATGTCTGGTTCAACTTTGTTTCTGGTTCATAGAAATAAGTTATCTTATAATTGAAAAAAGAAACATTATTAATGTAACCTATGTAAAAAAAGTACTAACAGATTTACTAATTATAGACTGCAGCAAATGAAAACTGATTTTAATAAATTTCCAACATTTCTTTAAATACTGAAAGCCAACTTTAATGAAAATGCTTAAAAACTAGACTATTGTTTAAAAAATATGAATCCTAAATTTATTTAAAAATGACTCAAATGTTACTGTGATTGTAGACTATGAGCAACTGAATTGACTGTGGATTGAACACATTGTGAATCTAAGCATGAAAGGTTAATAAATAGGCACAAATCTTGGTAACATGCGTATATTGAATTCAAATAGGCTGTATAAATGAATTGACAAAATATTGGCTGGCAGTTAGGCTTTAAGACTAATCATTTGAAATATAAAGTATCCTTATCCTGGTGTAAATATTTGACGGTGGCGGTGACTGAATATATTGATTGTCAAATGCAAAGAAGAAACGATTGGTCCAAACTAGAAGGTTAACTGCAAAGGAAAAATTGTTTATTTAATATTTATTATTGAGGCTGCCAAACGACCCAAAATATATTGTTGTAGTAACTGAACAGTTAACGACTGTTCGGCAAAAGGGATTTGTGTTTCGGGTGTAAACACCCGGAAGCCTCTAAGATGGGGAAGTCGGAGTAGTAGGAGTGCAGGGGTCTCGAGAAAAACTAGCCGCGATAATTTTTTTTTGTCACGTCTCCTCCTTACTCCAAGACACATACTCGCCTATTAGTCATACTTATAGGCTGTCTCTAGTCAAAAATAGTCAAAAAACTCCCTCCCACTGCCTTAGTATATTTACTCCTTTAGTTTTAAGAAATTATATTCCTCCTTATACCAATACTTATAGGCTGTCTCTTGTTAAATATCTAGTTATAAGTAAGTGGTATAGCAATATATTTACTAATGCATTGGTATAAATGTCATCACATAAATACAAAAAAATATACATACCACCATAAGAGCTGTAAAAGTCCTTCAAATACTTTGGAATATAAAAATATACAAACATCTGTTTATTTTTTTATTTACAACTTTAGGTTGAAAGTGGGGAGTATCTCCTAATCTTAATTCAATACTTTTTATTTTTTTGAATGTATGTCCAGATGCTTTTAACACACATTCATTTTTTTCTTTTACTAATTTGTGTATTGATTTGTTTAACAAGTCATCTAATTTTTCAATATTTTTCTTACTTATAATTAAGTTTTTTGTTTTGAAATTAGCACAGCTAACATTCTCTTCTTTCTCATATTCTATTTAAACAAAAAGTTGAAATTTAATAGTACCTTCTTTCTCTATAACCTCTTTTAACTTAATTTCTATTTTATTCTTAATCAACCTCAGAGTGTCCAAAAGATCACTGTTCTCAGGATTGATGATTAATGTCTTTAACAGCCCTCTGAAGCTGGACTCCTTCTCCACGAACTCCATTTTTATAACAAAAAAAATAATAAAAAACGCACAGTACAATATGTCAAATATATAGCTCCCGACTTTTGGCAGGGATTGAGACTGCCTGTGTACCTTATATAGTACACCTAGTTTAAGGCCCAGTACACCCAGTAGATATAATATGAGAAAGATATGGCACTTTTTATCAACTTTCTTATGGGAAATAACATGGGGATCAGTTTTGCACCGACCCGGCCGTGCAAAACTGATCCCGACCTGTATGTTTTAAACTTACTCTTACTATCTTTCCCACATGTCTATGTTGTTGTATATGTAATCACTAACTTTGCCCTTTATTGTTCGATGCACAATTAGAAGGGCCCACTTCCGTGTACATAAACTAAATCCTCTAATTAAACACATCCTTTATATTTACCCAAGAATTCTCGCTGCTAGGAAATCCGAGCCACTTTCCGTATAGCATGTCACCCTTTCTCCTTATTACCTTTTCTATTAAATATAAATCTTTATATTTAGTTTTCAATAGTTCCTGCTCGTAAAATCCCCCTTTGATTATATTATTTTTCTCGTCTTTTAAAATATAAGTTGCAGGGTTGGTATTTTTAACCTCCGCTATAGAGAATAATTCCGTGGTATAGTTGGGGGTGTAACCCTTGGTGAATATGTGCTTATATTTAGATATCCTAACAGTATCTCCAACTTTGAATTTATCCTTTTTAACTATAACATTTTTAACTAACTGCTTATGTACATCTTTAGATGTATCAGCATTGACTTGGTTACGTTCTATACCTATTGTTCTATGTACTTTATTGTTATATTTATTAATTAATTTAAGAAGCAAGTCTAACCATTTATAACTTCCTTGTGCACTGAACTCCCAATATAATCAAGTCTTTAAAGTTCTCTGTAACCTTTCCACTATAGCGGCTTTTGTCGTAGAATATGTGTGATAGTGATTAATTTTATTCTTACGCATTAATTGTGTAAAGTGTTTATTGAAAAATTCTTTACCATCGTCGGACTAGATATTTTTTACTGCTGTTGTTATATCATTTAATATCTTCCGCATCGCCTCTGTGACCACTAATTCTGTTTTATTTTTAAGTGGTTCGGCATAAGCTTTTTTAGAAAACGTATCTATAACGGTTAAAATATAATTATAGCCGGAATTTTCCTTAGAATATTTTTGCATATCTATTAAATCGATTTGCAAAGTCTCATTCATACCTATTAGTTTAAACGACCTTCTTGGAAAATTCTTTCTTACAGGCTTATGCAACTCATAAGCTATATCTCTCTTACTCATTTTTATTACTACTTAATTGATTATTGTCTACATGTCTACATGTCTATTGTCAGAATTATCTAATACGTGAACACTCTCCCTTCTGTAAACATAACTCTTTGGTAAATAAGGTGTGCCATCTAATTTCCGTAAACCGCTTAAAACATTTGGATCGGCAATAAGTATATTCGGATTATATTTTACAAATTTAAATCTCTTATCTTTATATTCAAACTGATTCAATCGTTCGCAATACTGTACAATTTGATCCATAATAGCCACATCTGAAGGTAATTTCCCAGATAAAACATTAGATATTTTCTTTTGTTTTCCATCAAAAGTATCTGCATCTATACTATTGATAGTTTGTTGTTTAATTACTACATCTTGATCATCTATTGCAGGGCTAACATTTGTTAATTTCCTATTATAAAAACCCCAATTTGAGTCTTGTGTTCCAGGGAATTTATAAAGGTTAGGCACTTGTGAATAAATAACAGCATCATGGCTACCTTCTGCAGGTTTTAAATTACAAAGACTTTTATTTTTACAATCCCACATGTTATATTTTGATTCTAAAAATTCATATTTTTCATTTCCTTGTACAAAACCATTTTTATCCCTAATCAAAATCTGTTCTAATGTTACTGCTTCGTTGGTTTTTTCTGCTTTTTCTAAATTACTTAATTTATGTTTATTGGCATCCCAAACATTATCCTTTAATTCTAAAAGTTCATATTTTTTATCGCCCTGTTCAAACTGCTTAACTTTTTTTATTAAAACCTGTGCTAATGTGGGCACATCGTCTGGCTTATCGGCTTTCTCGACATTACTAATTTTATGCTGCTTCGCGTTCCAGTTTTTATCTGATAATTCTAAAAACTCATACTTACGCTTTCCTTGTACAAAGCTATTGCCTTTTCTCATTGAAGTTTGCCCGACAGTTGACACGTCATTATCATGTTTACCGTCTTCTGCAGAAACGATTTTATAATTTAAAGCATCCCATTTATTTTCTATTAATTGTAAATTTTGAAGCTGGGCACACCTAGCTTCTGAATGTTGTGAATATGGGTTGTATAGGCGATAAAATTTATCTATAAACATATCTTTTTTATAAAAAACAAAATGTTTTTTGTTTTATTAAAATTAACTTAATAAATAATTCCACTTTCACGTAATTCTTCTATAATTGAATTAATTTCGTTATCAACACCCGTATTTCAAGTTTGTCTTAATAGCCAAAGTAATTTAAACTGTCTACAAGCTCATTAGGGTCATTCCAATAAATATAGTCAATTTTATTACCGGTTACTTCTCTTAATCCCTACCAGATATAACTTTGTTGAATAGGGGTTTAATTACATTTGTATATTTATGATATTTGTCACTCGATATTGCTGCATCGGACTTGTAACCTTTTAAATGGCCATTTGTAAGCTCTAATATTTCTTTATAGGTTTTTAAATCACATTGTTTATACTCCTTAGGTTCTTTTAGGGTTAATAATTCCCAAAGACCTTTTGTACCTTTAAATATTCTATCTCCTATTGTTATGTCGTCGTTAGCAATTTCAACCTCTTTGTCACCGATATAAAATTTATTTCCCTCACGCCTAATACCATATGTAGTATCTGTTATGTTACTTTTATTAAAATAATTTCCTATATATTGTGATGCCAATAGGCCAAAATCTAATTTTAATGGAGTGGGTGGTATTAGTTGTGGTATTTTAGAGGGTGTTTTAGGTAATGAAGGCATGGGAGGTGGTTCCGGTATTGAAGATATAGGTACTATTTGCATTTCATTATTTATGGAATCTTTAGCAGCAGTTATATTTTTTAATTCTTGTAATGGTTCGATTAAAGGTTGAAATGTTTGAAACCTCTCTTCAGCCTCTAAAAATTTACCTCGTTTTAATGCTCTGTATTTTTTCCTAATTTGATTAGCAGAATCAATTAATTCTTTTTTAATATTAGATTTCATTTTTTATTATAGTTTATTTATTTCATTTGTCAATGGGTTGTATTCAAATACTATATCATGTATTATAAGACAGTAAGCTGAAGTGTATCCCGGGAAATTTTCTTCTGTTTCCATCTCTAGTTTTATATCAATTACCCCCTCTTTAATAGCTTCATTTTGTCTCAAACAATCAATAACAATTAGTGGATATTTTTAAATGAATTCACTTCTACTGATTATAGGATCTGGTAGGGTATTATAATAACTTTCTCTGAATCTAACAAGCATCTCATAAGCCTTGGACACATCACCCTTCTCTAAATCTAAATTAAGATCATTGTAAGGGTAGTATTCGGAATTTAAGAATAATTTTAAATTTTTAATTTACAATAATCAAACTCATCACTTCTCTTTCGAGGTTTATTATCCCTATCTGTTTGAAATCCAAATATAATATACCTAGGACTTTCAAGGTGTGATGAAGTTTTTAAACTCCAAGTATTTCTTGTGGTCTGTGGGAATGAGGGGTATTGATGGAGTTCGAAGCTTCTAAATGCGATTTGTAAACTTTTATTTTGCAATAACATTTTTTTGCAATTGTAATTTTTCAGTATCAGATGGTGTAATATGGGGCATTACCCATTGAATTGATTTAAGTATAATTTTAGGAATTACGTCTGCAGTGCCAGAAGGACGTACATTAGATGTTGTAAACATACAATTATTACCATTTTTAGACCGTTTTAATATTAATTCCTGTTTAACATTGACTAAAACTTTAATAAAATTTTCAAAAACACCCATTAATAACTCTAATGGAATACACGTAATAAATTTACCATTTTTATGCAAATTTTTTAAATTTTCGTCTGTATCAAATGCTACATTTGTTAATTTACTGGTTTTATTGTAAGAGCATAATATTTTCATGAGACTTGTAATTCCCGGATTCCTTACTAAATCAATTTGTTTTCCAACAACTTCATACCTAATTTCATCAAATAAAAATGCAAATGCATTATTTATTAAATGTCCGTTATCTTTATTCTCTATTTCTCCCTTTATATATAAATAACTTTTACAGGGGAGTGTTATCAAGTCTTGTTTGTTAATTATTAAAATTATCTCGTCTGAATTATTTATAGCTAAAGTATTATGTGGCACATATGCATGATTTGTAATTTTAACAATACTATCATCGAATGGGGATTTCCCGGTAAAGTCTAGAAAATCTGTTTCCATTTATATATATAGAAAATTTTAATATTAGTCCAATTGATTGCAAGAACCGTGCATTTTGCATACTAAGTATACTACGTTTATTTTTATAAATTCTCATATCTTTTTTATATAATCTTTTTTATGTGGCATGTAATTGTAGTCTCTTCACCATTAAAGTCAATGGGTCTATTGTGTTGGTCAGCAAATGTTATACTGACTACGTCTAAAGATTTTTTATTTACATGAAAATATATGATATTTTTGGGGGCTTCAATTATTTTATATCCAGGTGGAGCTTCTGGATAAAAGCTGTGTATGGTGTGTGATTTTTCACCATTTAAAAATGATCCGTTTGTGATATTACACTTTACTCTAATTACATTAACATTATTTATGTTAATTTTATTTACTGACTTAAAGGCAACAAATGGTGTAGAATAACCTTTAAATTCCAGTAACATACTGCCTAAACATAGTTTCGTAAAATCAAACGCATAAGGACTCACAATTATAGCTTTCATTGTTCGATTATCAGCGGTTAGTACAAAACTTGGAATTGCTTTCTGTATTTCTTTAGCTAAATCATTAACCTCATATGATCCCTCGGGAATTTCTATAATTTTTAGATTTGGTGCATAATAAAATATATCTTCGCCTTCTTCAATAGTTATTGTACTTCCCTTATGACCATTTAACTTTGGAATTAAACCCTTATAGGGTATAATTTTATCATTAAATTTTGTTAGAGTTTCCTTATCAGTTACTTTAATAATGAGTTTACCATCTAGAGCTTTATTTAAGCTATCTATACTCATCGTGCCCTTAGGAGTTACTAATTTCTGTATTTCATAATACGTTAAGGTATTAAAAGGGTTTTTAACATTAAATATTGAATTATAGCTTTGAAAATCTACTAAACCAATTACATAATCCCCATCCAATTCAATTGGAGGAAAGAAGACAGACTTTAACTCTGCCTCTGTCCCTGTGAATGTAATCGTAAATGAATCCATCCTTTTTTATAAACTAAATTTTTTTTCAAATAGTAAACATAATTGTCCACAAATAGAAGTGGTTATATCTTGAATTTGATCTGCTGTGTAGTAAATTTTAGAAGGAGTGAAATAATTAATTACCTCTTTTGGAGGTTGAATACCGAATGGATTAAAACAGATGACTATATTCTTATTTTTACGATAAGCTGTCCAATGAGTACCTTTATTATAATCTAAATTAATTATTCCGCATTCTTTTACCTTTGGTCTTTGATTCTTTAGTTGACTTTTGAGATATACACCGCGAAATTTTGGGATTTCCCTTCCGGCTTCTAATAGTTGGAAGTTGTCCATATTTTTTATTTGGAAATTTTAATCCCATGCCTAATTTCGCTTTAGTTTTCATTAAGTTCGTAATAGCATAAGCAATGGCTTTCTCAGCTAAGCTGGCATCCTAGGCTTTAACTCTACTCCACGCCTGTTCTGCTAATCGCATATCTGCCTTATTTCGTGACGCCACATCATGGTGATTGGCATAAAATATGTCATGTTCTTTACAATAGGAGTCTAATTTGTTTTTAACAGGTAAGTTCTTGGAAAGGTCTGTTTTTGGCCCAAAGTAATTAGTACCTGGAATCGTTATACTAAATGGAAGCTTATCAATCAAAGTGTTTAATAAGCCACGACCTCTGTAAGGTTTTAAGAATAATCCTTTACCTGTTGTCTTCTTTTTCTTTGTCATATTTATATAATATAAAAAATGTCATTCATTCAACAAAAGAGGAAATTTAAAATTGTATACACAGAAAAAGAGAATAATAATAATAAACAAGAACTATTTCCTAGTAATATACGTTGTATTATCTGTGGGCCAAATGGGTGTAGTAAAGCAGTTGTAATTTATAATTTAACTGTGCAAAAAGAAGGTATAAAATTCTCTAATTTATATATAGTATCTAAAACTTTAAAACAGGAAAAATATAAAAAATTAATTGAAGTTTTTAATTTATGTGGAGATGACGTAAAATTACACACTTTTTCTGACTGTGAAATTACACCAAGTGACGTAAAACCACATTCTGTCGTAGTTTTCGACGATATAAGCTGTCCAAATATCAGTAACCTTTTTTGCTATGGGTAGACATAGAAATATTAACAGTTTTTACTTACGTCAATCATATAGTAAAGTCGATAAATATATAAGAGACAATGTAAATATTTTAATATTGATTAAACAGGACGATTTAAATTTAAAACATAATTACAATAATCATGTGGGAAATGATTTCACATTTAAACAGTTTAGAAACCTTTGCCACCAGTGTTGGGACAAATCAAAATATGCATTTTTTACTATAGATAAGGAGAGAGGGAAAAATAGTGGAAAATACAGATTTATGATTGATTTATTTTATAGTGGAGTCCAGCTTCAGAGGACTGTTAAAGACATTAATCATCAATCCTGAGAACAGTGATCTTTTGGACACTCTGAGGTTAATTAAGAATAAAATAGAAATTAAGTTAAAAGAGGTTATAGAGAAAGAAGGTACTATTAAATTTCAACTTTTTGTTGAAATGGAATATGAGAAAGAAGAGAAAATCAGCTGTGCTAATTTCAAAACAAAAAACTGAATTGTAAGTAAGAAAAATATTGAAAAGTTAGATGACTTGTTGGACAAATCAATAGACAAATTAGTAAAAGAAAAAATGAATGTGTGTTAAAAGCATCTGGACATACATTCAAAAAATAAAAAGTATTGAAGAAAGATTAAGGAAATACTCCCCACTTTCAACCTAAAGTTGTAAATAAAAAAATAAACAGATGTTTGTATATTTTTATATTCCAAAGTATTTGAAGGACTTTTACAGCTCTTATGGTGGTATATATATATTCTTTTTGTATTTATGTGATGACATTTATACCAATGCATTAGTAAATATATTGCTATACCACTTACTTATAACTAGATATTTAACAAGAGACAGCCTATAAGTATTGGTATAAGGAGGAATATAATTGCTTAAAACTAGAGGAGTAAATATACCAAGGAGGAATTTTTTTTACTATTTTTGACAAGAGACAGCCTATAAGTATGACGAATAGGCGATTATGTGTCTTGGAGTAGGGAGGATAAGTGACAAAAAAAATTTATCGCGGCTAGTTTTTCTCGAGACCCCTGCACTCCTATTACTAGTCGGCTACTGAGCCAGACTATTCATTGTTGTAGGTTTATTGTAAATTAATTATGGCGTTAATGGTCGCTTATCCTCACAGCCTGTTCCTATTTTCTCTTCTAGTATTGTCAGGAACCACCGATGTTAATGAAATTAAATTGTTTTATTCAGCCACCTGACCTAACCTATAGGCCTACTTTTGAAGTTCAAAATGAAGGATTTATCTTGGCTACAGTTTTATAACCAGTTCTCTAAAAATGAATATCAGAGCCTTTTATCGTTTGTTAAACATGCTAGCCTATTAATAATTTATATCACAGTCTGTATATCACAAAAATGGTTCAATAATTGTACTGGTATTTAACAGATATAAAAAAATTTGATTAAAGCATTTGAAATTAAGTTATAAATAAATTAACAATAGAATTAACTTACATAAAAACTAAAAATCAGACATGAAAAACTTAGGTTTTGTTATAACATGAAATATTCAAATAACGTGTTGCCGGGCTGGCTGGATGGAAATTGATTTAATACTAAATGCCTAGATACTACTTACTTGGTCGACCATTCTAGGTTTAAATTTTAAAACCCCTTCCTAATTTAATATATCGTTGGTGGCCTAACCCCAAAACGACCGGAGGGACTTTTCACCGACGTTGGTCAAGTTTAAAATCTCGCTGTTATTGAACCGACCGGGAAACTAATAGAAATTTACTTCTTTCTTCAACTAATTTACTCCGAATGCCGAATGTTTTAAGACATATTTACACTTTTTTAAATGAAAATGAATTAATTTACAACGGATAAGAACCGGCGGAAAACTTTAACGATAAATTTCAATGTTACTTGATCGGGGTTGGCCACAGAAAGGAGGAAGAAGCATGGTTCGAGCGAAATACACAGCCTCGGTCTCGTCTCCCATTGGCTGGCTTAATTACAGACTGTTGGCAAAATCTTAAAAACAGTTGATCAGCACATAATCCCCCCCGCCAAAATTGGTTCCGCTCAGGCCGCTAGGACCACTATCCTACAAGTAACAACTCGGAACCAATTGAAATTGAGGTACTTGACAACACTAACACTAGAATAATGCTCCTTAATAAACTTTTCAATAAATAATAATTCATGCATGACAAAAATACAAGTTATAAATAAATAAATACAATAAATAACTACCATGACATAATTTCATTACCTTCAGGTAATTTCTTTGATTCATACATGCTTATTTCATTCCCTGTTCAGGTCAAAATGAGATATTGCACATTTGCAGAAGAGTATCGCGTGGGAAACCGTTGCCAATATCATGGTGCCTTACAAACCACAATGAATAGCAGTAGTGCAATAGTGGGGCTGCTGGCTCACTTCGCATAAATAAAATTTTGACAGCTACATCCGGTCTGGTGACGTCACAGGCTGTGGCGAAGCTGTGACGTGTAGGGGTAGGCATTTAAAGTTTAAATGATACTACTACTTAATTGATTATTATCCACATGTAAAGGTTTATTGTCGGATTTAACTAATACCTGATCACTCTCCCTTCTGTAAACATAACTCTTTGGTAAATAAGGTGTGCCATCTAATTTTCGTAAACCGCTTATAATGTTTGGATCAGCAACAAGTATATTCGGATTATATTTTACAAATTTAAATCTCTTATCTTTATATTCAAACTGATTCAATTGTTCGCAATACTGTACGATTTGATCCATAATAGCCACATCGGAAGGCAATTTCCCAGGTAAAACATTAGATATTTTCTTTTGTTCTCCATCAAAAGTATCTGCATTTATATTAGTGATAGTTTGTTGTTTAAGTACTGCATCATAATCATCCATTGCAGGGCTAACATTTGTTAATTTCCTATTATAAAAACCCCAATTTGATTCTTGTGTTCCAGGGAGTTTATAAAGGTAAGGCACTCTTGTGCATAAATAACAGCATCATGCCTACCCTTCCCAGCTTTTAAATCACAAAGTTTTTTATTTTAACAATCCCACATGTTATCTTTTGATCCAAAAATTCATATTTTTAATTTCCTTGTACAAAACCATTTTTATCCCTAATTAAAATCTGTTCTAATGTTACTGCTTCGTTGCTTTTTTCTGCTTTTTCTAAATTACTTAATTTATGTTTATTGGCATCCCAAACATTATCCTTTAATTCTAAAAGTTCATATTTTTTATCACCCTGTACAAACTGCTTATCTTTTTTCATTAAAACTTGTGCTAATGTGGGCACATCGTCTGGCTTATCGGCTTTCTCGACATTACTAATTTTATGCTTCTTCGCGTTCCAGTTATTATCTGATAATTCTAATTACCCCCGTTGCAGCAGACCTGCATACTCAGCGAATTTCAAGTGTAAAACAACATATTTCAATCCAACATAGCGGGATTTGACATGTTTTTGAAAGCTCCATAAGAATAATGTAATGAGCCTAATTTGCATAGGGGTAAGAATTGGCTCATTAGGCCTAGTCATGGGACCAGTAGGCCTAGGTCTTCCTAGCCTATGTCTAGCCTATGGAGGGAGTGTTGGCAATCCGTATAAACACTGCTATTCCCTTACTAAAACCCTTTGAGTGATTAAGTAACTCACGGCGTTGGGGTGGATGGTTATAACCCTAATTATCACCATCGGAAGGCTAACCTAGTCGGACTCATAACTGCCGACTCCGATCGCCGATTTAGATTCGGAATCCTGAGTGTTGATACTGTTCACTACGATTAAGGTGTATTCACAAATACTTCGTGAGTCGTGAAAGAAGGTTACTTCTTCCAATAAACGCGATATTGCGAGTGGAAATGTTGTTGTGTGTAAACAACGTACATAACCTCGAAAGACATCGTCACGACTGCGTTATGCAGACGACGACAGAGCCTGCACTGCCTCTTCTTCTGCTCGCTGAGCGCGCCAATCTGTTTTTCTGGCGGATGCTCAGAAAAAAGGCCCCCCGGAAGAGTTTTTTTTCGATCCTGTAACCAGCTTCACGTCGACAGCTGGTGGGTTTTCCCAGCGGAAAGTGAGCTCCACGAGGTCTTGATAAGAGCTTCACTCTGGTCGGTGCTACGTTAGTGTTCGGATTGATGGTCGTTTCGTGCGTCGCTTCCCCGTCCACTACTTCAACCACCATCGAGAGCTGACTTCGTCGTCTTCCTATACCTTGTGGTATTAAAGGTACGACAGCGTTCTGTTCTCAAAGTTTTTCGATTTTATTTTAAACGCCAGTTTTCAGACTTTGCGTTGAAACTGTCGCAGGATAGGGTTTCGAAACCTATCCTGCTCGTCCATTGGCTGTAACCAAGACTAGTTAAATTAATTATCTTGGTGCCGATTATAATTTAGTTTTCCTTTTGGGATAGGCCATTTTCCAAATTCTGTGTAACCAAGTTAGAGTAATTGGTGTTTTTCATAATTGGTTTAATTCCTAGATTTTCCTGCTGTTTTAACAGGCTTAGTCTTGTCAAAACCTGCTGTGCTACAGGAGCGTAAGGTTTGTCCTGCTCCTGTAACTATTGGTCACTAGTGAAATAGTTTATTGTTGTTTCTTGATTAGAGTAAACATTAACTATGGGTAACTAGTGTTAACTTTGAACATCTCACAGAGCTAGGCAAAACAGCAGAGGGCATTTTACTTAGAAGGTGTTTCCAGATTTAGTCTGTCCTAAGTTGAATGTCATCTAGGTTGAATATAACTGAGCTCTCATATTTGAATATCTGGTAACTACTGTGATTTCGATCCCCGACCCCTGGAATTATCCCAGCGACCGAGCTGAGCGGTTCCAAGGCCTCTGAAAACCCGTGACGTGATTTCCTGCGGTTTGCTGTACTAGTGTAACCGATCATCTTTTCTCTTACCAGGAAATATCCGTCACAAACATGGCGCCCGAAGGCAGGGACTAGTGATAGATATCTAGTCGTATTATAACAGTAGTATGTGTCAGATTGAGAGCTCGGTGACAGGTACAGTAACCGATTTTGATAACGGTGTTATCGTATACCTGCTCATTGAATATTACAACTAGTTATAATACTGGTGTTGCCTTTTTGAGTTTTCATTGGTAAATTGGGGTTTGATTTAGTACAAAAATAAATAAATAAAACTTATAGGCTGAATTTATTCTGAATTTATTTTGTTAGTTCAAATATTGGTTTTTGGTGAATTATTTGAATTATTTTGAATTCGACCAATATGCCGAACGACCCACCGGTCACGACTGTGGCGTCTACGCTGCAACAGTCGATAGCGAACACACAGGGTTCGGTCATGGACTCGGTCCTGGGGGTGACATGCTCAGGCCCGCCCACTCCAACCACCTCATCGGTGGCGTTCACAACCGCTGTGACCACAAAAGCGGTGATAGCGCCCAAGTCTTCGGTGGATGATCCTCGTGTTGGATGGGTACACGAGTTGCCGTGAACTGAGCTTGAGACGGAGATGACTCGCCATGGTTTATCTATGGAGGGCTCTATGTCGGAGCTTCGTAAGCGCTTCCGGGATTATTGGAGGAGCGTGCTTGTAACCGACATGTCGCAGCTGAGACAATCGGTGGTGACTCTACCCGAGGAAGTGGAATTTGATGCTCGACCTACACAGTCACATGGAGTCCCCCGCCATGGCAACCGTTAGATACGGTGTATGCTGGTGGTTATGGACCGCGTCTTCCGGCGACTTTGACATACAGTCAAATGGGTCCGAGGGCTTCAACCGCTCTTGGTGGCTGGCAACCATTAGCGGTGACACGCCAAGTGCCGAGGGTATCCATCGACCCACCACCTTCAGTTGTCTACTCAGCGACTACTACTTACCAACCAGGGTCCGTCTGGACTTCTGGTGCGCATCCTGGTGCACTCGGTCATTGGCCAGTTCCAACTGATGGAAACTATTTTCGGTCGACATCAGTTGGTGTACCCCTCACTATGGCCGGCCTGGACTTGTCCCATCGGGATTCCCAGAGGGCGGCATCAGTCCAGCAGCCACCTCAACGTCCCGACTACTTGACTGTTAACCCGTATGCGGGTGAGCCTGATGACATCCGGAAGATTTTGGGACTGTCACCGAATGCGGACTCTGGTTATGTCCGTCGGACATTATCCACGCTGGTGCAGGCCTTAGGGCAGTTGGAAGAAAACCAGCACCGCGCCCACTCAGAGCCGGTTATGCAGCGCAACCCGTACATGGTTGGAGTTGAACGGGCCACTCAGGCCATAAACTCCGAATATGTTCCTCGGTCCCGGATGTCCGACCCGTACAGAGTAGCTGATTACCGCAGGCCTGGTCCTGCCGTCCCAGAGCTGGATCGCCGCACTTCTGACGTTGGTAAAACGTCGTCTGCTCTCTGCGACAAGGTCAGGAAGTGGAATCTGCGATTTGACGGGAATCGGGATGCTGTCTCTTTTCTGGGGCGACTGGAGGAACTCCGGGAGGCGTATTCCCTGACATCGGAGGATGTATTGAAGGCGATGCCTCAGCTCCTTCACGGCCAGGCACTGCTCTGGTATCGGAACAACAAGGACTTGTGGACCTCGTTCTCCGAAATCCAGAGGATGTTTAGACCCAATTCTTCCCCCAAGGTTACCGCCGTAACCTGGATGAAGAAATCCGCAAACGGGCACAGGGTGAGGCTGAGGCATTCCGAGACTTTGTGACCTCGCTTACAACCCTGATCCGTAGGAGTGGGGAGTTCAGTAACCAGCAGAAGTTGAACCTGGTGTACAAGAACATGCGCCCCGTATATAAATTTATGATTCGGCGTCTGGGCTTCTCCTCCTTTGCTGAGCTCCTCGCACGAGCTGAGGAGTTTGAAGAAGCCGTGCGCGAGCGGAAGACTTTCCGTCCCCCTCCTCCAGTTTCTCAGGCGCTGGTGCCCGAGACCGCTTACTCTGGTCGGCGGAAGGGTGAAAATTCCCTGGACGTCGCTGCGGTGAATGATGTGTTGCCTCTCATGGGGCAGCCGCAACCGCAGCAGGTGAACCAGCCGCCTCAAAATAGCGTTGTGAGCCCAGGCCGGGTGGCGAACCCGCGAGGCAAGGATAAACGCGTCGGCTGGTCTGATCAGCGACAGAGGCGCGACCGATCTCCAAGTCCACGCAGGGCGTCTCCAACCACTTCCCTTGGGGCTCGAAACGAGCGGTCACGGCAGTGGAAATGTTGGAACTGCCAAGCCGAAGGACATGGCTTCCGCCAGTGCCCGCAACCGAAGGGCAAGTGGTGTGTACGGTGCAAACGAGCAGGTGTCTCAACCTCTCGTTGTGATTGTCGGTCGGGAAACGCCGAGCGGACTCAGGAGTCCGGAGGTCCCCTGAGCCCACAGCGCCCCAACGCCGAACAACCTCCGAGGAGTGGTCGAAGTGGCTCAAGACGATAGTCACTTTCGACTTTGGTACGACCGAGCAGCATGGAGTCTCCGACATACGTCCTTTCATCGACGTGAGGCTGCTCGATCGGAACTTCCGAGCCCTGTTGAATACTGGGGCTGTTGTAAACCTTATTGGGGACGAGGTTGAGCAGTATCTCCGCGAGTGTGGTGTGAAACCCGAGGACGCGAATGCGGAGTTGAAAATGAAAAATGAAATGAATTGAAAATTCGTTTATTTCATACAGCAGCTTGTACATAAATAAATACAAAAACAACATGAAATATGGTTCCCCACATGGGCCATGGCCTGTGGGTGGGGAAACGAGTTCCAACCGTCCGTAACATTATTGTCTTGCAAGAGCATAACTTGCTGCCCAAAAAAAAAAACAAAAAACAATGTGATTTATATATAAATTAATTAAAAATACCTAAACGTGAAACATTAATAGGACAAACACCAGAAAAAAAACACTTGCTAATATGAGAACTTGAATCCACATGCATCATACAAAGAGGTAGGTGATGAAAAAGAAAGGAAAAAAAGTGATTTCATGGAGACTCAGATCTGAGCCATTCGAACCATACTCTCCCACTTTCTCTCACACATAACTCACACACACACACACACACACACACACACACACACACACACACACACACACACACACACACACACACACACACACACACACACACACACACACACACACACACACACAAACACACACACACACACACACACACACACACAAACGCGCACAGTGTATTTGGTCAGTTGAACAATGCTGATAGCTTCTTATCTATATAGTGAGGTTAAATATTTTCTAATGTCATTTCTATCGATTTCTAAGATCCATTTATTTAACTTCTTTTTGAAAACATAAGAGCTATAAGGTTGCATATTTTTTAAGAAGTTGGGGAGTTTGGAATAAACAAAATTAATAATGTGATGAGATGATGTTGCTGTGATACTTTTGACTAATTTAGGTGGATTAATACCGATATTTGCGTATGCTCTAGTTGAATAGGAGTGGCTAGTTACCTCGAACAAACTATCTTTATTGTAAAAAATCTATGAAATTAGCGATCTGAGATAAAGTTGGGGAATGTTGAAAACTTTGAATTCTTCAAATAGTAAGTCAGTTGGGAACGTACGATTTTTTTGAAGAGCAGCTTTGATAATTGATTTCTGTGAGATTTCTAACGGATAAAGAATGCTTGGATAACAACCACCCCAGGCAAGATTACCGTATTGTAAAAGTGATTGGATGTATGCATAATACACAGTTCGAAGTAAATCTTTAGTAAAAATTCTACTAAGAGAAGCAAAATGAAAATTAACTTCCGCAATTTGTTGTTAATGTAAGTTACGTGAGCAGACCATTTCAATTTAGAATCGAAGACCACACCTAAATACTTATACTCCGAAACAGTCTCAACACATTCACACATCATGCATTCAGGTTGGCCACCACATGCATGCAAGCGCAAATCATAGTTTATAGGATCGCAGCCGGCTTTTATCGATATTGGCAAACACTTTGTTTTGGACAAATTTATAGTTAGCCGGCTTTGGTCAAACCACCGCTTGACCGCGAGCAGACCGTTCTCCGCAAGACGGAAAATTTCCTCCCAGCTGTCGCCTTCGAACAGCAGAGCTGTGTCGTCTGCGTATAAAAAAATATGCCCTTTATTTAAATTTAGTTTACCCAAATTATTAATGTAGACTAAGTAGAGGAGCGGACCCAATGAACTGCCCTGCAAAACTCCATAGTCTATATTCCTCTTTGAGCTGTCATGGCCTTTAATTGTAACTATTTGGGATCTGACACTAAGATAACTAGTAAACCAGTTGAGAGCTATACCCCTTATTCCTATAAGATCCAATTTTTTAAAAAGTAAATTTCTATCGACAGTATCAAAAGCTTTGGCCAGATAAATGAAAATTAAAAGCGGTTTTTATTACATTCTACAGCGCTATGTATATGTTTTGTCAATACATAAAGGTCGTCATTTAAGTTTTTGTCTTTCCTAAAACCAAACTGATTTTTAAATAAAATGTTATTCCTAATTAAATAATTTTCCAGCTGGGTTCTTACTGCTTTTTCTATAATTTTTCCTATAACACTAGTCAAAGTAATTGGTCTAAAACTGGCATAAAGATCTTTGGGTCCACCTTTGTAAATAGGAATGACTTTACCGGTTTTCAAACATTTAGGAAAAATACCTTGTTCAATGCTGCTGTTAACAATATGAAGAATAGGATATTTAAGGTAATCGAAACATAATTTAATAAGAGATGTCGGAATATTGTCTACTCCGGATGCCGACCCGCCTTTAAGACAATCCAGCCTGTGACAGGCTCAAGCCGGAAGGTGGAGTCCAGTCGGTAGTCCTCGTCGTCCACAACCAGCTCGGATACAGGGGGGACGGCCGCGGCGAGATTGGCTCCCACACTGACGTAGTACTCGTTGAAGTTGTTAGCTACATTTTTTATATCGTCAGGATTAAAATTGTCATTATTATGTAAAAAACTTTCAATTGGGAAAGCCTCTTTATTCTTCTTCAGCCCCATTACCTCTGCTATATTTCCCCATAAATGTCGTTTGTTATTTCTTGATTCCATAATTTTATTCCGGTAAAACATTTCTTTTGCTACTCTAATTGTTTTGGTTAAAATGTTGCGATATAGTTTATAACGTGCTTTCAGAGTTCTGTTAAATGGTTGATTTTTTAAACGCCTTCCCATCCTGTCTCTGGTACGAATCGAACGAATTAATCCTACAGTCATCCATGGTTTCAGTCTATTATACTTTGTATTAAAAGATTTAGGTTTAGTTGATGTACTTATTATATTTTGTAGCTTTTCAATAAAAATGGAACTGCTCAAATCAACATTATTAGTGTTCAAAACTTGATTCCATTCGCAGACAGAGACAAGACGGGAAGCTACATCCAGGTCGACGCAAGTATTTTTTTCAAAACTGTTTGATTTTGCTAAATTTACTTTAAAACCAGCCTGAAATAGGACAACGGTGAAATAGTGATCGGTCATCTCAGATTTTATTACAGCAGATTTAATTAAGTTGGTATTTTTTATATTTAAAAAAATATGATCAAGGCAACTTTCGGTAAATTCTGTGACTCTCGTTGGACTATTAATACAGCTTATAAACCCGGCCCCGTATAATATATCGAGATATTTACGTGACAAAAAGTTATTCGATTGTGGTAAAATACAACAATTGAAGTCGCCTATCAAACAGACCGTCCGACCTCTGCACCTGTCTTCTAGATAAGACTCGAGCTCGTCTACGAATAGCCCAAGGTCACTCGACGGACTCCTGTACACCGCGAGCAGATACAGCCGCTCGCCGCCAAACATGATATTCACTTCCATACATGTGGCGCCATGCAAACTAACTTCTTCATAACGTACATCCATATCATCTCTGACAAACACAATCACGCCATCATTTTGATTTTTACACACTTTATTCGCAATCCTCACATACCCATCCATACACACAGACACACTACTTTCATCCATCCACGTCTCTGTTAAAACCACCACATCAAATTTATTATTATAACTATTCAGAATAACCAAAAGCTCATCAAAATGTTTGTTACAGCTTCTTATATTTATATTCAAAATTGTAATACAAGCTCTTGGATCCACATTGTGTTCTGTAAAAAATCTAAAATCACCGACCTCCTCATACGTGCCTGCGTCCACAGTTCTACAATCTACAATTTCATCTATCACATCATCCATCGTGCTATTCAAACCAGCCCCTAAGCCCTAATTTCTTTACATGCAAGAGATACAAAAAAGTCCAAGTGCTCACTGGGAATTCCATTAATTTAGAATAATTAAAATTCTGTTCGATCAGTAGGTTAAGAATTTTAACCTTTTATGTTATTTGCAATCAAATAAAAAAATCCTAGATGAAATAAAACATTTACTGCCTTAAAATTAAGAAATAATGAGATATTGTACCTGTGGTGAAAAAACAAATAAAATATAAGCAGGAAAGAAAAAGTTTCATTAATTGAAAAATAGGGATTAATGAAAGTTGATTTATATAAATGCAATTAAAGCAATTAATGACTTAATTGTTATGTCTTTGTATACAGACGAAAACAAAGCGTTTACTTTGCATTCTGTGTGTGCAGGAATATTTAAAAAATGTTTTTAAATCATACAAATGAGCTGACAGTGACGTTGCCCAAATAATTATCCTCGACAAACAGATCCCATTCCAAACCCACTTAATAAAAAGATATTCTGAATAACATAAGGATCACATTTATCTTAAATCTCATCTTATTGAAATGGTATAATGGTAGATGGTACCCGCTTTCGAGTCCGAGCGAGGTACTTCCTACCAGCTGCCATCTTGGGTGAGGACTGTATACTGGGAGTGTACTATGTCCCGAACCTGAGCACGGATGTTGTATTGGGTATGAGATGTATTACCGACCATAACCTCATACAAATAATCATCAATCGTGATGTCGAGGCAGACTGTTTGGGGCCAGTGGCATGTGCTTTTGGCACCTTGAAGCCCCTGACCAGCGAGGAGGATTGCCGCCTCCAGTCTTTCCTTCAGGAGGAGCTTCCTCTGTTTGACGCTGTCGTCGGGCGGACTGCGTTGGTCGAACATGTGATTCGATTGAAAGAAAACGCAGTCCCAATCAAACAGCGGCATTATCCCCGTAACCCTGCGATGCAAGCAATCATCAATGAGGAGGTAGCTACGATGCTTCGGGATGGTGTGATAGAACCATCGGAGAGCCCTTGGAGCTCTCCCATCGTACTCATCAAGAAATCGACCGGCAAGTATCGCTTCTGCATCGACATGCGCAGGGTGAACGACTCGTCGATCAAGGACGCATATCCCCTCCCCAGGATTAATGCCATCATTGAGAAACTCCGACAAGCCAAGTACATCAGTACCTTGGACCTTAAGCAAGGTTATTGGCAGGTACCTCTGGCTAAGGAGAGTCGCCCAATCACGGCCTTTACGGTCCCCGGCATGGGCCTCTTCCAGTTCAAGGTTATGCCGTTTTGCTTGCACTCGGCTGGTGCGACCTTCCAGCGTCTGCTTGACCGCGTCATTGGGCCTGAGTTAGAGCCTAAAGCTTTCGCTTACCTCGACGACTTGGTGATAGTATCCTCTACATTTGAGGAGCACCTCGAGCTTCTCAGGGTTGTGTTCCACCGGCTGCGAGACGCCGGGCTTCGTTTAAACCCTGAGAAATGCCACTTCGCTCGGAGAGAGCTCAAGTACCTCGGCCACGTTGTCAGCGCCGAGGGAATCTCGACTGACCCGGAGAAGGTCAGAGCCATCCAGGACTTCCCCGTTCCTACGAATGTCAAGGCACTTCGTAGTTTTCTCGGACTTGCCTCCTGGTATCGGCGCTTCGTCGAGAGGTTCGCTTCTGTCTCTGCTCCACTGCGTGGCTTGCTCAAGAAGAACGCCAAGTGGGTTTGGGGTGAGGAACAAACCAAGGCGTTTGACGATCTCAAGCGTGCCTTGAGCACCGCTCCTGTTCTCGCCTGCCCGGACTTTGCTGAAACGTTCGTGCTGCAGGTCGATGCGTCAAACACAGGCCTTGGTGCAGCTCTCACTCAGCGTCAAAACGACCGGGAAGTGGTCGTTGCCTACGCTAGTCGTCTTCTGTCTGACGCAGAGCAGAATTACACGACGACAGAGAAGGAGTGTCTCGCCCTTGTGTTCGCTGTTCGAAAGTTCAAGGCGTACCTTGAGGGGTACCATTTCGTGGCAATAACCGACCACGTCGTGCTTAAGTGGCTCCTGAAATTTCATGAGCCCAGCGGACGTTTGGCTCGGTGGGTCATGGAACTTCAACAGTTCAACTTCGAGGTCAGATACCGCAAGGGGACCTTGAACCTTGTCGCGGATGCTCTTTCACGGCAACCTGTCCCTGACGTTCCCCAGGAGTCTCCTGTAAACCTGAATACGTTCGAGATTAGAGTCCTGACGAGACAAGGTGTGAGAGAGCAGCTACGACGGCAAAATGAAACCGTTGATGAGGTGACCCCTGAACCTCACGACGGTGATCTTGGTGAGGCAGTCGGTGATGATACCGAACGAGAATTGCCGGGAACCAATGACGCTTGGTACGGTCGGATGCGGGAGTTGGTCGGTAAACACCCGCGTCGATATCCTCGATACCAGGTCCGATCAGGCACTTTATATCGAGCCCTGGTGAAGAAGAATCGACCGACGACCTGGCGTATGTGCGTGCTGAGCGATAAGACCTCGGAGGTGCTGCACGAGAACCACGACACGGCGACGGCCGGTCACCTTGGGGTGAAGAAAACTCTGGCGAGAGTTGGTGCGGAATACTTTTGGCCGAACTGGCGACGAGACGTAAAGTCGTATGTAAGGTCCTGTGCTCAGTGCCAGGCTTACAAAGTCTCCCAAGCCAAACCGGCAGGTAAAATGTATTTCCGGCAACCCCAAGGCCTTTGGTACGTGGTGTCAGCTGACCTCATTGGTCCGTTGCCTCGGTCCCAGCGTTCCCAGCGATTCCTCTTGGTTGTGCAGGATACGTTTAGCAAGTGGACCGAACTTGCTGCGCTTCCCTCTGCAACCGCTCATAATGTGGTGACGAGGCTGAAGTCCATCCTGCTGCGCCATGGGGCTCCTGACGTGGTCATCACTGACAATGGCACACAGTTTGTCTCAAACCTGGTTCGCAACCTGGCGGTGGAATGGGGAGTCACTCTCCGGACGACTGCCCCCTACAGCCCGCAATCGAACCCGGTGGAAAGGCAGAACCGAGTGGTGAAGACTATGATTGCCCAGTTCGTGAAGGACAATCATAAGACTTGGGATAACCACTTGGGCGAGTTCATGTACGCACTCAACACAGCGGTACATGACTCGACGGTATTCACTCCAGCGATGCTATGTTTTGGTCGAGAGCTGAGACCCCCTCGCGCCCTCCGTGGCCCAACTGTTGAGGCTTCTGATACGCCTGATGACCTCCCGTTGACCGAAGTCCAGCGTAAACGGGAAGAGGAATTCAAACGGTTGATCGAGGACGCTCGGAAAAATCTGAAGACTGCCTATCAGAGACAGGCTAGATACTACAACCTCCGACGAAGGGAGGTGACGTATCGGGCTGGCGATCAGGTTATGCGAAGGCTTTACATCTTGTCCTCTGCTGCTGATGCCATCGCTGGAAAATTGGCCCCAAAGTATCATGGACCCTGCACCGTGATCAGGATCAAAGGTTGTAACCTTTATGAGGTGAGGGATGAGGATTCCCAACAGTGTCACACAGTCCACGTCAAGGACTTGAAACCCTTTTGTCCGCGACGGTGATATTTCTGTAAATTGCTAGATGGCAGTTGAAGCGAAGTGTGCCACTTACTGTTTCCCTGGTGCTTTCTGTAAACTGCGCCTGCAGTTGATGCCAGACGAGTTTGATTTTATTTACTACGAGGAACTTCGAGAACTTTTTTTACTGTTTTTTTTTTGCTCCTATGTGTGAAGGGGGTGTAATGAGCCTAATTTGCACAGGGGTAAGAATTGGCTCATTAGGCCTAGTCATGGGACCAGTAGGCCTAGGTCTACCTAGCCTATGTCTAGCCTATGGAGGGAGTGTTGGCAATCCGTATAAACACTGCTATTCCCTTACTAAAACCCTTTGAGTGATTAAGTAACTCACGACGATGGGGTGGATGGTTATAACCCTAATTATCACCATCGGAAGGCTAACCTAGTCGGACTCATAACTGCCGACTCCGATCGCCGATTTAGATTCGGAATCCTGAGTGTTGATACTGTTCACTACGATTAAGGTGTATTCACAAATACTTCGTGAGTCGTGAAAGAAGGTTACTTCTTCCAATAAACGCGATATTGCGAGTGGAAATGTTGTTGTGTGTAAACAACGTACATAACCTCGAAAGACATCGTCACGACTGCGTTATGCAGACGACGACAGAGACTGCGCTGCTTCTTCTTCTGCTCGCCGAAAGCGCCAATCTGTTTTTCTGGCGGATGCTCAGAAAAAAGGCCCCCCGGAAGAGTTTTTTTTCGATCCTGTAACCAGCTTCACGTCGACAGCTGGTGGGTTTTCCCAGCGGAAAGTGAGCTCCACGAGGTCTTGATAAGAGCTTCACTCTGGTCGGTGCTACGTTAGTGTTCGGATTGATAGTCGTTTCGTGCGTCGCTTCCCCGTCCACTACTTCAACCACCATCGAGAGCTGACTTCGTCGTCTTCCTATACCTTGTGGTATTAAAGGTACGACAGCGTTCTGTTCTCAAAGTTTTTCGATTTTATTTTAAATGCCAGTTTTCAGACTTTGCGTTGAAACTGTCGTAGGATAGGGTTTCGAAACCTATCCTGCTCGTCCATTGGCTGTAACCAAGACTAGTTAAATTAATTATCTTGGAGCCGATTATAATTTAGTTTTCCTTTTGGGATAGGCTATTTTCCAAATTCTGTGTAACCAAGTTAGAGTAATTGGTGTTTTTCATAATTGGTTTAATTCCTAGATTTTCCTGCTGTTTTAACAGGCTTAGTCTTGTCAAAACCTGCTGTGCTACAGGAGCGTAAGGTTTGTCCTGCTCCTGTAACTATTGGTCACTAGTGAAATAGTTTATTGTTGTTTCTTGATTAGAGTAAACATTAACTATGGGTAACTAGTGTTAACTTTGAACATCTCACAGAGCTAGGCAAAACAGCAGAGGGCATTTTACTTAGAAGGTGTTTCCAGATTTAGTCTGTCCTAAGTTGAATGTCATCTAGGTTGAATATAACTGAGCTCTCATATTTGAATATCTGGTAACTACTGTGATTTCGATCCCCGACCCCTGGAATTATCCCAGCGACCGAGCTGAGCGATTCCAAGGCCTCTGACAACCCGTAACGTGATTTCCTGCGGTTCGGTTTACTAGTGTAACCGATCATCTTTTCTCTTACCAGGAAATATCCGTCACAAACATGGCGCCCGAAGGCAGGGACTAGTGATAGATATCTAGTCGTATTATAACAGTAGTGTGTGTCAGATTGAGAGCTCGGTGACAGGTACAGTAACCGATTTTGATAACGGGTTATCGTATACCTGCTCATTGAATATTACAACTAGTTATAATACTGGTGTTGCCTTTTTGAGTTTTCATTGGTAAATTGTGGTTTGATTTAGTACAAAAATAAATAAATAAAACTTATAGGCTGAATTTATTCTGAATTTATTTTGTTAGTTCAAATATTGGTTTTTGGTGAATTATTTGAATTATTTTGGATTCGACCAATATGCCGAACGACCCATCGGTCACGACTGTGGCGTCTACGCTGCAACAGTCGATAGCGACCACACAGGGTTCGGTCATGGACTCGGTCCTGGGGGTGACATGCTCAGGCCCGCCCACTCCAACCACCTCATCGGTGGCGTTCACAACCGCTGTGACCACAAAAGCGGTGATAGCGCCCAAGTCTCCGGTGGATGATCCTCGTGTTGGATGGATACACGAGTTGCCGCGAACTGAGCTTGAGACGGAGATGACTCGCCATGGTTTATCTGTGGAGGGCTCTATGTCGGAGCTTCGAAAGCGCTTCTGGGATTATTGGAGGAGCGTGCTTTGTAACCGACATGTCGCAGCTGAGACAATCGGTGGTGACTACCCGAGGAAGTGGAATTTGATGCTCGACCTACACAGTCACATGGAGTCCCCCGCCATGGCAACCGTTCGATACGGTGTATGCTGGTGGTTATGGATCGCGTCTTCCGGCGACTTTGACATACAGTCAAATGGGTCCGAGGGCTTCAACCGCTCTTGGTGGCGGTTGAAATATCATCTAGAAATGTCATCTAGATTGAATATAACTGAGCTCTCACATCTGAATATCTGATAACTACTGTGATTTCGATCCTCGACCCCTGGAATTATCCCGAGTAACCGATCATCTTTTCTCTTACCAGGAAATATCCGTCACAATAACATGGGGAATGAGTATGCAGGTTTGCTGCTACAGGTATGTTTAAACTGGTTGGTTTTAATTCAATGCTTAGTAGATCTGTACTAGCAGAAGTCATTTAGCAAGTTTTATAAAGATATGTTGAAAAATAAGCGAGATATAGAATTTTACTTATTTCCCATAAGGTTAACATTGGGACAACGTACTGTGTTTACCACTTTCAATATCTCGGTAACCAATGGACATAGAGCAGCGATTAAAACTACTAAATTGTTTGTTTTTTGAGCTGAATTCAATGGTGCCAACAAAAATTTGACAAATTTTATTTTTCTATGTGAAAAACTCAAAAAACCCATTTTTGGGGGGGTTTAACCCCTTTCCCCCCCTTCCGGTGGTCCGATCGGGCTGGTTCACGAGCTCGTCCGAGTGATTACCGATTTACACGTCTGCACCAAATTTCATTAAGATCGGACCATATTTAGGGCCGCTATCGTGTTAACAGTCATATATATATATATATATATATATATATATATATATATATATAAATTCAAACGAATGGTGTTTTTTGCTTCTAGGGGGCCCAAAATGAAAAGTTAAAATGGTCTCGGACTTAGGTCTTACCATGAGTACTACCGTAATAGCTTATTCCTTTAAACAAATTTGCTAAAACTCATACTTACGTTTTCCTCGTACAAAGCTATCGCCTTTTCTCATTAAAGTTCGCCCGACAGTTGACACGTCATTATCATATTTACCGTCTACTACAGAAACGATTTTATAATTTAAAGCATCCCATTTATTTTCTATTAATTCTAAATTTGGAAGCTGGGCACTCCTAGCTTCTGAATGTTGTGAATATGGGTTGTATAGACGATAAAATTTATCTATAAACATATCTTTTTTATAAAAAACAAAACGTTTTTTGTTTTATTAAAATTAACTTAATAAATAATTCCAATTTCACGCAATTATTCTATAATTGAATTAATTTCGTTATCAATACTCGTATTTCCAGCTTGCCTTTATAACCAAAGTAATTTTAATCTGTCTACAAGCTCATTAGGGTCATTCCAATAAATACGGTCAATTTTATTACCGGTTACTTCTCTTAATCCCTCACCAGATATAACTTTGGTGAATAGGGGTTTAATTACATTTGTATATTTATGATATTTGTTACTCGATATTGCTGCATCGGACTTGTAACCTTTTAAATGGCCATTTGTAAGCTCTAATATTTCTTTATAGGTTTTTAAATCACATTGTTTATACTCCTTAGGTTCTTTTAGGGTTAATAATTCCCAAAGACCTTTTGTACCTTTAAATATTTTATCTCCTACTGTTATGTCGTCGTTAGCAATTTCAACCTCTTTGTCACCGATGTAAAATTTATTTCCCTCACGCCTAATACCATATGTAGTATCTGTTATGTTACTTTTATTAAGATAATTTCCTAAATATTGTGATGCCAATAGGCCAAAATCTAATTTTAATGGAGTGGGTGGAATTAGTTGTGGTATTTTAGAGGGTGTTTTAGGTAATGAAGGCATGGGAGGTGGTTTAGAAATTGAAGATATAGGTACTATTTGCATTTCATTATTTATGGAATTTTTAGCAGCAGTTATATTTTTTAACTATTGTAATGGTTCGATTAAAGGTTGAAATGTTTGAAACCTCTCTTCAGCCTCTAAACATTTACCTCGTTTTAATGCTCTGTATTTTTTCCTAATTTGATTAGCAGATTCAATTAATTCTTTTTGAATATTAGATTTCATTTTTTATTATAGTTTATTTATTTCATTTGTCAATGGGTTGTATTCAAATACTTTATCATGTATTATAAGACAGTAAGCTGAAGTGTTTTCCGGGACATTTTCTTCTGTTTCAATATCTAGTTTTATATCAATTACTCCCTCTTTAATAGCTTCATTTTTTCTCGAACAATCAATAACAATTAGTGGATATTTTTTAATGAATCCACTTCTACTGATTATAGGATCTGGTAGGGTATTATAATAACTTTCTCTGAATCTAACAAGCATGTTATTAGCCTTGGACACATCACCCTTCTCGAAATCTAAATTAAGATCATTGTAAGGGTAGTATTCAGAATTTAAGAATACTTTAATATCTTTTAATTTACAATGATCAAACTCATCACTTCCCTTTCGAGGTTTATTATCCCTATCTGTTTGAAATCCAAAAATAATGTACCTAGGACTTTCAAAATGTGATGAAGTTTTTAAACTCCAAGTATTTCTTGTGGTTTGTGGGAATGAGGGAATTGATGGAGTTCGAAGCTTCTAAAAGCGTTTTGTAAATTTTTATTTTGCAGTAACTTTTTTTGCAATTGTAATTTTTCAATATCAGATGGTGTAATATGGGGCATTACCATTGAATTGATTTAAGTATAATTTTAGGAAGTACGTCTGCAGTGCCAGAAGGAGGTACATTAGATGTTGTGAACATACAATTATTATCATTTTTAGACCGTTTTAATATTAATTCCTGTTAACTTATTAAAATTTTCAAAAACACCCATTAATAACTCCAATGGAATACACGTACTAAATTTACCATTTTTATGGAAATTTTTTAAATTTTCGTCTGTATCTGTTTTTGTTAATTAAAAGGTTTTATTGTAAGAGCATAATATTTTCATGAGACTTGTAATTCCTGGATTTCTTACTAAATCAATTTGTTTTCCAGCAACTTCATACCTAATTTTATCAAATAAAAATGCAAATGCATTATTTATTAAATGTCCGTTATCTTTATTCTCTATTTCTCCCTTTATAATTGTCCACAAATAGAAGTGTTTATATCTTGAATTTGGTCTGTTGTGTAGTAAATTTTAGAAGGAGTGAAATAACTAATTACCTCTTTTGGAGGTTGAATACCAAATGGGTCGAAATAAATCACAATATTCTTATTTTTACGATAAGCTGTTCAATGAGTTCCTTTATTATTATCTAAATTAATTATTCCGCATTCTTTTACCTTCGGTCTTTGATTTTTTAACTCGTTTTTGAGATATACACCGCGAAATTTTGGGATTTCCCTTCCGGCTTCTAACAGTTGGAAGTTGTCCATATTTTTTATTTGGAAATTTTAATCCCATGCCTAATTTCGCCTTAGCTTTCATTAAGTTCGTAATAGCATAAGCAATGGCTTTCTCTGCTAAGCTGGCATCCTTGGCTTTAACTCTACTCCACGCCTGTTTTGCTAATCGCATATCTGCCTTATTTCGTGACGCCACATCATGGTGATTGGCATAAAATATGTCATGTTCTTTACAATAGGAGTCTAATTTGTTTTTAACAGGCAAGTTCTTGGAAAGGTCTGTTTTTGGCCCGCAGTAATTAGTACCTAGAATCGTTATACTAAATGGAAGCTTATCAATCAAAGTGTTTAATAAGCCACGACCTCAGTAAGGTTTTAAGAATAATCCTTACCTGTTGTCTTCTTTTCCTTTGTCACTTTTACATAATATAAAAAAATGTCATTCATTCAACAAAAGAGGAAATTTAAAATTGTATACACAGAAAAAGAGAATAATAATAAGAAACAAGAATTATTTCCTAGTAATATACGTTGTATTATCTGTGGGCCAAATGGGTGTGGTAAAGCAGTTGTAATTTATAATTTAACTGTGCAAAAAGAAGGTATAAAATTCTCAATTTATATATAGTATCTAAAACTTTAAAACAGGAAAAATATAAAAAATTAATTGAAGTTTTTAATTTATGTGGAGATGACGTAAAATTACACACTTTTTCTGACTGTGAAATTACACCAAGTGACGTAAAACCACATTCTGTCGTAGTTTTCGACGATATAAACTGTCCAAATATCAGTAACTTTTTTGCTATGGGTAGACATAGAAATATTAACGGTTTTTACTTATGTCAATCATATAGTCAAGTCAATAAATATATAAGAGACATTGTAAACTTTCTAATATTGTTTAAACAAGCCGATTTAAACTTAAAACATATTTACAATAATCATGTGGGAAATGATTTCACATTTAAACAGTTTAGAAACCTATGCCACCAGTGTTGGGACAAATCAAAAGATGCATTTTTTACCATAGATAAGGAGAGAGGGAAAAATAGTGGGAAATACAGATTTATGATTGATTTATTCTATAGTGACCCAATGCAAGGGTATTAAATCTATCCTTAAGGATATATCGATTGGTATCATCAAACGATAATACCTTTTTATTAATCGTCATAGTATGAACATTGTGGTTTGTTGATTTTATTCTTGTTATGTTTTCGTAATGATCCATTCCAGTTTTTAAACATTTCAAATAATGCTCATGTCTTAAGACATGTTTTATTGTCGGCTTGTCTACTCCCTTTGCTTTTTTACTTCTAGACTTGATTCTCGATTATATATCCATTGTAATGGGATATATGAATATAATTTTGGTCGTCAACCACAATATTCATGCAATATATCTCCATTCAATTCATCCTTAAATTTACCCATTTCTTTTTTATTTTTATTTGAGTATAAAAAATGATTTTTATTGTATCCTGAGGTGTCAAAATAATACAGGTCATCTTCGATTTCTTTATAAAAATCGTCTGTGTAAATAGCATAAAATAGCGAATCTGTTTCAGTCATAAGCAACTTTTTATGTTTAAATTTTAACATGTAATTATAGTGAAAATCATACATTATTACTTTACTTATATCCAAAATTGTCATGCCTAAATAAATTGGTTCATCCACTTTTACAATTAGTTTATTTAAATGCACAGCATGTAAATTATTATCAAATTTCTTACTACAATCAAACCTTGGCTTTGTAACATATTTTGGCAACTTTGACTCACCAACAAGGTGTATATCACGAAATTTCCTTTTATTCATTATTGTTCTTCCAAATAAGCTGTTGTTTAAAAATTTATAAAAGTCCTTTTCAATATCATTTCTTGCACACTTTCGTTTTTCTATATTAAAATTAATGTATGGTGCCATCCATGATGATTGTTTAAATTTAAGAATCCTATGATATTTCGTTACTATCAAACCTAATTGTTCATATTTTTGTAGTGTTTTGTAATAAAGGATGTAATTATTTTTATTTTTTAAATTAGGAATCAACTTTCCACTCATCTTCTCTGGTGCCAAGGGATAGTCATTGTGTAAATCATGTAGGTTTTTAGGATATTCTAAGTCAACTTCTAAAATAAACCCATAATTATCTCGTGTTTCCGATTTGTACATCTCTTATGATACCCAGTTAAATTCGCCCACTGGTAAGGGCTCACACATCGCTGTGCTATACAGTGAATTACAGTATAAATAAATTAAATATATATTATCTTTATTAGGGTTATAATGCTCCCCCATATATTTATTATTACTCTGGACAAAACGGGTTGATATCATAGAAATACCACCTCGAATGGCGCTTTCTATAAATAAGTGCTTATTAATACCTTGTAACTGTTCTAGTTGTACTCTTGTCTTCATTAAACATGCCTCCCAGGCGAAACCAGGGAGAGAGTATGTATAACAGGGATCGATTTGATAATCACTAAGACACAACTCCCTGAATGTCTCAAATACATCAGCTAACAATAAAACATCGGTTTCCAAATATAAATCATGATATTGTTTTAAATTTTGTATATTAAATTCCTCCACACTATTTTTGCATGTTCATATTCTTGTTCTGAAATATGCTCTATAATTCATGAACTGTAAAAGGCTTCTATTGGGGGGAGTTGTGTTTCTAAAACTTTTGTGGGACCTGTCATATATTCGTATGGAAACACACCTTTGCGTTGTAATAAAGGATGATGTACAAATCGGAAACTATTTTGATTGGAAGCCAATTTATCCAATGATAGAGACAGGAAATTATAAGAATCCAGAAATACTAAATCATCTATAGAAAACGAGATATATTTTTCCATATCTTTCACGATTACTTTTATTTTATGATTTTTAAGTGTTCCTAAATGTTGCATTATCAAGTGTCCATCATAATTTTTAAGATTATGGAATATTATAGGGATTTTCTTTGTAACTTGATATTGTAAATTACAATTGTTATGGGCAATCCATCGAAACTTCCCTGTTGAGTGATTGTGGTCTAATATTTTTAAATCATTTATTGTAAATGGCCCGTCACATATGTGGCAATGAGTCGCGTTTTGGCGAATTAAATCCAATTCTAGAGTATAATTAAGTGGTATTTTCACTCTTAATTGCTCTTTAATATAGTTATAAGTAAGAAATATTTAAAAAAAAATACATCCATGACATTCTTATCGCTATATAACTCTTTTTGTATTATATTTCCATCTTTAACCACCACATAACAAAAACCACTTGGAATATGATTATTAAATGAATCAATAAAGCATTCAAAATCAGCATAAATTACAAATGGCACTTTTAACTCAAACTTAAAATTGGTAAATTGTAATATTTTATTTTTAGACATTTCTATTCTTTAAGGATCAAATTTATTACAGTATTTTAAATGAGTATTTAATCTGTCTTTGTTACAAAATCATTGTAAACATAAATAGCAATAGAATTTAGTATTATTATGTTTGGTAGTTCGTAGCAAAAGTTTATTGAAATCACGAAGCAAACAATAGTGTGTAACACGACCTCTTTGTAATAATAAGAGGTTTACATGGAGTTTTTTAATTTCCTTTGTAATTCTTAATGGATAAATTAGCTTTCCTTCAACCCCAAAAACATTGACACTAATTTCATTCTGTCTCTCAAACTTGTCTATGTCAGATAATTTTACTGGATAATGTATATTTTTCATATTTAACTGATTTTCATAGCAGAGATAATTAGAAACCCTACTTGCATTTTCCTCAGCACTATTTCTTGAATAGATAGCAGCTAAAATACTCCAGTGAAAGCATTTATTATCTTAATTTTTTATATTTAAAATTTCATGTTTTGATTTTAATTCCTTTGGAGTTGGGATGTATGATTTTGGCAAGAGTGGTAAATATTTATATACATGTAACTCCCATAATTTAGTATGGTCATAAACCCATCCTGATCCCTCTGCACTAAATTTTGTATTTGAATTTTCTATTTTCAACAGAGAATCATCAATTTGCTCTTTTATTTGTGTCGTCTCTATTGTTAAATTAGTTAAGCTTCGAAAATTAGCTTCACAATACTTCTCAACAACTGTTTCCCCACCCTCATTCACAATATATTTAATAAATTTAATTATTCGCAATAATATCCATTTAATAGGCAGAGGGCATGATATTAGAGTATTTAATAATTCCCTGTCAACTGACTCTCCACTAAATTTAAACAATTTATATAGACTCTTATCAAAACTAGATAAGTGTCTTTGTTTATTACGTTTAATAACCATGTTGCAATTTTTACAAGTGTCATGATCAAAGATCATGTGAAGTTTTAATAATTTTATATCACTAAATATTTGATTACACTTATTACAAATAAATACAACCATTTTATGTTTTATTTTATAATGTTTTTTTAAATTACTTCTATTACAACACTGCATTGAACATATTCCACATTGATTTTTATCAGCGCGTTGTGATAAACACATCTTTTCCCTCTTATCACAATGAGATAAGTGTCTTTGTTTGTTACGTTTAATAATTGTGTTGCAATTTTTACAGGTGTCATGATCAGAGATCATGTGAAGTTTTAATGATTTTATATCACTAAATATTTGATTACACTTCTTACAAATAAATACAACCATTTTATGCTCTTTTTTATAATTTTTTTTAAGTTACTTCTATTAGAACACTGCATTAAACATGCCTTACATTGGTTTTTATCGCTGCACTGTGATAAACACAAGTCAATATCTTGAGGCTTCACTACACACATCTTGTGATGAAATGGTGAGTGCATTTTTGGTGGGTCTATATATAACCTCGGTTAAAATTTTAAAATTTTATCGGCGTGGTGGTCTAGTGGTTAGTGTCTAAGCCTATTGTTCATGAGGTCCCGGGTTCAATTCCCGGACCACGCTTTTAAATTTTTATATGTTCACTATTATATTAAAACACATCATCAGGGTTTTACACTTCTAAGGAATAATTTAATAATAAAAAACTCCAAAATTATTAAACATATCTTAACTAAAGACATAAAGACAGAACAGAATAGGCCGACATAGTTCCTCATAGAACCACTAGAATGTAGCAGTTTCTACGTTCCATCATCTACCACAGGCCCCACATAGTTCCTCATAACACCACCAGAGTGTAGGAGCTTCTACATTCCATCATAGCTCACACCCAGAACTATAGCTATTGGACCATGACAGATGTACTGAGCACAGGCTCTAATCCACCCAATTAGTCTCAATACATATACAAAAAGTTAGTGATTACATAAGTTAGTAATTACAGTAAATTAGTGATTACATATACAAAAAACATATGCAGTAAGAGTACAGGTCGAGATCAGTTTTGCACCGGTCAGTTTTAATAAGTCTGTGTAAAAACTGATCCCGCCGGTGCACAATCATTTTGAGCAAAATCTTTTAAAATTTTGCACTATTTTGGCGTTTTTTCTCATATTACCCTTACTTTGGCCGAAATCTTTGACCAAAATCTACTCATTTGACCGAAATCTTTAAAATTTTGGGCCATTTCTTTTTCTAGTTGTGGGTTAAGTGACGTATCTTACTCATATTGCCACTACTGGGACCTGTTGACAAGATAGGATTGAATAATATTGAGAGAATAGAATAGAATAGAATAGAATAGAATAGAATAGAATAGAATCATATTTATTTCCAAAATATTTTTTGACATAATATAACAAAAATTTTGTACGGAAAAAAAAGCTCTCACATGGGCCTGAAGGTCTGTGCGTGAGAACGAGTTCTTAGACTAAAAGTGAAAGTGTGTACATTAATGACTAATATGAAAATATAACATAAACCTTATAACAGAAAGAGAAAAAAAACTGAAACTGCCACAAACAAAATACACAAAAATTTGCAATTGGTAAAGGCACGCTTTACTCTCTAAAAAACAACCAAAAAGAGGAAGAAAAAAGAAAAAAAATTAATAATTTTGATGCAACAAGTGGTACTGAATTGATGCCAGTGAGTGACGGTCAAGTTTAGTCATTTAGTCAGTACAGTAGGCCTACTATGTATTAGTCATTGTAGTACTCTGAACAGATGAGGACCTCAACATGCTCAGAGCCGACCTCGAACAGCCAGTCGTCAACGACTTTTTTAAAAACTTTAAGAGGAGCCTGGAGATTTCTAATATCCGTTGGAATGTTTCTATAGATAAAATTCGCTATAAAATATGACTTAGAATGACAAATAGATCTTACTGCCCTAGGCACTTGTGAACCAACATTAACAGAGTTTCGTGTTCTATAACTGTGTACCACAGGAGTAATGACCATTTCTTTATGAGTGTAAGTGTAAATCAACAATGTTTTAATATATAATTGTCTAACTGAAAGTAGTTTCGTCTCTGAAAACAGCTGGGTTGTTGGAAAGCGTCTATGTTTGTTAGAAGCAGATTTAATTATTGACTTTTGAACAACGGATAGTGAATTTATAAGCGTTATTCCAGCTCCACCCCAAACTACTATACCATATTGCAAAAGAGATTGAACATAAGCATAATAAATTGTACGAATTTCCTGATCACTCAGTATTACACTTAATTGATGAAAGACAAAAATCATTTTTCTAAGTTTTGATTTTAAATAATTAATTTCATATTCCCATTTTGATTTTGAATCCAATATAACCCCAAGATATTTATAATGGTCGACCCTTTCTACTTCTGAACATTGACAGGCGGTGGCGGGCATGGCACTGCACGTATGCAACACCAGCCTGAGGTCAGCGGGCGGCTCGCTTGCAGGGCGCAGCGCCACGGGCATACATTTTGTTTTTGAAACATTCATCGTTAAACTATTTTCATCAAACCATTTTTTAACAACAGACATTTCAGCAGATGCAGTTAGAAATAAACTTTGCCAGGTTGAAGCTTTGAACATAATTGCTGTGTCATCTGCAAAAAGAAAGAATTTACCGGAAATACTAAGTTTATCTAGATTATTTATGTATATAAGAAAAAGAAGAGGGCCAAGGGTACTTCCCTGGACAACACCATAATTGACATTAGAAACATCACTGATCACACCATTAATAGAAACCACCTGCCTTCTATCAGAAAGATAACTTTTAAACCAACTCAGCGCTACGCCCCGCACTCCCACACACTCTAGTTTTTAAAAAAGGATTTTTCTATCAATTGAGTCAAAGGCTTTTGCTAAATCTACAAAGACCATAAGCACTTTATAGTTTTTATTAATTGACTCTACAATGCATTTGTTAATTAAAAATAATGGGTCAGCCGTACTTTTACTTTTCCTGAATCCATACTGTTTTTCTGATAGAATATTATTACTTTCCAAAAATGTCTGTAACTGAATTTTCACACATTTCTCCAGAATTTTAGATATAACACTCAACAAAGAAATTGGTCTATAGTTGCTTTTAACATTGATAGGTCCTGACTTGAACAGTGGAATTACTTTAGATACTTTTAACATTTTAGGAAAAATACCAGTAACAAGACTTAGATTCACTTTGTGCTTAATAGGTGGAAGAAGATTAATAATGTTCATTTTAAGTACTGAAGTTGGGAAATTATCCACCCCGGGAGCGGAGCCGCCGCGCATCTCCTGCACACACCTGACAATCTGGCTGTCGTCGACCGGCTCCAAACGGAAGTCATGCATGGCTCCAAACGCGGAGTCGTCTACCAGCGGCGGCGCGACCGGCGGCGGCAAATCCCTAGCCAACTTCTCTCCTACTTCAGCAAAATATTCATTAAAGGAATTCGCCACCGACGCTACCGCACCGCCGCCGATATCCGGCCCCTGAATAAACTGTTTGAGCGGAAAGCTACTCTTTGTTTTTTTAACACCACTAATTTCCTTTATTGTTTGCCAAAACTTTTTCGGATCCCCAGCACTGTTTAAAATTTTTTCTTTGAAATAAGCTATTTTCGTATTTTTAATTTTGTTATTTAAATCATTTCTAAAGTTCTGGAAATTTACTCTTAATTGATAATTGAAAGGCTGTTTTTTCACCATTTTAATCATCTTGTCCCGAACTCTAATACCATAAATTAAATCTCTTGTTATCCAGGGTTTTAAGTGTTTAAAGCGTGAATTACAAGTTTTATTTTTGAGAGAAGCAAATTTAAGCTTGCTAAACGTGTCTAAAATTCACCCCTTATCCCGTACGTTTCAAGCTTGGACAAGAGCAGGTCATGAGAGACACAGTTGAACGCACGTGACAAGTCACAAAACATAAGTGAGATAGACATCTTGGCTTCAAATGAACTAAGAATTTCATGTACGAGAGATTCTATGGCCATCGTAGTACACCTCTCCTTACGGAAACCATACTGAGCAGAAACAAGGAGTTTATGCCTCTCAAAGTAACCGTTTGCTTTACTTTGTCCCTAGGTAATACTAGGCGTTATTACCTAGTATGATAATCAGGATCATAATTAGGTCCTGATTATGATTCTAATTAAATGAGGAAAATTAGAATCATAATCATATTGTGAGATATTAGAGTGCAGACCTAGGTCTAGGTCCAACATAGCAGCCTCAAAAACCTTGGCAAAAATCGGAATTAAGGAAATAGGCCTATAGCTTTCAACACTATCTTTAGGACCTTTTTTGTAGACAGGAATGGTTCTACTAACTTTCAGGGTATCAGGAAAAACTCCCATGCTCAAAGAAACATTTATAGCATGGGCTAAGATTCGAGCAACTACAAGGACACATCTTTTAATAGTTCTACATGCATATCATAACAATCTTTGCTCTTGGAGGTTTTAAAATTCTTGACTATTCTAATGACAGTTTCAGGAATAATTGGATGCCATGAAAAACTGAAAGGAGTATCAGGAACTATGTAAAGACAAACAGGAACATTGGCATGGGACTGGATATGTTCACAGCGGAGAACAAGGTCATTAACAGACTATAAAAAATAGGAGTTAAATTCATTTGCTGTGGTGAAATCCCTCACTGGAGAGGAGTTTGGGGTCTTACTCTTTTTGATGAAGTCCCACGCCGCTTTACAGGGGTTGGACGACTCAATTATTGAAGCAACCACAGCTGCTTGCTTGGCTTCTTTGACTCCTGCCCGATAATCCCTTCTTAGCCTACGAAGTTTCGGCAGTAGGTGCTGCATAGTTTTGGACATATCACTTATGACTAGTATGAATTTCTTAAAGTTGGCCAGCTCAGGTGTGTACCAGTCTTTAGTTCTTGTGCCAACCTGGCATTTACTCTTACCTTTACTCATACTCATACTTTACTCGTACAAGTTTTAGATATCAGAGGGAAACAGTGATCAAAAATTTCTCTGAATCTAATGAAAAAATAGTCAAAATATAGGCTAGCATCAAGTGAGTCAGCAGTAGCAAACCTTGTTTCCACCAGGCCACTAAGACATTCAAGAAAGTAAAAATAGTTGTTATCATTAAAAAGCCTATAAGATATTGTCCTACGAGGAACGGCTGCTGGTGTATTGCTAACAGGGTCAAAGTCTAAGCTGAAAAAACATGCTACAATGCAACATGAATATAATGCTTGAGCAATCATGTCAATGCTGACTCAAGCATTATATTTCTAACGGTTAATATTGGTCAAGATTTTGTCGATGGGGTATTCCCCCCTTGTCGGTTCATGGACTCTAAAAACAAATCAAAACTACGCATTAAGTTAACAAAGTCTGTAGCATCTTTAGGTTGGGTTAAAGGGTTCACATTGTGGTCTATACCAATTACTATAGAAAGTCCAAAAGTAACTAGGTACCCCATACAAAGTTAAAATAAGTGCAGAAATCTTTCGAAACTTCCGCTGGGGGTGTGATACATGGTGACGACAATAAGGACCAAGGTAGGGAATACCAGTAAGCTGACAGTGCATTTCTTAGCTGAAGGCACTTAAATCTAAGGTTGTAAACTCCCACCTATTAAGGAGGTAAATTGCCACCCCACCCCAAGGAGATTCTCGACAGAAACTAGACACTAAATTTGGGCTAGATATTCTAGAATAGTAATCAGTCTCATAGCCTACAATCCAGTGCTCGGACACACAAAGCAGATCTATTTGATGTACATCACAGAGGATGTCAAGTTCATTAGTTTTATTCCTAATACACTGAATATTAATGGCACATCTATACATAATTAATTTATTAGGGGTTATTTTGTGAGTAGAACTCCTCTTAGACTTTTTAACCGATTTTAATGTTTTTGGCTTATCGGCTTTCTCGATATTACTAATTTTATGCTTCTTCGCGTTCCAATTTTTATCTGATAATTCTAAAAACTCATACTTACGCTTTCCTTGTACAAAGCTATCGCCTTTTCTCATTAAAGTTTGCCCGACAGTTGACACGACATTATCGTGTTTACCGTCTTCTACAAAAACGATTTTATAATTTAACACATCCCAATTATTTTCTATTAATTGTAAACTTGGACCATGGGCACTCCTAGCTTCTGAATGTTATGAATATGGGTTGTATAGGCGATAAAATTTATCCATAAACATATCGTTTTTTATAAAAAACAAACAATGTTTTGTTTTATTGAAATTAACTTAATAAATAATTCCACTTTCACGTAATTCTTCTATAATTGAATTAATTTCGTTATCAACACCCGTATTTCCAGCTTGCCTTGATAACCAAAGTAATTTTAATCTATCTACAAGCTCATTAGGGTCACTCCAATAAATATAGTCAATTTTATTACAGTACCGGTTACTTCTCTTAATCCCTCACTAGATATAACTTTGTTGAATAGAGGTTAAATTACATTTGTATATTTATGATATTTGTTACTCGATATTGCTGCGTCGGACTTGTAACCTTTTAAATGGCCATTTGTAAGCTCTAATATTTCTTTATAGGTTTTTAAATCACATTGTGTATACTCCTTAGGTTCTTTGAGGGTTAATAATTCCCAAAGACCTTTTGTACCTTTAAATATTTTATCTCCTACTGTTATGTCGTCGTTAGCAATTTCAACCTCTTTGTCGCCATATAAAATTTATTTCCCTCACGCCTAATACCGTATGTAGTATCTGTTATGTTACTTTTATTAAGATAATTTCCTATATATTGTGATGCCAATAGGCCAAAATCTAATTTTAATGGAGTGGGTGGTATTAGTTGTGGTATTTTAGAGGGTGTTTTAGGTAATGAAGGCATGGGAGGTGGTTTAGAAATTGAAGATATAGGTACTATTTGCATTTCATTATTTATGGAATTTTTAGCAGCAGTAATATTTTTTAACTCTTGTAATGGTTCGATTAAAGGTTGAAATGTTTGAAACCTCTCTTCAGCCTCTAAAAATTTACCTCGTTTTAATTCTCTGTATTTTTTCCTAATTTGATTAGCAGATTCAATTAATTCTTTTTGAATATTAGATTTCATTTTTATTATAGTTTATTTATTTCATTTGTCAATGGTTTGCATTCAAATACTTTATCATGTATTATAAGACAGTAAGCTGAAGTGTTCTCCGGCACATTTTCGTCCGTTTCAATCTCTAGTTTTATATAAATTACTCCCTCTTTAATAGCTTCATTTTGTCTCGAACAATCAATAACAATTAGTGGATATTTTTTAATGAATTCACTTCTACTGATCATAGGATTTGGTAGGGTATTATAATAACTTTCTCTAAAACTGACAAGCATCTCGTAGGCTTTAGACACATCACCCTTCTCGAAATCTAAATTAAGATCATTGTGAGGATAGTATTCGGAATTTAAGAATACTTTTAAATTTTTTAATTTACAATGATCAAACTCATCACTTCTTTTTCGAGGTTTATTATCCCTATCTGTTTGTAATCCAAATATAATGTACCTAGGACTTTCAAGGTGTGACGAAGTTTTTAAACTCCAAGTATTTCTTGTAGTCTGGGGGAATGAGGGGTATTGATGGAGTTCGAAGCTTCTAAATGCGATTTGTAAATTTTTATTTTGCAATAACATTTTTTGCAATTGTAATTTTTCAGTATCAGATAGTGAAATATGAGGCATTACCAATTGAATTGATTTAAGTATAATTTTAGGAAGTACGTCTGCAGTGCCAGAAGGAGGTACATTAGATGTTGTGAACATACAATTATTATCATTTTTAGACCGTTTTAAAATTAATTGCTGTTTAACATTCACTAAAACTTTATTAAAATCTTCAAAAACACCCATTAATAGCTCTAACGGAACACACGTACTAAATGTACCAATTTTATGGAAATCTTTTACATTTTCATCCGTATCAAATACTACATTTGTTTATTTACTGGTTTTATTGTAAGAGCATAATATTATATTTTGATTAGGATTTTTGCGGACATTTGCCATCACTGATTAGTAAAAAACAAGTTTCACGACGTTTCGGGATCTGGAATCTGATCCCGTCTTCAGGTGGAAGAAAACCTAGAACATAACAAGATTAGTAACACATAGCCAGGAAAACCTGGAGAAAAACACAGCTAAAACAGAGAACTGTAAAAGCAGTCACGAAAACAATAAGCTGAAAAGAAAAACAATACACAAAATAACACAGGAATCACAAGTATCAAGAATCACCAGGCAGGAGAGAGCACGTCCACACCCAATCAGCGCTGAGCTGAGACTGGTGGGAGGAAAGCAAATGGCGGCGGCAACGGAAATGGCGGCGCCTACAGCCAACCAAATCACGGCGCGCTACCGGTGGCGAAAACCTGAAACAGAGACATGTGATATGCAAATTCCGTGTGTCTGTTTGTGTTTTTTAGTTAATTTTTAACCTGATTTTGCCCCTTGGCCTTGCTACGGGTTAACATGTTATGAGAATTTTGAACAGAATTGTTAGTAATTACCCTATTTGCTGACACTTTATTTTCCCTGTCTTTCAATTCTTTGTTTAATATTGGTAGCCATACTGGCCTTATTTCAAGTGAAGATTGACTGATTGGTTGGTCTGCTAGTTTTATGTATGAAGCTTCAATTAGTTTTCTTTTGAAAAAATGAGGTTCGCGGTGTACTATTTTTGCTTCGTCAAAATTCATCTGGTGATTTTCAGACCAGCAGTGTTGAGCAATTTTTGATTTATCCACTAAGCCCTTCCTCGTGTTATCTTTGTGTTCTTCGATTCTAACATTTAAAGGTCTTTTTGTCTCGGCGTTAACCCGTAGCAAGGCCAAGGGGCAAAATCAGGTTAAAAATTAACTAAAAAACACAAACAGACACACGGAATTTACATATCACATGTCTCTGTTTCAGGTTTTCGCCACCGGTAGCGCGCCGTGATTTGGTTGGCTGTGGGCGCCGCCATTTCCGTTGCCGCCGCCATTTGCTTTCCTCCCACCAGTCTCAGCTCAGCGCTGATTGGGTGTGGACGTGCTCTCTCCTGCCTGGTGATTCTTGATACTTGTGATTCCTGTGTTATTTTGTGTATTGTTTTTCTTTTCAGCTTATTGTTTTCGTGACTGCTTTTACAGTTCTCTGTTTTAGCTGTGTTTTTCTCCAGGTTTTCCTGGCTATGTGTTACTAATCTTGTTATGTTCTAGGTTTCTTCCACCTGAATACGGGATCAGATTCCAGATCCCGAAACGTCGTGAAACTTGTTTTTTACTAATCAGTGATGGCAAATGTCCGCAAAAATCCTAATCAAAATATAAAATCACCATCACCAACAATGAATTTCAAACAAAGGAGCATAATATTTTCATGAGACTTGTAATTCCTGGATTTCTTACTAAATCAATTTGCTTTCCAGCAACTTCATACCTAATTTCATGAAATAAAAATGCAAATGCATTATTTTTTAAATGTCCGTTAGCTTAATTCTCTATTTCTCCCTTTATATATAAATAACTTTTACAGGGGAGTGTTATCAAGTCTTGGTTGTCAATTGTTAAAATTATCTCGTCTGAATTATTTATAGCTAAAGTATTATGTGGCACATATGCATGATTTGTAATTTTAACAATACTATCATCGAATGAGGATTTCCCAGTAACGTCTAGAAAATCTGTTTCCATTTTTATATATAGAAAACTTTAGTTTTAGTCCGATAGATTGCAAGAACCTTGCATTTTGCAAATAAAGTATTCTACGTTTATTTTTATAAATTCTCATATCTTTTTTATATAATCTTTTTTATGTGGCATGTAATTGTAGTCTCCACCATTAAAGTCAGTAATCTATCGTGTTGGTCGGCAAATGTTATACTAACTACGTCTAAGTATTTTATTTACAGGAAAATAAGATATTTTTGGGGACTTCAATTATTTTATATCCAGGTGGAGCTTCTGGATAAAAGCTATGTATGGTGTGTGATTTTTCACCATTTAAAAATGATCCGTTTGCGATATTACACTTTAATCTAATTACATTAACATTATTTATGTTAATTTTATTTACTGACTTAAAGGCAACAAATGGTGTAGAATAACCTTTAAACCCCAGTAACACACTGCCTAAGCATGGTTTCGTAAAATCAAACTCATATTGACTCACAATTATAGCTTTCATTGTTCGATTATCGGCGGTTAGTACAAAACTTGAAATTGATTTCAGTATTTCTTTAGCTAAATCAATGACCTCATATGATCCCCCGGGAATTTCTATAATTTTTGGATTTGGTGCATAATAAAATATATCTTCGCCTTCTTCAATAGTTATTGTACTTCCCTTATGACCATTTAACTTTGGAATTAAACCCTTATAGGGTATAATTTTATCATTGAGTTTCGTTAGAGTTTCCTTATCAGTTACTTTAATAGTGAGTTTACCATCTAGAGCTTTATTTAATTTATCTATGCTCATCGTGCCCTTAGGAGTTACTAATTTCTGTATTTCATAATATGTTAGGGTATTAAAAGGTTTTTTAACATTAAATATTGAATTATAGCTTTGAAAATCTACTAAACCAATTACATAATCCCCATCCAATTCAATTGGAGGAAAGGAGAGAGATTTTAATTCTGCTTCTATTCCTGTGAATGTAATTGTAAACGTATCCATCCTTTTTCATAAACTAATTTTTTTTAAATAGTAAACATAATTGTCCACAAATAGAAGTATTTATATCCTGAATTTGGTCTGTTGTGTTGTAAACTTTTGAAGGAATAAAATAATTAATTACCTCTTTTGGAGGTTGTATACCAAAAGGATCAAAATAGATTACTATATTTTTATTTTTACTGTAAGCTGTCCAATGAGTGCCTTTATTATTATCTAAATTAATTATTCCGCATTCTTTGGCTCTTGGTTTTTGATTTTTAGCTGGCTTTTTAGATACACACCGCGAAATTTTGGGATTTCCCTTCCGGCTTCTAACAGTTGGAAGTTGTCCATATTTTTTATTTGGAAGTTTTAATCCCATTCCCAGTTTCTCTTTTGCTTTCATTACGTTTGTAATCAAATAGGTCGCAGCATGCTCCCCAAGACTAGAATCTTTTGCTTTAACACGGGACCAAGCTTGCTCTGCTAATTTCACATCTGCCTTGTTCCTGGAGGCTACATCACTGTGATTAGCATAAAATATATCATGCTCTTTACAATAAGAGTCCAATTTATTTTTCGGGGGTAAATTTTTGGAAAGATCTGAACCTGGGCCACAGTAATTAGTACCAGGTAAGTGTATTGGGAAGGGAAGATTAATTAATGTATTTAATATCCCACGACCTCTATAAGGTTTTCAGAATAATCCTTTACCTACTTTACCTGAACTTTTCTTCTTTGCCATTTTTTTATTATATAAAAAATGTCATTCATTCAACAAAAGAGCAAATTTAAAATTGTATACACAGAAAAAGAGAATAATAATAAGGAACGAGGATTATTTCCTAGTAATATTCGTTGTATTATTTGTAGGCCAAGCGGGTATGGTAAGACAGTTGTAATGTATAATGTAATTTAGCAAAAAGAAGGTATAAAATTCTCCAATTTATACATAGTATCTAAAACTTTAGAACAAGAAAAATATAAAAAAACTAATTGAAGTTTTTAATTTATGTGGAGATGATGTAAAATTATACACTTTTCTGACTGTGAAATTAAACCAAGTTACGTAAAACCACATTCTGTTGTAGTTTTTGATGATATAAATAGTAAGGATATGGAGACTTTTTACTCAACTAGAAGGCATAGGAATATTCACAGTTTTTATTTATGACAATCATATAGTAAAGTCAGTAAGTATATAAGAGATAACGTGAACTTTTTAATTTTATTCAAACAAGATGATTTAAATTTGAAACATATTTACAATAATCATGTGTGAAATGACTTTAAATTTAAACAAATTAGAGATTTATGTCACCAATGTTGGGATAAATCAAAATATGGATTTATTTCTTATAGATAAGGAAAGGGGGAAAATAGTGGAAAATATAGCGACCCAATGCAAGCGTATTGACCCCATTTGGTAATATATATCTTTTATCATCGTTATAAGATAGTACTTTTTTATACATTATAAGAGTCTTTCATTTATGGTTACTGGACTGAATTCTTGTGAAATTTCGTAGTGGTCTTCTCCCGTCATCAAGCAGTTTAAGTAATGCTGATGTCGTAAGAAATGGTTTTGAGTTCCCTTGTCTGCCCCTTTCGCACGTTTCACTTCCAGCTTTTTATCCCTACACTCTATCCATTTTAAAGGAACATAGCTATAAAATTTTGGTCTTAAACCACAATACTCATACAATATATCTCCATTCATCTCGTCTTTAAACTTCCCCATTTCCTTTTTTAGTTTTATCCGAGTATAAGAAATGGTTTTTGTTATATCCTGAAGTGTCAGAATGTTCTTCTATGTCATTTTATATTTCCTTGCAAATATCTTCTGTATAAATTTATAGACTAAACTATCAGTATCAGTTAAAAGAAGTTTTTTATTTTTAAATTTAGACATATAATTGTAGTGGAAATCATACATTACAATTTTACTAATATCTAGTATTGTCATACCGAGATATATTGGCTTATCAAATTTAATAATTACTTTATTTATATGCACCGCATGTAAGTTATTTTCAAATTTTTAGTGCAGTCAAAATTAGGTTTGTTGACATACCTCATTAACTTTAACTCATCAACAAGGTGAATATCTCTAAACTCTCTGTGATTCATAATTGTTCTACCAAATAAGCTATTGTTTAATAATTTATAAAAGTCTTTTTCAAATTCATTCACAGCATTTTTTCTTTTTTCTATGTTAAAATTTATATAAGGTGCCAACCAACCATTTCGTTTGTTTAAATCTTAAAATTTTATGGTATTTAGTAACTACTAAACCAAACTCTTCATATTTTTGTAAAGTTTTATAATGTAAGATATAATTTTTTTTATTTTTTAAATTTGGTATTAATTTGTTATTTAATTTTTCAGGAGCTAAAGGATAATCATTATGCAAATCATGTAATTTCTTGTCATATTTCAAATCAACTTCTAAAATAAACCCATCATCTTCTCTCTTTTCTGATTTATAAATGTCTATGTTATTTATCAATTCAAAATTACCAATTGGTAAATAGTCACACATAGCAAATGAATATAAACTGTTGCAATCTAAATAGATTAAATATACGCTTTCTTCATTAGGGTTAAAGTATTTCTTCATATACTTATTATTACTTTAACACCACCTCGTATTCCATTTTCACTAAAAAGGTGCATATCTATATCTTTAAATAATTCTAATTTTACTGAGGTCATTCTCAAACATGCCTCCCACGTGAATCCAGGGAGGGAATAAGTGTGGACTGGTTCGATACGGTAGTCTTTTAGGCATAAATCTCTAAATGTCTCAAAAAAGTCTGCCAATAAATAAACATCTGTTTTAAGATACAAATCATGATATTCTTTTAAATTTTTTAGATTAAATTCACTCCAAAACTGATTTTGCATGCTCATATTCTTGTTCTGAAATATGCTCTTTAGTTAACGAACTATAAAAGGCTTCTATCGGTGGTAAGGCTGATTCATTAAATTTATCTGAATTGGTCATATATTCATAGGGATAAACATATTTCGTTGTAAAAAAAATGTCGTACATATCTGAAATTCTCCAAGTTTGAAGCTAATTTGTATAGTGGTAGTGATAGAAAATTATATGACTCAAGAAATACTAAATCATCAATCGAAAAAGATATATAATTTTCCATATCTTTTGCAATGCAATTTATTTTACGATTTTTCAATTTACCAACATGTTGAAGTATTAAGTGCCCATAATATTTCTTGAGGTTGTGAATTAGTTCAGGTATTGTCTTTGTTTGTTGGTAATTTAAATTACAGGAATTATGGGCTGCTCCCCTAAAATTATTATATTTAATTGAGTAATCATGGTCTCTTACTTTATTTTCATTTAGAATGCCATGACATATATGGCAGTAAGTAGCATTTTGATAGGCCAATTCTTGATCTAAAGACATGTTAATTGGAAATATTATTTCCATTTGTTGTTTAATATGCTCATACATATTTAATAATTTATTTAAAAACATATCAACAACATTATCTCTACTGTACAAGTCTTCATGGATTATTCTATGATTCTTAACTGATACAAATGCAAATCCACTCGGTATATGTTCATTTTCTACATTTATAAAACACTCAAAATCGGCATATATCACTTAAGGCGCTTTAATTTCGAATTTATAATTAGTAAACTCAATAAATTCTTTATTTGACATCTGTACTCTCTGTGGTACAAATTTACTACAGTATTTAATATGATTTTCAAGTCCTATTTTGCAGGTAGAATGTTGTAGACATAGATAGCAAAAGTGTTGTTTATGACCATGTTTTGATATTAAAAACATTAACTTATTAAAATCTCGAATTAAACAATAATAAGTATTATAACCTTTTTGTAGTAGTAATAAGTTAATGTGGTGACTTAATTTCTTTTGAGATCCTTAGTGGGTATATTAACTTATTTTTCTTCACTCCAAAAACATTTACACTAATATTGTTATTCTGCTTTTAAAATTTATTTATATCTGATATTTTTACTGGATATCGAATATTTGTCATATTTAATTCACTCTCATAAGGTTCATAGTTGTAAACGTGATTTGCATTTTCTAAAAAACTTCTTGAATGCAAAGATGCTAATATACACCAGAGAAAACATTTTCTATCTTTATTTTTTATATTCAACACAGCATGTGTCAATTTAATAGCTTTTGGTAATGAAATATATGATTTTGGAGTTAATGGAATAAATTTATAAACATGTAATTGCCATAAAAGTGTACTATCATAAACCCAACCACTTCCTTCAGCAGAATATTTATGTATAGAGTTATCAATTTTCAAAAGTCATTCCTTAATTTGCAAGTTAATTTCTTGACTTTCAAGTGTTAAATTTATTATACTTCTAAAATTTGCAATACTTTCTTTATCTGGCATATATTTAAAAAACTTGACTCTTCTTATTACAATCCATTTAACTGGTAAGGGTCAAGTTTGATAGAGTATTAATTAATTCCTCTTTTATAGATTCTTTTTTATAAATAAAGATTTTATAAAAACATTTATCTCACCTTTGATAATTTAGTTTTTATTTCGCTTAATAACTTTATTACATGTATTACATGTATCATGATCTTCAATCATGTGTAGTTTAAAAGTTTTAATCTCAGAAAATATTTTATTACATTTTTGACAAATTTTTGGAAAAATATTATGTATATTTTTAAAATGGCGAATTAAATTACTTCTATTAACAAGAGTTTTATTACAATCATTACAAGAAAACATTTTTTATAATGAAAATAATTTAAATGAAGTTGAGTATGTATACCTTTTTGTAAAAAATTACAAATAAATTCACAAATTAACTTAAACATTTTTTTACAATTTTTTTTGAGAAATATTATGTATATTTTAAAAATGGCAAATGAAATTACTTATTCTACAATCATTAGAGGAAAACATTTTTGTTATAATGAAAATAATTTAAATGTCAACATAATTTAAAATAATGTTAATAAAATGAAAATAATTTAAATTTAAATGTTTTTAAAATGACAAATTAAATTACTTCTATTAATAATAGTTATTCTACAATCATATCTTTTAAAAAAATTACAAATTAATTCACAAATTAATTTAAAAATATACATAATATTTTTAAAATGGCAAATTAAACTACTTTTATTAACAATAGCTATTCTACAATCATACCTTTAAAAAATTACAAATTAATTCACAAATTAATTTAAAAATATACATAATATTTTTTAAATGGCAAAATAAAATAATTTGTTTCAGATAATAAAAACAAAAGTTAATTTATAACTTTATGTTTAAAAATATACTGCAGGGTTAAAAAATAACATATACCACTTATAAATGTACTCACCTACCCAAATAATAGCCAGATCTCAGGCGGGATCAAGGGTCGGTTCTAATTTTGATCCCCATAAGAATAACATAGGAAAAACCTGCTAAAATCTATGTAAAACCGGCATTATTTAACTACTGACTTGGCTTTCATTCGGAATCATCCAACTGTGGGTAGATATTTTTTTAAATGGACTTTGTCAAACAGCAGGCTAACCACTAAAACTGACGTATTTGAAGTAATTGGGTAATCCTCCCTTCTCCATTTATAGGATCACCACAAAATATGAACTAAAACTACCTGTAAGTAATAGCTATCGTTCAACGGTTTGGGATACCTTTTTTTATTCGTAACAACGACATGTAATCTTAAGTGATCTGAAATTTGGAACCTGGAGCTCGGCACATTTTCAACCTGACTTAATAGCAAGAGTTTTACACAGCAAGTTAAAGGAGCTAATAGCAGGAATAAAAAAACACTAATTTATTGTGTGATGCTGATATACAAAATATAGTTTCAGAAACGTGGATTACGACAAGCACGTATTTTATTAACTTTGGATGAACAAGACTGAATCCAAGAAGTCGATGGTATCGATCATGTCCATGCACAACTTCCTAATCTTGAAGCACTATCATTAATAACTGCAAATAAAAATATTAATTAATATATTAATATTAATTTGAGCTTATATCCTATTTGATTACCTTCAATCGCCTTGAGGTTAGACCTCCTTGGTTACTTTCGAGCACGCTTGACCCAATTATGGCTTTTTGTTCACAACAGCACTTTTCCCAGACTTTCTACCTCGCTGGGTTTTCCACTCAGAGTTGTTATCGATCAATTCCGTGTCGGAAATTAAATGAGGAAAATTAGAATCATAATCAGATTGTGAGATATTAGAGTGCAGACCTAGGTCTGGGTTAGGATCGGAGTTGGAAAGAGTACTATCCAAACACATCATTAGTGTTTGAGGTATATTTTTTCTCAGCTGAGTTTAGTCCGGTATTTACATTTTCTGACTTTTCACTAGCTAAAACATCGACATTAATAACGTTAGCTACAGTAGATTTACTAACACTTCGCGTTATTCGTGACTGAGCAGGCAAACTGAGCTTACAGTTACTGCTAGCCTGAGCTTGATTACCAATGAGATGATGTAACTCTTTATGTTTAGTTTTAAGTTCATCAATCCGATTATTCATACATAAATTGTCATCTACAACACCTTTCACTACACTAACCAGCTTCCCAACAGTAACATGTAAATTAACGATGTCATCGACATTCCATTGCCGGGATACAAGCCTGTCAATTTTTGTAGTACACGAAGAGCAGTACCATTTCACTTTGTCCACTATGCTATTAATTTTCAAGTATTCATCACTACTTATACCTACACAGGTTGAGTGGTACCATTTACTGCAAAAACCATCACAAAATAAGCCTTCACCCCTACGGGGAATTACTTTTGAACAAACAAACACGGAGAGTCTTCGTTTTCAGTATCAACCACCATGTTAAGAAGAAGAACTCCGTCGGTTTCTTTCCGTCCACCACATATACACAGAAATTTAACGTTATGTAATTTTGCCATGCAGTAGTGGGAGGTACAGTATTGCAACAGCTGATCGGTCTGCACCGCAAAATCCCGAAACGGTTACTTTCCGTCCACCACATATACACAGAAAGTTAACGTTATGTAATTTTGCCGTACAGTAGCGGGAATAACCTATTTTCTTAGCTCATTTTACGTTTAGAAAGTGTACTTTCGTGTGTAGAGTAATGAAGAATATTTTTTGAACCGAATTGATTTGAAGAATCAAACTTTGCACATTCACTATTACGTAAAAAACTACTTTCTTAGGTAATTTCTGACTCTTGGCCTCCGTGGGGGACGGCCCACAAGGAGTCGGTTCAAAATCTTAAATGGAAACATAGGTCAATATGCACATCACTTCAAAAGGCCAATCAACTGGAGTTTATTGCCGCAAACCGCATTTTAAAAGGTCCATTCGTTACAAAATGGCGGCTGATCAAAGATTTGAAAGAAAATACATCGTGTTAGCATGAACATCGTTCAACAATTTTTCATAGACGATTTCTGGAGAATTAAACTCCAGAATTGAACTTCGACCTAAAAACCAATTTTTTTAGGGTGCCGAATAGGTTATTACATCTAATGCTTGGGGAACGGCCCACAAGGAATCGGTACAAAATCTTAAATGTAAGCATAGTTCGATAAGCACATAACTTTTAAGGGTTAATCAATTATAATTCAATACCGCATTCCGTACCTCAAAAGAATTATTCGTTACAGAGTTCAAGTTTCAATTTTTCAAGAGATTCAAGTTTTCAACCAAAATACAATAGGCTTAGGTTTGTTTGGGGGTGGAATAAAAGTTTGAATAAGAGCATAAGTCGGATTGCGTATGATTAGTGGCAACATGACCTAAAACGATGCGCATTTATTTAATACGCAATTAGATTTATACTCTTATGGAAGCTTTTATTTCACCCCTCAACAAACCTAAGCCTATGTATTTTTGTTGAAAACTTGAATTGCGCACCATTTTGTCTTGAATATTCCTTTTGAGGCGCGGTTTGCGGCATTGAGTTCTATTTGATTAACCATTAAAAATGATATGCTTATCGAACCATGCTTACATTTAAGATTTTTCTCTGACTCTTTTTGGGCCGTCCCCCATTAGAAGTAATATTCTAATCGTGGCACCATTAAAAATAGGTTTCTAGGTTTGACATTTAATTCAGGAGATTTGATTCTCCAGGCGTAGAGTATGAACAGTTTTGATACGATATTCAGGCTAACACTGTATTTACTTTCAGATAATTAATAATTATTAGAGGATAAATTAAAGTCAGGGTGGTTCTGGACTTGAAGATTAACTGTGTACATGATAAAATTTATCCCTGATTCAATTGAACTCCCGAGAACACATTTTTATACTTACAGTTTGTCGTTTGTCAATCGTATAAATAAAATGTTTAATTTATTACTTAAAAACAATCTATTCAAATTCAATCAAATAATATATTATTTATTCTGTTTTATTAATACATTTATATATATAGAATAGCCACAATTGTGGCACCGTTGAAATCAGCATTTTCTTACATGGCCGGGCTGGCATTCCCAGCCACTACTATACGTTGTGGCTCATAACTCGGTAATGGTTGGAGGAATAAATCTAGTATTCGGGTACTAGTTAGTGCTATTTGAGTATTAATTCGTGGTATGTTTCAATTATCAATTTTCAAACATGCCTGGGCCAGCAAAATGGGCCTGGAAAACTATGCGTGTCACAGTTAGCAACGCTTAAAAAGATAAGAAGTAAGTATACAATGAGCTGATAAAAACACAAGCTCATCGAAAAATAATAATTTGGCTATAACAAACTTAATTAAAAAAGATTTCACTAAGATTAACACCGGAACGATTCTTGGGCAGAATTATGGGAATTAATAAAGATTAAGCACTCTCGGAACCAGGGGCTAATAAAGGCAATGGGCTACCACGTCAGAACTCAAATGAGATGGAAGTAATTCAAAAAGATTAATGCTCTTGTTCACTTCCTTCTTTACTACTTACTTTATTTTTTTAATTAATTCATCATGTTCTGGAATTTGATAGTTGAAAACATCGCCCCATAGAGATTTACTTTTGATCTAATTCTAATTTTTCTGGATTTAATGAAAGAGGAGTTTTGAACAATTAATACTCTGATACAGATAAATTATCTGAGTATTTGAACAATTAATACTCTTAACTTAGCCTTACTTGTAAAACCGAAATGAAATGAGTTTGATCTACTGCAGAAGAAACGGAAGCAGGAGGAGGCGGAGGAGGAGGAGGAGGAGGAGGAGGAGGAGGGGGAGGAGGAGGAGGAGGAGGAGGAGGAGGGGGGGGAGGAGGAGGAGGAGGAGGAAGAAGAGGAGGAGGAGGAGGAGGAGGAGGAAGAGGAGAAGGGGGAGGAGGAGGCTTAAGTTAAGAACACATTTAACTTAAGCCATTGTGCCAAAATGTCTGACAAAGCTTTGTAGTTGTAATGGTGTAGGAGGGTTTTAAAGTAATTTGTGACATATTCTTGAATTTTGAAGCACACCAGCATTACTTATATTAGAAGCTACAAATTATATAAATCTTAACCAATAATTTCATCTTATATTTACTTAAAAATGGCTTATATTTAAACACCAAGCAAGGTTTAATCTTGAAAAACTAATCTAACGATTTACGAATCAAATGTTAAACTAGTGATTACCTTATGATTATTTGAAATATGATAAAATTTAACAAAAACCTTTTAATGTAAATAAATATATAATTTATTGTAATCTGATTATGTTTCATTTGAATATTTATTTTTAACTCTTTTTTTAGCCCCAATACAAAAATTTATCTTGGTTTCGAGCATAAGCCTTACCATAAGACTTACGGTGTTAAGAAAACTTTTTATGTATAAGGAAAATTCGCTGAAAAACTAATTTAAATTAAGTAAACGATGAAGAGCTATATTCGATTTTACAGCCTAATTTTTTTTAAATAATTACATCTCTGACAATCACTTAAAGTAATAGAGCAAAAAAGAACTAAATTTCAAAATATACCGAAAACCAACACAATCAGACATCACGATAAACAACAAATAAATCTTTCAAACACACACAAACAGCCAGTTTCAGATCGATGTTATATAGAGCCTATAAATTTCCAATGATCAATAAAGACAGGCAAAATGAAATTAAAATAACCAAACAAATAGCCAAAGCAAACGGATACAACCCTGATGTATAATAGACCACATGGGCAGAAGGGATTAAACAAAATTGAACAGCGAAAGAAAATTAAAAGAAGCCACTACTTTAAGTAGGATAGTAGAATAAGGGGGAGCAAACAAAACGTTACACCACATTTAACTACACAGGATAGGAATGCACCAAAATAGCTAATAAATTCAAGAAATACAACTTATCTATAGCAATCAGAACAAACAACAAATTAGACAAATGACTACTCATAAACATCGAAAATTAAGACAAACACTCTGGAATATACCAAATCAAATGCAACGACTGTGAAGAATATAGTATCGGTCAAACCATAAACTTCAACAAACGTTTTAAAAATCACACATCAGCATGAAAAAACAATAAAGCAGAACGCTCTAACGTAGCCAAACATCTGATCCAAAACCAACATACAATTTAGGAGAAACCAATGAGAACATAAAAACTATAAAACTATATCTAAAAAGAAGAAATATGTATGCGCGCACTGACTACGACAGACTCACTGGTCTGCTCGCAGAAACTGACTGGGGCGACGTTTATAGGGAACATATTGCATCTGATGCGTTTGATATATTTTTTTGGGAAAATTGGTTTCTGCTTTAGATTTAAGTAAGTATTACTACAAAAGCAATACAAATGTTCTATTGAAGCCTTGGATAGATTTTGAAACATGTAAAAGAATAAAAACCAAGAATAAGTTATTAAAAAAATTAAAAATTAATCCAAACAACGAAAATTTAAAAGTTTATTTCAAAAATTTTAGAAACAAACTAAACTCTGACATTCGTGCATTGATAAGCAATTACTATAGAAATCTTTTTAATACGTTTCAAGGCAACTCAAAGAAAACTTGGTCTATTATAAAGGATGTGACTGGGCAGACGAACCCTGAGTTTTCGAAAATATCACTCGAAGTAGGAACAAATATTATTGACGATCAGCTGAAATAGCAAGTGAATTCAATACATATTTCTTATCTATTGCTGAGCAACTCAGTAGTAACAATTGAAAACCAATTAATTTTTATTCTTTGCCTTTTGCAGACTGTTTTAAGCAATCGGATACATTAAATTCAATATTTTTAAGACCAGTTTCTCTTGAAGAATTGTTGACCGAAATTAAAAATTTAAGAAATGGCAAATCTCCTAGCATCGATCAGATAAGTTCAACAACATTAAAAAGAATTTCTATTTATATATGTGAAGCTCTGCTGTACATAATCAATTTAAGTTTCCAAACAGGTGTTTTTCCAGAAAAACTGAAAGAAGCCGTAGTATCACTATTTATAAGAAGGGATCAAAACTGCAGTGTAATAATTACAGACCAATTTCATTGTTGACAACTTTTGTGTAATTATTTAAGAAACTCATGAAGAGCAGGCTAGTAAATTTTCTGGAAACAACATCTTTCTTTAGTAAAAACCAATATGGCTTCAGGCAAAATTTAAGTACTGAAAATGCTCTTTCCAATTTCATGAATGAATTATTTAGTGGTATAAACAGTGGGAAAAAGGTGAGTGGGTTATTTTTAGATATTACGAAAGCTTTCAACACAGTGAATCATAAAATATTATTGTCAAAATTGTATAACTGTGGAATTAGAGGGGTTGTGTTAAATTGGTTTCAAAATTACTTAACTGGTAGGAAGCAGTGTGTCAGGGTTGGGGATATAAAAAGTGAATATGGTGTAATAAAATATGGAGTACCTCAGGGTTCGGTGTTAGAATCAATACTCTTTTTGGTTTATATAAATGATCTGTGTAGTGGTAACTTTAAGGGAGAGGTAATATCTTTTGCTGATGACACAGCACTTGTATATTCTGGGATGACTTGGGAGGAAAATGCAGAGAATATGAACTCAGACTTGCAAGCTTTAAGATGGTGGTTTACAGAAAATAACATGACCTTAAGCCCTAGTAAGACTAAGTATATAAATTTCACACTAAAGGGACAGATTCAGTTTGCTCATGAAGTTAATTATAAATGCATGCAGTGTTTTTCAGTGAATAGTAGTTGCTCGATAAATTGCGATGTAGTGGATTAGGAAGAAAATATTAAACATTTAGGAGTAATTTTAGATACAAACTTAAATTGGAAAGCACATATACTAGAAATTAAAAGGAAAAGTATTAATCTGTTGCGTCTCTTTTACTTTCTGCGAAATTTTTGTGATGCTGATCTGTTGAAGACATTATATTTTTCTTTGGTTCATAGTAGACTGGATTATGGAATTTTGTGTTGGGCGAGTACCTAGTTGACCAACCTCAAACCTATAATAACCATTCAAAAACAATTTATTCGGCTGATTCTAAAGAAAAATGTTGATGAACCTTCCTGGCCTTTATTTAAACAATTAAATATCTTACCACTAAGATAAATGTATGTTTATAAGGTTTTAAAGCTATTTTACTTAAAGTCTAGTAGTTGTAAACAGGATAATGCGTATAAGGAAAAACTGAGAAAATTTGAGGAGTTTAATGTTCCTAAACCAAATAGTACATTTTTTACACTGACTGAAAATATTATAGCTCCAAAAATGTTTAATAAGCTTCCCCATGGCATAAAAGAAGAAAACAATTTCAGAGTATTTTTGAAAAGGTTAAGGGAATGGCTCTTTAGTATTAGTGATATTGAGGGTGCATTTTCCAATATACTAATTTAGGTAAAGTAATTGAATTTGAATGTCTTTTACTATTTCTGTTATCTTAGGTATTTTTAGATCAGTATTATCTAGAATTATGTTGTATTAGCATATTGTTAACTTTGTAGGTAGGGTATTTGTTTTTTAAGATATATATTTTTATAGTTTAGTGTTATTTGTTTAAGTGTATGTAATTTTACTGGCAATTGGATTAGGCTCTTTTGAATTTACCACATGTGTTTAATCATTGTTCTGTTTTTTCTTTTAAAGTTAATATAAAGCTCAAGAGTTTGGATTTTGTTAAAAGACAAATTAATAAATGAAGTTTGTCTTAACTGCTGAAAATAATTTTAAAAAATGTATAAACCTCCAATCAGGCTTTGCCTTGGAGGTAATTTTCTCAATACAGTAGTAAAATAGACACATGGTATACAAATAGCTAAATGTTACATTATTACGGTTTATTTAAAATTATTTAGAGGAAGGTCAACCTGGGATATGAGATAAGTGTAATTTATTCTGTATTTTTGTCAATGTTTTACTGTATTTTTATGTGTCTGTATATTTTTGTAATCATTGATGTATTATGTATTGAGAAAATAAAGATATTATTATTATTATTATTATTATTATTATTATTATTATTATTATTATTATTTTCCCGTGTTGGGCCGGGACAGAATGTCCAACAGTATCCCCTGCTTGTCGTAAGAGCCGACTAAAAGGGGAGGGGGGCGCACTGGTCCTTTTTCGCGTCTCCTTTTCACAACTCCATTCTCCGAATCATTTCAATAGCCCGGCTGTTTTTCTAAATCATTCCGTCCTACTTGCCGGGGTGGCTCTGTGTTCTTCAGCCTCCACTGCGCTGGAGGTCTAGGATGAGCAGAGGGTACAGCTTAAAAACTGGGTTCTGCACCTCCCAGGCTGCCGGATAGTACAGGGGCCCGGGTCAGCCCAGCCAGCTGACCTGGCTGCCCTATCAGCCGGCGAAAATCCCCTTGGCCGTGGTGGTGCCGGTTGGCGACCGGATAGGGCCCTGCTGCGGTCACGGGGGGGCTCTGCCGAGGCCACTGCTCGTCCGGGACCGCCGGTGTTTTGGAGGCGGTCGAACACGGATATAGTTGCTCTGGCGACGGGTCGGTTTTGACATTCACATTGGGGTACTGTTTTGGGGGGTAACAAACGCCCAGTCTTGGGGGCTAATCCAGACATTATGAGCGGTTCACAAGAAAAAACTATTCAAAAGGTGCAAGAACCTTCCCGGGGTACCCTAACCCCAAAAACGAACCAGAGGGAGCAATTTCCTCGCCTACCCTCTCAAAGTGGGGACGTCGAGGTAGAAGACCCCTTTGGCCGGAAGCCTCGTGTCGCGAGGTCGCCACAAGGCCGAGCGACACCAACTGCCTCGGTGACAAGAACACCGGTGCTCACCGAGCAAGCATCCTCCGGCGGCGTTGAGTCGATGCACACCGACCCGTCCCCCTTCCAGGCGGTGATTGCACTTGCCAGGCAGCAGGAGGAGGAGCACCTTCAAAAGTGCTTCGCCACCCTCGCTGTCATGAAGGCCGCGACAGGCAGGCAGAAGAACATCAGCAGGGATGTGCAGGAAGGCATAGTCCAGTTGGAGACTAGCCTTAACCACATCCTTCAGCTGAGGAAATCTTGGCAGTCGTGCGAGTCGGTGACTGCTTCGACGCAGACGACCCCATCACTGCGCGTTAAGGCTCAGCCGGCCGGTGGGAAACGGGCTGCTTCCAGCCCCGCCCAACCGGAGGCTGAGAAGAAACCTAGAGGTGACGGTCCAGGGGAGACATCGGACCCCGAGAAATGGACCGACGTCGTTAAGAGGAAGGGGAAGAAGAAGAAAGTCCCACCCCAGCAGCCTGGAAGCCAGCCCGGCCCTCAGGACAACAAGAAGGCGCCGAAGAAGAGGTCACGTAGGACGCGGCCAGACGCCCTTCTCATCAAGCCGTCGGAGGGGAAATCCTACGCCGACGTGCTGGGCGAGATTCGCAGCAAAGCGAAGCCCGATGAGAAGGGCGCCGTTATCAAGGCCATGAGGAAGACCCGAGCCGGCGATCTTCTGGTCGAACTCGGGGACGCCTCCGAAAGCAAGTCCGCCTTCAGCGAAGACCTGAAGAACATCTTGGGGGCGAACGCGACTGTCAGCGTTCTCGAGCCCAAGTCGACGCTGGAGGTGAGGGACCTCGACGAGCTGACGACCGAGGCGGAGGTGACTGCAGCTGTCAAATCCGCTATCGGCGAAAACGTCGAGGTGAAGACTTTCGTCTCGAAGGCGAATGCTCGAGGCCAGAAGGTGGCGATCCTTACGCTGGGAGCCAGAGCAGCTGCGAAGCTCCTGGAGAAGGGCCACCTGAAGATCTGGTACGTGAGCTGTCGGGTACGCGAGAAGCTCGTGGCCTCCAGATGTTTTAAATGTCTGGGGTTCGGTCACGTCGCTAATCGCTGCTCTGGACCCGATAGAAGCAAGCTCTGCTTCAAGTGCGGCGGCCAGGACCACAGGGCCAGCGCGTGCAACGCAGCATTGTCCTGTGTCCTGTGTACAGAAGCCGGTTTGAAGGGCGACCAGGTCAAGCATTCCGCTGGGTCTGGTCGTTGCGGGCAGTACAGGCGGGCCATCCAGGAGCTTCGCCAGAACCAACAGAAATGATCAGTGTTCTGCAACTTAATATGCAGAGGAGCAGGACAGCAAACGACTTGCTGTTCCAATTCGCCACGGAGCAGGGTGCTGACCTACTGCTTCTCAGTGAGCAGTACCAGAACCGACGCTCTGTGCAGTGGTTCTCGGACCCCTCCGGCACCGCGGCGATTTGGATCTTGGACCTCGGGAAGGTGCCTGTTCTCGATTCCGGATCGGGCAACGGCTTCGTTTGGGTGAGGAGCAGGGGTTTCACCGTCTTCTCCTGTTACCTCACGCCTAACCAACCGATCGCAGACTACCGCCACATGGTCGATTCCATCGAGGATAAGATCATGAACACCTCTGGCGGGGTCATAGTCGGTGGCGATTTTAACGCCAAAGCCGTGGAATGGGGTTCCCCGCGGACCGACACTCGAGGACGTTACGTCCTCGAGTCGGCTGCCAGGTCGGGCCTCTGTATCCTCAACACGGGCGGCATTTCCACCTTTCGCCGTCCGGGGTGCAGAGAGACGATCCCTGACATATCTCTTGCCTCTGAAGGGATTGCCCAGCGGATCTCCGACTGGCGTGTCTGCGAGGACTACTCCTCCAGCGACCATCAGGCGATCCTTTTCAAGGTCGTTCCCGAGGGCGCGCGCTTGCGCGCTGAACCTGCTCCTCTGGCTCGACGCTGGAACACCAGTCGTCTGAGCAAAGACACTTTTAAAGAAGTAATTAAGGACCAGAGCATTGTGAATTTCACAAGTGCCGAAGATCTGGCAGCATCGACGATGCGACTCATCGCGACCGCATGTGAGCAGTCGATGCCCGGAGTTTCCCACCGCCACAGGAAGAAGCCGGTTTACTGGTGGACGCCTGAAATCGCGGAACTCCGGAGGAGATGCCTTGGTCTCCGACGAGCTGCGCAGCGAGCCAGGAACCGCCCTGATGCAAATGCCAGATCGGCTGAGCACAGAGCGGCCCGCCGAGAGCTCCGCGGTGCCATCAACCGGAGTAAAGTCAGGTGCTGGAAACAGCTGTGTCAGGATATCGACAACGACCCCTGGGGGATGGGCTACAAACTTGTAACCCAAAAGCTAGGGGCTCGCTCACCACCTGCGGTCATGGAACCACAAGCCATGGCCGCCGTCGTCGACACACTGTTTCCCAGCCACCCAGTTCGGCCAGTCAGGGAATTCGGAGAGGTAGGCGCCTTCCCAGCTTTCCGGGAAGAGGAACTCACCGCCGCCGTCCGATCCCTACGACCCAGAAGAGCGCCCGGTCCCGATGGCATTCCGGCGGAGGTGCTCAAGCTCGCTGCGGAGGTGAATCCAAGGCTTCTGCTCGACATGTTCAACGCGTGTCTGGCGGAAGGCGTTTTCTTTTCGTCGTGGAAGGTTGCCCGCCTTGTCCTTATCCCGAAGGCGAAGAGCACACCGGGGACCCCTTCTTCTTTCCGACCCCTGTGTATGCTCGACACGGCCGGGAAAGTGCTTGAGAAGCTCCTGCGCGTCAGGCTGACCGAGGCCATCGTCTCTGCGGGGGACTTGTCCCCGCAGCAGTACGGCTTCAGATCCGGTCGCTCTACCATCGACGCTATTCAGGAGGTAGTTGAGGCAGTGCGGAGGGCGGAGGACCACAACCACTGGTCGCGCCGCGTGGTCCTTCTTGTCACGCTCGACGTGAAGAACGCTTTTAACTCCGCCAGGTGGAGCGATATGCTGTGGGCGCTTGAGCATACGTTCCAAGTTCCCTCCTACCTCCTGCGTATGATAGAAGCGTATTTGTCAGACCGCGTTCTGTTGTACGACACGACCGAAGGTCAGCGGCGCATTCCCATCACTTCCGGGGCTGCGCAGGGGTCCATTCTCGGACCAGATCTCTGGAACGTGTCCTACGATAGCTTGCTGAGGCTAGACATGCCCGATGAGACCCGCCTCGTTGGCTATGCTGACGACGTCGCTGCCTTGATCGCTGCGAGGAACGTCGAGCAGGCAAAACTGAGGCTCAGCGTAGTAATGGCCAAGGTCAACGGGTGGATGCGAGATCACGGCTTGTCCCTGGCTATCAGTAAGACGGAGATCGTCGTCCTCACCAAAAAGAGGATAAACACCGTGTTCCCGGTGCATATAGGTGACGTCACACTCGAGACTAAGCCTGCTGCAAAGTACCTGGGAGTCATGGTCGACAGCAGACTGTCTTTCGGCGAGCAGATCCAGCGCGCCGCCGACAAAGCCGCTAAGGGTGTCGCTGCCCTTGGTAGGCTTATGCCCAATGTCGGCGGTCCTCGTTCCTGCAAGCGCCGTCTGCTCATGACTGCCGTCCAGTCAGTCTTGCTGTACGGGGCGGAGGTATGGGCTCACGCACTCGAGAAGCGAGTCTTCCGAGACCGGCTTGCCCGAGTCCAGCGTCGAGGAGCTCTGCGGGTCGCTTCGGCCTACCGCACAGTCTCCGAGCCTGCTGTGATGGTGATCGCCGGAGTCATCCCCGTCCTCTTCCTCGCGAGGGAGAGGCAGGTGATTTACCGGAGGAGGCCTGAAGTGGGCCGGGAAACAGCTGCCAGGGAAGAGCGCGATCGCAGCTTCGACTCCTGGCAGCGCGACTGGGAAGCCGAGCCGAGGGGACGCTGGACCTTCCAGCTCATACCATCCGTCCGACCATGGGTGGAGCGGCAGCACGGCGAGGTCGATTACTACGTGACCCAGTTTCTTTCTGGACACGGGTACTTCCGAGCCTATCTGCACCGGATGGGCAAAGTCGCCAGCCCGGACTGTCTGTATTGCCCCGGCATCTCAGACACGTCCGAGCACACCTTTTTTCAGTGCGACCGTTGGCACGTCCGCCGAGCCTCACTTTCATCTGAGATCGGCGTGGTCGTCAGCCCAAACAACATCGTCGGAGCTATGCTCCAGGGAGAGGGCAACTGGAACTGTGTCCAGCACTAAGTCCAGGCCATTCTTCGGGCGAAAAAGGTCGACCTCGATCGGCCTTAATCCTCAGAATTTCCCCACGGAGGTTGCCCTAGCGGCGTAATATCAAAGGCCTAGCCCGAAGTAATGTGTGAAACAGTTCCAGGCTAGTGTCCTCGGTGCCGAGGGAGGTGGTTTAGTCGGTAGTTCACGGGACATCGAGCTCGTGGGAGTCCGACACTACTGAGGGGACAACGAGCCCCTCAGTGTGCGTAAACGCATTCCACCTCCTACCCAAAAAAAAAAAAAAAATTATTATTATTATTATTATTATTATTATTATTATTATTATTATTATTATTATTTTCCCGTGTTGGGCCGGGACAGAATGTCCAACAGTATCCCCTGCTTGTCGTAAGAGCCGACTAAAAGGGGAGGGGGGCGCACTGGTCCTTTTTCGCGTCTCCTTTTCACAACTTAATTCTCCGTTTCATTTCAATAGCCCGGTTGTTTTTCTAAATCATTCCGGCCTACTTGCCGGGGTGACTCTGTGTTCTTAAGCCTCCATTGCGCTGGAGGTCTAGGACGAGCAGAGGGTACAGCTTAAAAACTGGGTTCTGCACCTCCCAGGCTGCCGGATAGTACAGGGGCCCGGGTCAGCTCAGCCAACTGACCTGGCTGCCCTATCAGCCGGCGAAAATCCCCTTGGCCGTGGCGGTGCCGGTTGGCGACCGGATGGGGCCCTGCTACGGTCACGGGGGGGCTCTGCCGAGGCCACTGCTCGTCTGGGGCCGCCGATGTTTTGGAGGCGGCTGAACGCAGGTATAGTTGCTCCGGTGATGGGTCGGTCTGACATTCTCATAGGGGAAAAAAAATTTTTTTTTGGGGGGGTCAATGCCCAGTCTCGGGGGCTAAGCCAGACACCATGGACACGGCAGAAGGAAAAACGATTCAAAAGGTGCACGAATCAAAGCGGGGTACCCTAACCCCACAAAACTCCCAGCAGCGTTCTTCTCTGAGCGGGCTCGACGAAGGGGTGGCAAGCCCCTTCGAAAGAAGATCCCGTCTCACGAGATCGCCCCCAGTCCGGGTCAAGACACCTGCATCATCGGTGGCCAGAACATCCGTGGCCGCCGAAAAGGCACCCGCTGAGAACAACGAGCCGATGGACGCCGACTCGTCTCCCTTTGACGCGGTCATCGCGCTCGCCAGGCAGCAGGAGGAGGAGCACCTTAAAAAGTGCTTCGACACCCTCGCTGTAATGAAGGCCGCGACCACCCGGCAAAAGAATATCAGCAAGGATGTGCAGGATGGCATCGTCCAATTGGAGGCCAGTCTGCACCACATCATCCAGCTGAGGAGGTCGTGGCAATCATGCGAGACGGTTGCCGCGTCAACACAGACGACGCCATCACTGCGGGTGAAGGCTCAGCCAGCCGGTGGGAAGCGGGCCGCTTCCAGCCCCGCCCATCCGGAGGCTGAGAAGAAGCCTAGGGGAGACGGTTTAGCGAAGCGGTCGGAAACCGAAACGTGGACCGAGGTTGTCAAAAGAAAGGGGAAAAAGAGAGACCCTCGTCAAAATCCTGGAAGCCAGCCCGGCGAACAGGAAAGCAAGAAGGCACCGAGGAAGAAGCCCCGCAAGCAGCGGCCGGACGCTCTTCTCATCAAGCCGTCGGAGGGGAAATCCTACGCCGACGTGCTGGGCGAGATTCGCAGCAAAGCGAAGCCCGATGAGAAGGGCGCCGTTATCAAGGGTATGAGGAAGACCCGAACCGGCGACCTACTAGTCGAACTCGGGGACACCTCTCAGAGTAAGTCCGCCTTCAGCGAAGACCTGAAGACCATCTTGGGGGCGAACGCGACAGTCCGCGTTCTCGAGCCCAAGTCTACGCTGGAGGTGAGAGACCTCGACGAGTTGACAACCGAGGAGGAGGTGACCGCTGCCGTCAAAGCTGTCCTCGGAGAAAACGTCGAGGTGAAAACCTTCGTCTCGAAGGCAAATGCTCGGGGTCAGAAGGTGGCAATCCTGACGCTGGGAGCCAGAGCTGCTGCGAAGCTCCTGGAGAAGGGCCACCTTAAGGTATGGTACGTGAGCTGTCGGGTGCGTGAGAAGCTCGTGGCTTCCAGATGTTTTAAATGTCTGGGGTTCGGTCACGTCGCTAATCGCTGCTCTGGACCCGATAGAAGCAAGCTCTGCTTCAAGTGCGGCGGCCAGGACCACAGGGCCAGCGCGTGCAATGCAGCGCTGTCCTGTGTCCTGTGTACAGAAGCCGGCTTGAAGGGCGACCAGGTCAAGCATTCCGCTGGGTCTGGTCGTTGCGGGCAGTACAGGCGGGCCATCCAGGAGCTTCGCCAGAAACAACAAAAATGATCAGTGTTCTGCAACTTAATATGCAGAGGAGCAGGACAGCAAACGACTTGCTGTTCCAATTCGCCACGGAGCAGGGTGCTGACCTACTGCTTCTCAGTGAGCAGTACCAGAACCGACGCTCCGCGCAGTGGTTCTCGGATCCCTCCGGCACTGCGGCGATATGGATCTTGGACCTCGGGAAGGTGCCTGTTCTCGATTCCGGATCGGGCAACGGCTTCGTTTGGGTGAGGAGCAGGGGTTTCACAGTCTTCTCCTGTTACCTCACGCCAAATCAACCGATCGGAGACTACCGCCACATGGTCGATTCCATTGAGGATGAGATCATGAAAATCTCTGGCGGGGTCATAGTCGGTGGCGATTTTAACGCAAAAGCCGTGGAATGGGGTTCCCCGCGGACCGACACTCGAGGTCGTTACGTCCTCGAGTCGGCTGCCAGGTCGGGCCTCTGTATCCTTAACACGGGCGGCATTTCCACCTTTCGCCGTCCAGGGTGCAGAGAGACGATCCCTGACATATCCCTTGCCTCTGAAGGGATCGTCCAGCGGATCTCCGACTGGCGTGTCTGTGAGGAGTATTCCTCTAGCGACCATCAGGGGATCCTCTTCAAGGTCCTTCTCGAGGGTGCGCGCTTGCGCGCTGAACCTGCTCCTCTGGCTCGACGCTGGAACACCAGTCGTCTGAGCAAAGACACTTTTAAAGAAGTAATCAAAGACCAGAGCATTGTGAATTTCACAGGTGCTGAAGATCTGGCAGCATCGACGATGCGTCTCATCGCGACCGCGTGTGAGCAGTCGATGCCCGGAGTTTCCCGCCGCCACAGGAAGAAGCCGGTTTACTGGTGGACGCCTGAAATCGCGGAACTCCGGAGGAGATGCCTTGGTCTCCGACGAGTTGCGCAGCGAGCAAGGAACCGCCCTGATGCAAATGCCAGATCGGCTGAGCACAGAGCGGCCCGCCGAGAGCTCCGCGGTGCCATCAACCGGAGTAAAGTCAGGTGCTGGAAGCAGCTGTGTCAGGATATCGACAACGACCCCTGGGGGATGGGCTACAAACTTGTAACCCAGAAGCTAGGGGCTCGCTCACCACCTGCGGTCATGGAACCACAAGCCATGGCCGTCGTCGTAGATACACTGTTTCCCAGCCACCCAGTCCGGCCAGTCAGGGAATTCGGAGAGGTAGGCGCCTTCCCAGTTTTCCGGGAAGAGGAACTCACCGCCGCCGTCCGATCCCTACGACCCAGAAGAGCGCCCGGTCCCGATGGCATTCCGGCGGAGGTGCTCAAGCTCGCTGCGGAGGTGAATCCAAGGCTTCTGCTCGATATGTTCAACGCGTGTCTGGCGGAAGGCGTTTTCTTTTCTTCGTGGAAGGTTGCCCGCCTTGTTCTTATTCCGAAGGCGAAGAGCACACCGGGGACCCCTTCTTCTTTCCGACCCCTGTGTATGCTCGACACGGCCGGGAAAGTGCTTGAGAAGCTCCTGCGTGTCAGGCTGACCGAGGCCATCGTCTCTGCGGGGGACTTGTCCCCGCAGCAGTACGGCTTCAGATCCGGTCGCTCTACCATCGACGCTATCCAGGAGGTAGTTGAGGCAGTGCGGAGGGCGGAGGACCACAACCACTGGTCGCGCCGCGTGGTCCTTCTCGTCACGCTCGACGTGAAGAACGCTTTTAACTCCGCCAGGTGGAGCGATATGCTGTGGGCGCTTGAGCATACGTTCCAAGTTCCCTCCTACCTCCTGCGTATGTTGGAGGCGTATTTGTCAGACCGCGTTCTGTTGTACGACACGACCGAAGGTCAGCGGCGCATTCCCATCACTTCCGGGGCTGCGCAGGGGTCCATTCTCGGACCAGATCTCTGGAACGTGTCTTACGACAGCTTGCTGAGGCTAGACATGCCCGATGAGACCCGCCTCGTTGGCTATGCTGACGACGTCGCTGCCTTGATCGCTGCGAGGAACGTCGAGCAGGCAAAACTGAGGCTCAGCGTAGTAATGGCCAAGGTCAACGGGTGGATGCGAGATCACGGCTTGTCCCTGGCTACCAGTAAGACGGAGATCGTCGTCCTCACCAAAAAGAGGATAAACACCGTGTTCCCGGTGCAGATAGGTGACGTCACACTCGAGACTAAGCCTGCTGCAATGTACCTGGGAGTCATGGTCGACAGCAGACTGTCTTTCGGCGAGCAGATCCAGCGCGCCGCCGACAAAGCCGCTAAGGGTGTCGCTGCCCTTGGTAGGCTTATGCCCAATGTCGGCGGTCCTCGTTCCTGCAAGCGCCGTCTGCTCATGACTGCCGTCCAGTCAGTCTTGCTGTACGGGGCGGAGGCATGGGCTCACGCACTCGAGAAGCGAGTCTTCCGAGACCGGCTTGCCCGAGTCCAGCGTCGAGGAGCTCTGCGGGTCACTTCGGCCTACCGCGCAGTCTCCGAGCCTGCTGTGATGGTGATCGCCGGAGTCATCCCCGTCCTCTTCCTCGCGAGGGAGAGGCAGGCGATTTACCGGAGGAGGCCTGAAGTGGGCCGGGAAACAGCTGCCAGGGAAGAGCGCGATCGCAGCTTCGACTCCTGGCAGCGCGACTGGGAAGCCGAGCCGAGGGGACGTTGGACCTTCCAGCTCATACCATCCGTCCGACCATGGGTGGAGCGGCAGCACGGCGAGGTCGATTACTACGTGACCCAGTTTCTTTCTGGACACGGGTACTTCCGAGCCTATCTGCACCGGATGGGCAAAGTCGCCAGCCCGGACTGTCTGTATTGCCCCGGCATCCCAGACACGTCCGAGCACACCTTCTTTCAGTGCGACCGTTGGCACGTCCGCCGAGCCTCGCTTTCATCTGAGATCGGCGTGGTCGTCAGCCCAAACAACATCGTCGGAGCTATGCTCCAGGGAGAGGGCAACTGGAACTGTGTCCAGCACTACGTCCAGGCCATTCTTCGGGCGAAAAAGGTCGACCTCGATCGGCCTTAATCCTCAGCATTTCCCCACGGAGGTTGCCCTAGCGGCGTAATATCAAAGGCCTAGCCCGAAGTAATGTGTGAAACAGTTCCAGGCTAGTGTCCTCGGTGCCGAGGGAGGTGGTTTAGTCGGTAGTTCACGGGACATCGAGCTCGTGGGAGTCCGACACTACTGAGGGGACAACGAGCCCCTCAGTGTGCGTAAACGCATTCCACCTCCTACCCAAAAAAAAAAAAAAAAATTATTATTATTATTATGTCTTCATGGTCCCGTGTTGGGCCGGGACAGAATGTCCAACAGTATCCCCTGCTTGTCGTAAGAGCCGACTAAAAGGGGAGGGGGACGCAATGGTCCTTTTTCGCGTCTCCTTTTCACAACTGCATTCTCCGTTTCATTTCAATAGCCCAGTTGTTTTTTCTAAATCATTCCGGCCTACTTGCCGGGGTGACTCTGGGTTCTTCAGCCTCCACTGCGCTGGGGGTCTAGGACGAGCAGAGGGTACAGCTTAAAAACTGGGTTCTGCACCTCCCAGGCTGCCGGATAGTACAGGGGCCCGGGTCAGCCCAGCCAGCTGACCTGGCTGCCCTATCAGCCGGCGAAAATCCCCTTGGCCGTGGTGGTGCCGGTTGGCGACCGGATAGGGCCCTGCTGCGGTCACGGGGGGGCTCTGCCGAGGCCACTGCTCGTCTGGGACCGCCGGTGTTTTGGAGGTGGTCGAACACGGATATAGTTGCTCTGGCGACGGGTCGGTTTTGACATTCACATTGGGGCACTGTTTTGGGGGGTAACAAACGCCCAGTCTTGGGGGCTAATCCAGACATTATGAGCGGTTCACAAGAAAAAACTATTCAAAAGGTGCAAGAACCTTCCCGGGGTACCCTAACCCCAAAAACGAACCAGAGGGATCAATTTCCTCGCCTACCCTCTCAAAGTGGGGACGTCGAGGTAGAAGACCCCTTTGGCCGGAAGCCTCGTGTCGCGAGGTCGCCACAAGGCCGAGCGACACCAACTGCCTCGGTGACAAGAACACCGGTGCTCACCGAGCAAGCATCCTCCGGCGGCGTTGAGTCGATGCACACCGACCCGTCCCCCTTCCAGGCGGTGATTGCACTTGCCAGGCAGCAGGAGGAGGAGCACCTTCAAAAGTGCTTCGCCACCCTCGCTGTCATGAAGGCCGCGACAGGCAGGCAGAAGAACATCAGCAGGGATGTGCAGGAAGGCATAGTCCAGTTGGAGACTAGCCTTAACCACATCCTTCAGCTGAGGAAATCTTGGCAGTCGTGCGAGTCGGTGACTGCTTCGACGCAGACGACCCCATCACTGCGCGTTAAGGCTCAGCCGGCCGGTGGGAAACGGGCTGCTTCCAGCCCCGCCCAACCGGAGGCTGAGAAGAAACCCAGAGGTGACGGTCCAGGGGAGACATCGGACCCCGAGAAATGGACCGACGTCGTTAAGAGGAAGGGGAAGAAGAAGAAAGTCCCACCCCAGCAGCCTGGAAGCCAGCCCGGCCCTCAGGACAACAAGAAGGCGCCGAAGAAGAGGTCACGTAGGACGCGGCCAGACGCCCTTCTCATCAAGCCGTCGGAGGGGAAATCCTACGCCGACGTGCTGGGCGAGATTCGCAGCAAAGCGAAGCCCGATGAGAAGGGCGCCGTTATCAAGGCCATGAGGAAGACCCGAGCCGGCGATCTTCTGGTCGAACTCGGGGACGCCTCCGAAAGCAAGTCCGCCTTCAGCGAAGACCTGAAGAACATCTTGGGGGCGAACGCGACTGTCAGCGTTCTCGAGCCCAAGTCGACGCTGGAGGTGAGGGACCTCGACGAGCTGACGACCGAGGCGGAGGTGACTGCAGCTGTCAAATCCGCTATCGGCGAAAACGTCGAGGTGAAGACTTTCGTCTCGAAGGCGAATGCTCGAGGCCAGAAGGTGGCGATCCTTACGCTGGGAGCCAGAGCAGCTGCGAAGCTCCTGGAGAAGGGCCACCTGAAGATCTGGTACGTGAGCTGTCGGGTACGCGAGAAGCTCGTGGCCTCCAGATGTTTTAAATGTCTGGGGTTCGGTCACGTCGCTAATCGCTGCTCTGGACCCGATAGAAGCAAGCTCTGCTTCAAGTGCGGCGGCCAGGACCACAGGGCCAGCGCGTGCAACGCAGCGTTGTCCTGTGTCCTGTGTACAGAAGCCGGCTTGAAGGGCGACCAGGTCAAGCATTCCGCTGGGTCTGGTCGTTGCGGGCAGTACAGGCGGGCCATCCAGGAGCTTCGCCAGAACCAGCAGAAATGATCAGTGTTCTGCAACTTAATATGCAGAGGAGCAGGACAGCAAATGACTTGCTGTTCCAATTCGCCACGGAGCAGGGTGCTGACCTACTGCTTCTCAGTGAGCAGTACCAGAACCGACGCTCTGCGCAGTGGTTCTCGGACCCCTCCGGCACTGCGGCGATTTGGATCTTGGACCTCGGGAAGGTGCCTGTTTTCGATTCCGGATCGGGCAACGGCTTCGTTTGGGTGAGGAGCAGGGGTTTCACCGTCTTCTCCTGTTACCTCACGCCTAACCAACCGACCGCAGACTACCGCCACATGGTCGATTCCATCGAGGATAAGATCATGAACACCTCTGGCGGGGTCATAGTCGGTGGCGATTTTAACGCCAAAGCCGTGGAATGGGGTTCCCCGCGGACCGACACTCGAGGACGTTACGTCCTCGAGTCGGCTGCCAGGTCGGGCCTCTGTATCCTCAACACGGGCGGCATTTCCACCTTTCGCCGTCCGGGGTGCAGAGAGACGATCCCTGACATATCTCTTGCCTCTGAAGGGATTGCCCAGCGGATCTCCGACTGGCGTGTCTGCGAGGACTACTCCTCCAGCGACCATCAGGCGATCCTTTTCAAGGTCCTTCCCGAGGGCGCGCGCTTGCGCGCTGAACCTGCTCCTCTGGCTCGACGCTGGAACACCAGTCGTCTGAGCAAAGACACTTTTAAAGAAGTAATTAAGGACCAGAGCATTGTGAATTTCACAAGTGCCGAAGATCTGGCAGCATCGACGATGCGACTCATCGCGACCGCATGTGAGCAGTCGATGCCCGGAGTTTCCCGCCGCCACAGGAAGAAGCCGGTTTACTGGTGGACGCCTGAAATCGCGGAACTCCGGAGGAGATGCCTTGGTCTCCGACGAGCTGCGCAGCGAGCCAGGAACCGCCCTGATGCAAATGCCAGATCGGCTGAGCACAGAGCGGCCCGCCGAGAGCTCCGCGGTGCCATCAACCGGAGTAAAGTCAGGTGCTGGAAACAGCTGTGTCAGGATATCGACAACGACCCCTGGGGGACGGGCTACAAACTTGTAACCCAGAAGCTAGGGGCTCGCTCACCACCTGCGGTCATGGAACCACAAGCCATGGCCGCCGTCGTCGACACACTGTTTCCCAGCCACCCAGTTCGGCCAGTCAGGGACTTCGGAGAGGTAGGCGCCTTCCCAGCTTTCCGGGAAGAGGAACTCACCGCCGCCGTCCGATCCCTACGACCCAGAAGAGCGCCCGGTCCCGATGGCATTCCGGCGGAGGTGCTCAAGCTCGCTGCGGAGGTGAATCCAAGGCTTCTGCTCGACATGTTCAACGCGTGTCTGGCGGAAGGCGTTTTCTTTTCGTCGTGGAAGGTTGCCCGCCTTGTCCTTACCCCGAAGGCGAAGAGCACACCGGGGACCCCTTCTTCTTTCCGACCCCTGTGTATGCTCGACACGGCCGGGAAAGTGCTTGAGAAGCTCCTGCGCGTCAGGCTGACCGAGGCCATCGTCTCTGCGGGGGACTTGTCCCCGCAGCAGTACGGCTTCAGATCCGGTCGCTCTACCATCGACGCTATTCAGGAGGTAGTTGAGGCAGTGCGGAGGGCGGAGGACCACAACCACTGGTCGCGCCGCGTGGTCCTTCTTGTCACGCTCGACGTGAAGAACGCTTTTAACTCCGCCAGGTGGAGCGATATGCTGTGGGCGCTTGAGCATACGTTCCAAGTTCCCTCCTACCTCCTGCGTATGATAGAAGCGTATTTGTCAGACCGCGTTCTGTTGTACGACACGACCGAAGGTCAGCGGCGCATTCCCATCACTTCCGGGGCTGCGCAGGGGTCCATTCTCGGACCAGATCTCTGGAACGTGTCCTACGATAGCTTGCTGAGGCTAGACATGCCCGATGAGACCCGCCTCGTTGGCTATGCTGACGACGTCGCTGCCTTGATCGCTGCGAGGAACGTCGAGCAGGCAAAACTGAGGCTCAGCGTAGTAATGGCCAAGGTCAACGGGTGGATGCGAGATCACGGCTTGTCCCTGGCTACCAGTAAGACGGAGATCGTCGTCCTCACCAAAAAGAGGATAAACACCGTGTTCCCGGTGCAGATAGGTGACGTCACACTCGAGACTAAGCCTGCTGCAAAGTACCTGGGAGTCATGGTCGACAGCAGACTGTCTTTCGGCGAGCAGATCCAGCGCGCCGCCGACAAAGCCGCTAAGGGTGTCGCTGCCCTTGGTAGGCTTATGCCTAATGTCGGCGGTCCTCGTTCCTGCAAGCGCCGTCTGCTCATGACTGCCGTCCAGTCAGTCTTGCTGTACGGGGCGGAGGCATGGGCTCACGCACTCGAGAAGCGAGTCTTCCGAGACCGGCTTGCCCGAGTCCAGCGTCGAGGAGCTCTGCGGGTCGCTTCGGCCTACCGCACAGTCTCCGAGCCTGCTGTGATGGTGATCGCCGGAGTCATCCCCGTCCTCTTCCTCGCGAGGGAGAGGCAGGCGATTTACCGGAGGAGGCCTGAAGTGGGCCGGGAAACAGCTGCCAGGGAAGAGCGCGATCGCAGCTTCGACTCCTGGCAGCGCGACTGGGAAGCCGAGCCGAGGGGACGTTGGACCTTCCAGCTCATACCATCCGTCCGACCATGGGTGGAGCGGCAGCACGGCGAGGTCGATTACTACGTGACCCAGTTTCTTTCTGGACACGGGTACTTCCGAGCCTATCTGCACCGGATGGGCAAAGTCGCCAGCCCGGACTGTCTGTATTGCCCCGGCATCCCAGACACGTCCGAGCACACCTTTTTTCAGTGCGACCGTTGGCACGTCCGCCGAGCCTCGCTTTCATCTGAGATCGGCGTGGTCGTCACCCCAAACAACATCGTCGGAGCTATGCTCCAGGGAGAGGGCAACTGGAACTGTGTCCAGCACTACGTCCAGGCCATTCTTCGGGCGAAAAAGGTCGACCTCGATCGGCCTTAATCCTCAGCATTTCCCCACGGAGGTTGCCCTAGCGGCGTAATATCAAAGGCCTAGCCCGAAGTAATGTGTGAAACAGTTCCAGGCTAGTGTCCTCGGTGCCGAGGGAGGTGGTTTAGTCGGTAGTTCACGGGACATCGAGCTCGTGGGAGTCCGACACTACTGAGGGGACAACGAGCCTCTCAGTGTGCGTAAACGCATTCCACCTCCTACCCAAAAAAAAAAAAAAAAAAAAAATTATATCTTCATGGGAAGAATTATATACTCGCAGAGCCAAACAAAACAATAACAATAAATTAATTAATGGACGACTAAATTTCTTTGATCTCTACATTTTCAAAGGTTTTCGAGCGGGTTTTTCTCAGCCGATTTGAAACTGATGGAGGTTGTTGGTTGTCGGAAGAATGATGTGAAAGGTTGTTAGAAATAGCCAAATATGGATCAGGGCGGAACAATATGGATCAAGGTGGATCTGTGGTACAATAAGGTAATCCTGTATTGTCAGGAAAGGATTGATCAGAGCAAATTACTACAACTGTGAAATGAATAGGATAATTTATCTAGGTGGAAGGTTTACCCTGAGGCCGATCATGCCCATTGCCATATGGTCACCTAAGCCAGCTTTGATGAACAATAATTAAGTAATTAATTCCATGTACAACTATATCAAATGCCAGAAGGCCCTACCTTGCATGTGACTGGGAGTAACTATCTGAAATTAAGTATAACTGTCTAATCGCTGATTACTATGATTCTGAATAAAGGTTTAATTAACTATTGAGCTAAGTAATTTATTGTTGGGCAGATAAATATGACAAGCAATATTTCCTGATGAAGCTACGTTTGTAATACCTTGAAGGGTCGCCTCTGAGAGGGGAAACCCACAGAAATTCACATCTCAGAAAAACCCCCAACTAGACTTCCTCCCCCCGGCACCCCAAAACCAAGCCAAACTAGAACATTATAGGTTGATATCAACTAATTTAATGAAATAGACCGGGAGCTGGGAGGTCAAAAATTACGTCATAAGGTGCACATGTAAAAGCTGTGCCATTTTGAAGGGGCATCCTGGGGGGTTTCAAAAATGGGTTTGTGAGCCCTCAATCTGGGGGCTTTCTCTAAGGTGGACAAACTTGAATGTGACTTTTTTGAATTCTCCATAAGAATAACATGGGGATTAAGTTTACGGGTTTGTTGCAACAGGTATGTACAAATCGGGTGGTTTTAAGTCAATATCCAATAAACCTTGACTAGAAGAAGCCTTATGCCAAGTTTTATCATTATATGTTGAAAAACAAGCATGATATAGACTTTAATTTTCTCCCCATAAGAATAACATGGGAAAAATGTTTGCACGTTTACTGCCACGGAAATGCAAAAATGGGGGATTTAAGGCTAATATACAATAGGTCTTAACTAAATGAAGCCACATATCATGTTTCATTAAGATATGTTGAGACATAAGCGAGTTATACGATTTTATTTATTCCCCATAAGGTTAACATTGGACTACGTTTTGAGTTCATCACCGGCAGTATCTCGGTAACCAATGAACATAGAACAATGATTCAACATACCAAATTGTTTGTTTTTTTTACGCTGAATTCAATCGTGTGAGTTAAAACGTGATCATTTAGGTTGTTCTACATGAAAGTTGCAAAAAACCCTTTTTTATGGGTCATTTTCATGTTTGTCCACCTTGGAGAAAGTCCCCAGATTGAGGGCTCAAAAACCCATTTTTGACACCCCCTAGGATGCCTCTTCAAAACGGAATAGCTTTTACATGTGCACCTTATGACGTAATTTTTGACCTCCCAGCTCCCGGTCTAGGACCTAATTTTTAACATTAATACCTATCTGATTTGCCAGCGATGTTCCTGGGACTGTACTCCAGCTTGAAGTGGGAAGAGACCAGGCCTTTCAAATCCTAAATTTCCTTCTGTCTTTCTAGAATGTTCAGGTGGACTGGCCTCTGTTCAGGCATTATGGCCAGTACCTGGTTGGGCGCTATATATA